>JAMGYT010000004.1:1881500-2425866 GCA_024713595.1 Morchella rufobrunnea
CCTCGATTGGTCATCGAGGGATTCATGCTATTGTGGTTTACTGGCGCAGCTAGTGACGACATGATTTGTATGTTTCGTATTATGTTTATTGAAAGGGGTTATGGTGAGTAAGGTGGGTGTGCGCGCCGGTGGGCTCTGGTTGGTTTGGGGTTGACATTCTAAACACCCGGGAGGGAGGGGGTGGGCTGGTATTTATACAGTCGCGAACTTCGTTCTTAAACGGGGCGATAAGACGTCAAGAATAAGAGTACTCTAACAGTAGCAGGATACTTCTTTACTCGGACGTTCTCTAATCGACGGTGATTCGAGGAATTCCTTTCATCATGAGCCACCCACACCCCTCTGCTCCACAATCACAGGGCGAAGCTGCTGTTGTCCAGGCGCAAAACGTGGTTCCCAGATAATCGAACCCATTTTATCCCTGTAGCGTGTACCCCTCACGAACTTCTGGAAACTGTTTCACAATATCCCCTAGAAAGCACTCGAAAGAGAGAGTTTAAGACCCATCACTTCAAACAAGGTTGTTCTCCACGTGCGACCTGATGGTGTCGGTGTCAGAAAGAAACTTAAGGTAGATCTGACAGACGTTTGACATCTCAAACTGCGGCTCTAGTTTCCTGAACTGATGGTGGTCTCAGTTGCGGCGAACACCCTGGCGAAGGAACATATATCAGGTGTCCCTGCTATCCTCAGATTTACTCGAGCTCAATGCCTCGAAACATTTCGGGGTCTATCGAATAAGTTAGCAGGAGGTCATCGTGCATAGGAGAAAGGTTGGAGACGCAAATGATACCAAGAGTTCTGAAATAGCCGGAATCGGAAAAGCAATGTTGCTTAGAGCACCAAGTTGACAGCTCAGGAACGTAGAAACACCCACAGCCAAAACGCGTACCTTGTGTTCCACGAACGCGTGTGGTTTAACATATGGTGCAATCTCTTTCCGTGGAGAGTTGGGGAGCTCTCCTTTGCCAGCAGGTCACTCGGGGTAGAGGATATATGGATGGTATGTAGTTCCTCGACGAGTTGCTAGTGATTAGATGTCCCGTATATGAGCTGGCAAATGATTCAGAGCTGCAGAATGACTCAATTATGTATGTAAAGGCCTTGTTGGCAATTATGGGTTAGAATAGAAAGCTTTGTTGAGTGGGAAATGATAGTAATGAAGATCTTGGCAAAATGGAGGACAGTTCGCCGTTAACATTATGAAGTGCAGATAACTAGCCGTCGCACAATTATTTATACAAGTGAGGTATGAAGAGGGAAGGCAAACTAATAAACGAGATATTTTGTTCTGTTTAAGACCGTTAGATCGTTTGAAAATATGACCAACCAATGTCCCTTACAGCAGGTTTTCTGCTTTACAACCAGGTACTTGGTAGCCCAACAGCCTGGAACCAAAATTCTCACCACCACATCTCTAGCAAACTGATTTATTTGATTCAAAACAGAGGTTTCGGTCGGTTAGAGGAAATAGCGCATGGAGTTTCACCTCGGCAACGCATTCGTATGGTCCCCACGCAATTATGTAAACGACAGGCTCAACACCACAATTCCACGCCATATGAAGAGCAAAAAATAAAAATGTGCTCTGACTCGGAGTTGAACCGAGGATCTCAGCATTACTAGTGCTGCGCCTTACCAACTTGGCCACCAGAGCAGATGTATGACGTGTTTCTATGGTAAACCTAGTCCTATCTTAGGACTTTATGATCCTGGCCTGATAAACCCAAGCAACAAGCTTTACTGGCTAATATAGTCTCGTCCCCAGACTGTTACACTTGGTAACAGTCTGAAGATGAGGCTATGGCTAATAATACCATTAACAGCGTACACGCTGTGTGTTTATACTCTATTGGTAGTGATTTTTTAACTGATTTAATGTTGGAGATATTCGAACATTGGACCACTAGTGAAGGGGTCCATAATAGATGTCATTGTAGAAAATATTTCTACAAATCAATTGCAAATAAATATATGCATCTGGGATAACTTCAGTACATTTTGTCCGGATTTTCGAGGCCATCGTGAGATACATAATTTATATCATAATCCACTAGTTCGTATGCACATGTTATCTATCAGTTTTTTAAAAACGCGAAGAAAGCAGTTCTAGCTCTATGGAAAAATTAATTTAAAGCACGGCGGTGAACAGCGCCTTCGATAAAATTGATATAAAAACTGTCCGCCGAAATATCGGTCGGAACCTGGTATTACATCCTGAACCATATTCAATACTTTATTTCTTTGATTACGGACTAATAGAGTTAGTTTTTTTAGGGTTAGGGCTCAAATCTGAACAAAACCTTTACGCCAAGTCCAATTCACAAAGTTTACAAGGGTGAAAATTTGAAAAGACACGCCAATGCAGCGCGATAATAGCTCAGTTGGGAGAGCGTCAGACTGAAGTCTTCATTATCCGGGGTGTCATCTGAAGGTCACCCGTTCAATCCGGGTTTGTCGCATATCTTTTGCTCTCTTGGTTAGGGGGGGGGGATCTTGGGTGTTTGTGATATCATGGCATGTCACTCTTCATCAGTGATTACGGATGATATTTATGGAGTTAAAGACTCAAGATGTAGGGATCCAGGAAATCCCAAAATGAACATATAAGGAACCCTATAGTAGTGATCGGTGATCTATATATTTATGTGCAGCAGTGCACCGCGAAAACGGGAAAGAGACTTATAATAAATAGGGGTTTCTGTCCTATGTTTTCCACTAACCTGAGAAATACCTACATGTATGTGATGCGCACATCAGATTATGTGTCCTTATAATTGTGTTTATGTTTGTGGGCCGGGCTTGTGATATAAATGATCACAGTTTATCACTCGTTTCAGGCTTGTCTTAATTGCAGGATTACAAAAATTCTAGAGATCCATACGTGATTTGCATCATAACCCACGAGCAATAAGCCGTTAGACTCTATCACATTTACGTTTTCTAGAAAAAAACTAGCAGGGTTGCTCATTGCATCAGTATCCGCCTTCTCTACCTACATATCATGTATAATCCATTTTGTCGAATCGTAATAATAACGAAGGTAGTGGCCATATCATGAACTTACCTCTCGCCGCTAAAATCACTGTGTATGACGCTTTATGCTTCAGAAATTATGCCCTCGATCAAGATTCGCTAAGCACTAATTTTATGGACGCTCCCTATATTGCCCTTCGTCACCGACTTACAGCCGTTAATTCTATTTAATTTCTTATCTAGGTCCATATGATGCCAAGCAAGCTCGCCTTTCCAAGCGAACGGGATATAAGAGCCTCGTAGAATAATACAACCATCGATTGTGCTCTCGGACATTTTATTCTTCCATTCGGACTGATTTCTAGAACACTAGCATTGGTCGTCCCAATTATGGAAAGAGCCCCTATATTATAGGTACTTTAAGCCATTTAAAACGTCCAGGAGGGCTTCCAGAAGCTTAGATATTTATACGAGCATCAATATGCCAAAACCCAATCATAACCACCCGAACGAGGTTAGAAGGCCGGGAGGGCATCTTCCGCGATTATCTAGTCTCCGCATGCACAAAATTCATTCCAGATCTATGGCAGCTAGGCATTCCTAGATAAGTTACCAACAAGCAGTCGAAATGCTTTGAGTAAAGGGATTACTAAAGGGAGTCCATTTGTGTCCTAGGTCAATATTATTGTTATCACAGGTAACACAACCGCTCGGCAGGACAAGACTCTGGAGCTGGACGCCCGTGCGCGTAAAAACATCAAACCATGGTCTATTCGTTTTTCTCAAACAGACGACGTTTGAAGCTACCCGGTAAAGTGCGACTTGAGTGTACCAGGGTCGGATAAATTCCCCCCGAAAACCACCGCTTAGCAACAACACGCCCCTTTGCTGATGACAATTGCAGGGGGTGGAGCTTTCCGGCGACCGGGACTAATTTATTCCAGTGGGTGTGATTATTGGGCCAAAAGCGGTAACATCCTGGCGAAGTATCATAGCACGCGGGTTATATAGTGAGGTTTTAATTAATCCGATTAGGGTCATTCCTTATTGTTTCGAGAATTGGATTAGATGCGAATACTGAACTGTATGCACACTCAATCACTCGTGTGCCAATTACCAGCCCAACGACCAACTTCATGGGGAGGGGTAGGCTTGTTCACTGGTAACCGAGAACTTGACCGCACCCTTCAATAAAATTAGTTGGAATTATCGATAATTATGATTATGGGGGCGGCTAACAACGATACGATACAACATTGAATAACCATGGGGTGTTTTTTTGGTAACGGGTTTCAAAGGCCCCATATATGGTCTCTTTCCATTGATATATAAAGATCAGTTTCCTTCAAGTTTCTTTCTTCTCCACCAACCTCACAGTCTTTAAATTTCTTCGATAGTCTTATTTCTTACTCCTAATCGGCTAGTTCCGTTCTCTCTTTTTACTACAGCCTGTCATTCATTTGGAGCAGAGCTCTTAGACTATACACTCCTTCACCCATTGAACTAGCTTTTCTTTCATTTCAAAAATTCCCAATTCCAAAACATTCACCATGAAGACCTTTGCAGCGCTCGCCCTTTCCTTCTCTAGCCTGATGGCTACCGTCTCCGCTCACGGTTACATCGTCTCCCCTCCTCGCCGTGCCCCCGGTGCAGAGATGTCAGCTGTTTGTGGCAGTACCATCTACAACAACCAGGCATCAGACAATGCTGGTCCAATTCAGTTGCTCATGCAGTCTGCTTCTTCCATTGTTGATATCGATGCTTGCAACTTGTGGCTTTGCAAGGGTTACCAGTTCGCAGACAACACAGACCAGGTTCAGTCTTATACACTTGGTCAAACAGTTGACATGGAGGTTAAGATTGTCGCACCCCATACTGGGTACGCCAATGTCTCAATTGTCGACACAAAGACCAACACTATTAAGGGCTCTGAATTGAAGTCATGGGATGTATATGCCTCTACAGCAACCGGTGTTTCTGCCGATCAGACAAGCTTTAGCATCACTATCCCCACCGACTTGGATGGCTGCAAGACTGCTGGAGGTAAATAATTCACAGCCTCCCCAATAGAATACAAAACCGAAATGTCCCGGAGCTAACGGTTTACAGAGTGTGTCATTCAATGGTTCTGGTATTCTCCTCCCTCAGTCGATCAGGCCTATGAGGGCTGCGTTGACTTTGTCATTTCCGGCGAAACTGCCGTTACCACTTCTGCGGCTGCTACCACAACTGCTGCCGCCACATCTGCTGCCACCATTGAGACTACCTCCGCCGCTGTTGAGCCCACTACTACCGCCATCGAGGTCCCAACTACTTCCTCTGCTGCTGTCGAGGTCCCAACTACCTCCTCTGCCGTTGTCGAGGTCCCAACTACTTCCTCTGCTGCTGTCGAGGTCCCAACTACCTCCTCTGCCGTTGTCGAGACCACTTCCACAGCTGTTGAAGTTCCCACCACCTCCGCAGCGCCCGTTGAAAGTACTTCGACCACTACTAAAGCGCCTGCCGAAACTACTTCTGCAGCGGTTATCAAGACTTCATCTACCGCGGTCGTAGTACCCACCACCTCCGCAGGAGCCCCAACCACGCTTGTCACCAAGACCCGCTCCAAGACTTCCACTGCTATTGTGGTGACTAAGACCTCTACTTCATCCTCTGCTCCTGCTGCTACTACCTCTGCTGCTGCTGTCCCTACTGGTTGCAGCACCACTTCAGAGGCATACAACAAGTGCTTGGATGCAGTCAACATGTGCATCAGGAATGCCCAGAGCTCCACAGGTGGTGCTGTTGATTTCTCAGCCTGCGAAGCCCAGAGAGCCCTTTGTACCATGTGCTAGAGTGAAATAACTGTCGACTGGTTATAATTTCTATATTTGTACAGTATATATATATTTTATTTATAGTTAAAGGGGTGGATAGAGGGTTGGCTCCTTGAGGGAGTTGAATTAAATAATTAGAGTAAATATCATTTAAAAAGAGTTTTGTAAATTTTGATACGGCGATCGAAGTGAAAGTGACTTTTAGAGCAGCCAACGAGTTTGGCCAATGTAAAATACATGCATGCTGCAACCATACAAGCGCAGTTTTTCTTTACGCACCGATACTCAAGTAGGGTATGTGATTCCAGCTAAATTTGTGTTGCCAAGCGCGTCCACAACACGGAGCCGAGACCTAGGGATGTTGCCACCACACCATCCCACCTTACTGCATCTTCCTAATCGCCATCACCAAGAACGCTGTCTCCATTAGACCAAATTTCCGCGCAGGAATACCAAGATCACTACGATATTTGGGAGCAATTAGATGAATAACGACCAAACTGAGGGAGAGTCAACTGGTGGCTGGGCAGCTATATACGGTCCTAGAGGTCTTGAACAGGCAGGTAAGGCTACAGCACGGCTACAGCCCCGCCCAGAAGCCGGAGATATTTCAGGTCTGGTGGTAAGGTCAAAGACTGATAAGCGTTTCCAAGTCTCTATTTGTGCTTTCATTCCCGTACCTTACAAGGCTCCACCAAAAAGGATGATCATTCGAGTGAGATATCATGATCCTCTCCCGGACCCAGCCGGAACTCGGCATGCCGGGCAAATTGCAATTTATGCATACCCCCTAGTTTAGCGCGGTGGGGGATGTTCTACTTTATTTTCTTTATTTCAACTAACATCGTTTCCCCAGCATGTAACGGCCACTAGAGGCTCACCGCTCATCTTAGAACTTCCAAGGCCTACTATTTTCTTCATCGTCGGCATCGCAATGATGTGGATGTTCGTGTCCAGGACAAGAGCGAGGGGAGACCCAGAAAGGAGGTATCGTACGATTGAACAGTCAGCAATGTGCACGTTCTACTCCATGATCAATCACGAGTGCCGCGGTTGGACCAAGGTCAGAACAATCGCGGAAGGTACTAAAGGTACTATATGGCGTCAGCATTAATAGAAGCTACTATAAACACCCAACCGCCGTTAGATCTGGCCCGGTCTAAGGGAAAGGCTACACACAGATAACAGCAGGATTGCCACTGACCCTTCGAATACGGAGTCAATAAGTGTATCTTTTCCCAACAGGTTTCCTTTCTGGGTCATATGGATGCCAGGGGCAGGAAATAAAGTACATGCATATATTAAGCGTCTACGCTACCAGGTCCCAGCGTTTGGATTCGGGACTAACAAGTGGGGTATGTATATCGATGCTCCATTCTTCCTAAACGGGACAGGATAATTTAGTCAGTTCTGACGAACGTGATAACTCTATTTGACACTTTAAACTCCTGCAGATCGGTTTCAAACGAGTAAACTGTCGTCGTCGTCGTCGTTGTCCACTGAACGTAAATCATCTGGACGGATGAACGGCTCTCGAAGGAAAGTTAGTAATGAGTTGACGATTTGTTAATGGAATAATCAGCTTGGCCAAGAATCTGGTTTATGGGTTTCTATACAGCTTAAGCTTATGAGTTGTATGCAAACCAATATAGCTATATCTATATTGCGTGTGCTTTATAACAAAGTACCCTCAGATGTCAGCCTACACATTGGCAATGTTCAAGATACCTGCCATATTCAGAGAAGCCTGCCAATTGGAACTGAAATGCTACTTCTTCCTTGACGTGCAATATCTGTACGCCGCACTATACAGAATAACATATAGTACCACGTAGTCATCACCCCACCGCGAGATCCGGCTCTCATTCATCTGTTCAGATCGGGATCGGAAGCTGCCGCGCGGCAATAGCACAAAATGTTATGAAAGTTCTTCCACGGAATTCCCAGGTCCTGAAAGAATATTAAAGGAGTTAATGCTTACATCCTTGAGGGGTTGAAATCGGGAAGCCAAGGGTAGGCCTCCAAGGGATGCACGGGCCTTCAGGGGTGCATATAGTGGTTTGTTTAGAAACTCTACTGTGTGTGACGTCCCTTAGCTCTGTTTCTCGGGAAATATTATGATTTCTGACAGTGGACAGCACTAACGCAAGAACGGCTCGCTACCAGAAGAAACAAAGCCCACAATTACACAAGTATAGCCAGTATTCACATATAACCGCGAGTAGGGGTGGTACCAAGGAGTGAAACCGCCTTTCGGCATAATAGCGAACACATACTATTTACAAATATAGCAATGTGAATAGTAACAAAAACAGCCATTTAATAAACTTGAGAAGGGCTAGGTAAAGTGTCCGAAGGAAATTTTAGGACAAGGATATTCTCCGTTTGTACGCGAGTGGCTAATCACTGAAACAATAATCCAGGAACAATACCAAGGAAAATTCTCCTTGAGCGGTAACCTGGCTGGCTGTAGAAGGGTCCAAGAATCATCACTATATTCACTCATACATGGGTACAGATAGTAATTATTATACTATTCCTCGATGGGATCCATCTGTGTACGAAGCTATATAAGATCTTGTCCGCTTCCTCAATACCAGCTTTTCTTCCCCATCGATCAATCGACCTTCATTCACTTCTCACTTCTGTCCGCTCCTCAGCATCTCTTTCCCTCTTTACCGGCTCGACGCCTTCTCCTCTTTCATTAACTTTTGAATTATTCCTTAGTGACCTAGTGTCCTATCCATCTTTTATTTCCAACATCGTCAATCCAGTCGCTGAGCGTCTCAACACTTAACAGAAGTCTTCTTTTATATACTTATATAATCATACAATACTCAAAATGAAGTCCGCAGTCATTCTCTCAGCTCTTGGAACCGCCACTCTCGCCGCCGCCCACGGTATCGTCCAGAACCTCAACATTGGTGGTGATGAATACACCGGATATCTCCCTTACAACGACCCATACGCAAGCCCCGTACCAGAACGTATCGTATGGGCTTTCCCCACTGCTGGCAACGGTCCCGTAGAGGATGTCAGCACCTCTGATATCACTTGCAACAAGGCTGCCACCGCCGCCCAGCTCACTGCTCCCGCTAAAGCTGGTGATACCGTCGAATTCTTCTGGACAGAATGGCCCGAGTCCCACAAGGGCCCTGTCATGACATACATGGCTAACTGCGGCGGCGATTGCACAACTGTTGATGCCACCACACTCGACTTCTTCAAGATTGATGAGGCTGGTCTTAACAGCGACGGCACATGGGCCTCTGACGACGTCATTGCAAACAATAACAGTTGGTCTGTTACGATCCCTTCAGATATTGTCGCCGGCTCATACTTGATCCGTCACGAGCTTCTTGCCCTCCACAGCGCCGGTACCTCCGGTGGTGCCCAGTTCTACCCCATGTGTGCCAACTTGGAGGTCACTGGATCTGGATCAGCTGTGCCCACTGATACTGTCAAGTTTCCTGGTGGATACTCTGCTTCTGACCCTGGTATCTTGGTCAACATCTACGGTACTTTGACCAGCTATACTATCCCTGGCCCGGCTGTCTACGGTTCTTCATCTGGCTCTGCCACCACCACTGCTGCCGCTGTCAAGACCACCTCTGCTGCCGCCGTTGAGACCACATCCGCTGCTGCCATCGAGACCACATCCGCTGCCGCCGTCGAGACAACTTCTTCTGCTGCTGCCGTTGTCCCAACTACCTCCGCCGCTGCTGTCGAGACTACCTCAACCGCTGTCGCTGTTGTGCCCACCACTTCCTCAGCAGCTGCCATCAAGACCAGCTCCACAGCCGCTGCCGTGGTTCCCACCACCTCTGCTGTTGCCGCAGTCCCAACCACCCTCGTGACCAAGACCCGCACTTCCACCACGGCGGCCGCTGCCACTACCTCGGCCGCCGCCTCAACTGGTTGCAGCACCACCTCAGAGGCCTACAACAAGTGCCTTGATGCCGTCAACGCGTGCATTCGTAACGCACAATCCACCACTGGCGGTTCTGTTGATTTCTCGTCCTGCGAAACCCAGAGGGCCGCTTGCACTATGTGCTAGATGCGGTATTTTGTCGATAACATGATGGGGATAGAAAAGAAAAATTTAAAAGGGATAATGGGTTAGCATATGGAGCATGTAGAATGTATATGTAGCGCACTTTTTGTTTGATTATAATTTTTTAGTTTGTTTTGGACAGAGAGTGGACACTGTGTGTTGGCTCTTGTGTCGGGTGGAGGGGTGTATTTATGTAGATAAAAACAAGCTTATCCGTTAAATTTTGTTTTAAGGTGTGAGGTTTATGTGAGTGATAATTTGTGATCGAGAGTGTTCTGGTAGTGTTGCCAAGATGTTCCAGAAATTCGTATCAATGACTGCCCCGGGTGATATCTGACTGATAAAGAACCTGATTATGAGAGGTACTTGTATCCTAACTCTCCTCTATCGGTGATTCGCATATACTCTGATGATGGGGAAGAAATCCAGACTCTGGTGCAGAAACTCTACTTCCAGAGAAAGGTGAGATGAAACTAAAGGGCTGCTACAAGGCGGACACTCGTTTTCTTCAGAGGGGACACAAGGTGGTTATCAAATAAGGCTCCAAGACAGTTTCTTTGTGTAACAGAATAGCTTTGTGTGCACAAATAACGGGGATATGTACCCCGACTTTATGCTCACCAACAACTATGCCAACAAACCGCAATTTGAAAAAAAAACCTGTGAAGGTCGGATTCAATCAGAAAAAGCTAAACCAGGGTATATAAGAAAAACGTGTATCGGTTTTGGGTTCTGTGTTTGAAGTGGTTGCGATGCTAGAGTACTACTGAGGCCGTTGCCATCACTTTAAGGACCCCCGGGGTACATCTTATTACGGATATACTCTGTTAGCTATCAAAGGGACCGGTTTTTCACCTCTCTCCCTTTGATCCCATAAAAGGCTTGACATCAGCCGTCTCGAGCATTCGTCTCTCGATCTAATCTGACTGACTACCCCTCAAAAGTCTAGATTGCTATCCGGAGATTGCTTGTGCTCCTACTACCGCCTTCAATGCTGGAATTTCTGAAAACGGCTCATGTGTATAGTTATCGGTCCTCGGAATTGTATTTGAAATCCACGGTGCGGGGACAGTCGAGAGCCACTTACAAGTTGCAGTTTCTGTTTTGCCTGGATGTGACAGCGCTTTGAAGAAAAATATCGTCGGTTATTCTACCGCCATAACTCGAAAAATTAGCTATGCATAAGTGATCAAAATTACTATTAGCAGACCCGATCTACATCCTTCAACCAATCGTTAAGGAGATAATCCCTGGACGGAGATAGCCAAAGAGCTTTTGCGGTATTCTTCCATCGAATATTAACATGTGATGGATGGATGGGTTAGGGTTTTGGCCCTGTGAATATCAAAATTTGCGATAAGGAATCCTTCATTAGGCCTCCTCCGCTATGCAGTAAAATCGGCTATCCTGGGAGGACTAAATGGTGGTCTGATCTCCTAGGAGGGCCCTCGGGTTGCCATCGAGAATATGAGAGTATTTATAAGGACTGATATGACCCCGCTGTGGGCGGGAGTGGCCGAGAATAATATTAATGCTGGCGAAAAAAAAAAAAAGAAAAGAAAAGAAAAGAAAAGAAAAAGCCCCCTCAAGTCGAGCAGCCCATTTAGTCCGCATTGAATAGGTACACAATCGCTATTTGCGCTTCTGGTGGGTGCTCGAGCAGCTGTCATGCCCTCTAAATCAATATTAAGGTCGAAGCTCTCTGCGCGGGTTCGAGCGTAATAAATACCACTGTGACATGCGGTCTGTGAGAATATACTTAGTTGTAACATCAGTTGAGACTTTTATCGACAAAGCCATACTTGTAAAAACAGATGTTTTTAATTGTAGCAGTCGAGCCGCAGCGCCCGAGCCCGTTTTGTCCAAATCACTCGGCATGCTCGAGCGGCTGCTCATACGCCTATTAGATCAATAATTATCGTCGTTTTGCCTCCGGTCCAAAGATCGCGAAAATCCAGGGAATAAGAAGTGATAATCGGATGGCTCCTGATAACCGAGGGAGTAAATAGCCATTTTAGGCTATGAAGTCGCTGTTGGCATGTTTGTAGTGAGGTTCAATCTGTAGCCGGATCGCATTATATGTGCGTCTTGGCAAGATAGCGCATTAAGCGGGCTAAAACAGACATAATCTTGAACTTTGTGAATGCAGACGCGGGAAAATAAGGGACGGTTACCTCCCGGCATAACCAGATTCCTGAATCTAAATGTATCTATGTTGTGTTGGCTATTACATATGTACTCATTTATATCCCGTGGAGATAATTAGTCCCTTTTTGAGACAATAAAATATCTGAATCATCAACCATTCGAGTAGCACTTACGAGTGAGACACCAGATATCACTCGGGAGCTTTTAGAATCTCGGGCTTGATAGGAGTTCGGAAGGTGTCTGGGCAAGTCTTGCCTGGGAAATGCATTTTCGTTGTAAAGCTTGTGGTCCCAGAAATAGTCTTTCACTATGGTGACTGATAAGTAGACATATGTTGAGAAGCACATGCTATGTAGTGCTGGTTGTTGAGTTAAAGTAGGTCGTGGCTTGTCTCTTGGCTCACCAAATTTCACAGATCAGAGGCCGATTGAGAATTTTAAGAGGTGGATCAAGTCAAAATTTTCATTCCTTCTGGCCGATGCAACTCCACGATATCATGGTTTTTTTCTTTTCTTTTCTTTTCTTTTCTTTTTTTTACGCTCGGTACAAAGCAGGTACATCCATTGCTTTATGCCAGTGTGTGGCGCATGCTAGAGCACTTCAAACGTCCATGCATCCATCAATTTAGACTAGGGCCAAAATTTAAGAAGCCGTTAAACTAGATTTAGAATCCTAAAGCGACCCCTCAATGGCCAAAAGTTGAGCAGCTTCAGCTCCATCGTCACGGCTGAATGCTTTGGAAAGCTGTAGCAGCTCCGAGGCAACAGGCTGAGTAGCTAAAGAAGGCAATTGATGCATACATTATTATGTACTCATCTTCTCTGCCTGCCGACATATGCTCAAGGTTAAACCTGGATCAGGGGAGGTGCACCATCCGTCTTTCTTACTCTCGATAGGTAGGTTTTTTTCCCGGGCGCGGATGTTTGTCTTTGCTGTGACAGGCATCTGGTATTCCAGTTGGTGGGTGATCGTCATGATACGTTGTCACTTTCTTGATTGAGATTGGAGGATGAAGAATAAAGGGGAGTGCAGCGGCTTCGGTGCATATGGACTGCTACCAACGATAACATATGATACGTGGACGTAAAAATCGTGCTGCGGGTGGAAGGGACGGTGGGATGGATGGAAGGAAAAGATGAATTTGATGTCGCTAGGGGTTCACCCCAGGCAGGCTCCTCGACACGTCTGTGGTTGTTTTTGGTTGTGGTGACGCAAGTATGATCAAGCCACATGATGAGGCTCAGTCATGTGGTGTGTGGCTTCTCTCATTAACGCAAAGACCAGATGTCCGTCCCCCGGAAGCTTGGATAGCCCATCCCCTACACCTACAATTACAAGATCGCCCTCCAGCTTTGACATCCTTCTCTCCTTCTTCTCTGTCACCACTTCATCCCCTATACCTTAATACTACCCCTTTCACAGTTTACACTGTTCTCTCTCCCCTCACCCTCAGCCTTGTAATTGTCTGTACCCTTAATCAATAATATTCAACGCTCACAAGCTTACCACGACCGAAAGAATGTCCGTCATGAACGGTGGAGGCGGGATGAACGGGGTTAACGGGGCCAACAGCCACTTGGGGTCAAAAATGGACATCACCGAAGAAGACTACAAGACTTACGAGAAGGGCATTCAGGTTATCGACGAGAATAAGGAGTTCACGTATGTTTCCCTCTGTTGATACCTGTTCATTTCACGCCGCGCCCCCCCTTTTTATCTGCGCATTTCTTCGCTGGAAGCCCGTTTTAATTCCACCTGTTGCAGACCAAATCTCCCCACATATCTTGCTATTCAGAACTTGATCAGCGCGGGTTTCAACTACCATGTTGTCGCTGTATTTGGATCCCAGTCAACGGGAAAATCGACCCTTCTCAACCATCTCTTCGGAACACAGTTCTCAGTCATGGATGAGGCGGCCCGCAGACAGACGACAAAGGGAATATGGATGTCGAGGGCTCTTGACGAACAGAATCACGAACAGGTAGTGGCTAATAGGGAAGGGGGGATGACAAGCAACATTTTGGTTATGGATGTGGAGGGAACCGATGGCCGCGAGCGAGGAGAGGATCAGGATTTCGAAAGGAAAAGCGCCTTATTTGCGCTGGCTACCAGCGAGGTTTTGGTGGGTTGCGCACCTTTTTGCTAATTGGTTGTTACGGTTATATCTAATGGGCAACATGGAAAAACAAATTGGTTGTTCACTGAGTTAAGAGCACCACAGCTAATATTCATGGACCAATAGATTGTCAACATTTGGGAGCACCAAGTTGGACTCTATCAGGGAGCCAATATGGGTTTGCTAAAGACTGTCTTTGAAGTTAACCTAGGTTTGTTCTTGAAGGACAAGAGGTAACTTCCCCCTCTCGACCTTTGGATTCCCGCAGATTGCTGACATTGATATAGCACCACCCATCGATCACTCTTGTTCTTTGTGATTCGCGACCATATCGGTCACACACCCCTTGAGGGACTCAAATCCACCCTGATGGCAGATCTGAATAAGATCTGGTCATCTCTTTCTAAACCAGCTGGTATGGAAGAATCGGAAATTACAGACTTCTTTGATTTCCAATTCGCCGCACTTCCACACAAGATTCTTCAGCCCGAGAAGTTCTTGGAAGAGACAAAGGCTTTGAGGACAAAGTTCCGTGAAGGTGTAGATGTACAGGTTCTAAGTGACGGCTCGCCTATCGATAGTGACAACAACGGCGTTTTCCTACCTGCTTACCATAGGCGGATCCCCGCAGATGGTTTCCCGCTTTATGCTGAAGGTGTATGGGAGCAGATTGTTTCGAACAAGGACCTGGATCTTCCTTCACAGCAGGAACTGCTTGCCCAGTTTCGTTGCGATGAGATCGCAGCGTCTTGTGTTGCTGGTTTCAACGAAATTATCCAGCCATTCGAAGAGCAGTCGAAGAAGGGTGGGGTAGTCGAGGGGCTTGGTCCAGCGATGAAAAAGGCGCTTGGAGAAGCTGTTGGCGGCTTTGAGGAAGCCGGTGGGAGATATCACAAGGGCGTTTTCGGGCGAAAGAGGGATGAACTCCGTGCAGGTCTTGAGGGCCGCCTGAGAGTTCTGGTCATCAACCAGTTCACTGCGCTGTCTAAGAAGGCATTGAAGGAGTTTACTGAGGAGATTACTGCCATACTCAAAAAGGCAAATTCGAATGCTCACGCCGGGACTGCATCCTACGATTTTGCAGAGGTCGTAGACGAGACAAGGAGCAAAGTTGTAAAGGCTTTTATTGCAGAGGCGTCTGAATGCTACATATCAGGGCCAACCGCTGAATGGTCTAACTACGAAAAGGAGCTTGAGAGCCTGCAAAAGGATCTCGATGGAGTCGCAGGACGTTTACGGGGAGAAGAAATGAAGCGACTTGTAGCCAGGCTTGAGAAAGCCATTAAAGTCAAACTCATCGAGCCGGTCGAGCTTGAGTTTAGACGAATGGAGGACAACACTAAAGAAAGAGGAGGTCTTTGGGACCGTGTCTGGAGCGTATGGACTGGCGTTGTGGGCGAAGGAGTGGACACATTCTTGAACCGCGCAGCCAGCTTTAACGCCAGCGAAAAAGAAAGAGACCTTGGGGCTTGGAGATTGAAAAGGAAGGCATGGGGAGTGCTAAAGGCTAAGATTGACGAAGAAGTTCACGAAGGAAATCTTCTGTTGAAGCTACGTGAAAAGTATGTCTCTGCCTGTCTCGTATCTGCTTTGCTGGTAGTTGCTCACAATTCACAGATTCGAAGACCGTTTCAGATACGACGAAACAGGTGTACCCCGCGTCTGGAAACCAACCGACGATATTGAAGGCTCTTATTCCAAGGCCCTTGAGGCTACTCTGAAGCTTATTCCACTAGTATCCGTGATGCGCCTTTCAGACGGAAAGCAGCCTCCTCTAGATGAAGTCCTCGGAGAGGCACCTGCAGACCACGAGGAAGACCTCGAGGAGATTGGTCCTTCCAAGGATGAATTTGAGGTTATCTCCGAATCAAAGCAAATTGATCTGCATCAAAGATTTAAGCGTATGGCCGATGCTGTTTTTGTAGAGGCGAAGCGCAGTACTATCAATGGTGTGGCGCAGATTCCCATGTTTATGTGGGGATTGGTGCTCGCGCTTGGGTGGAATGAGATCTGGGCTGTGTTAAGGAGTCCAGTATACTTCGCTTTCCTGCTGTTGTCCTGCTTTGTGGTTTATGTCGTGTACAAAACCAACCTATGGGGGCCAATATATCAAGTCAGCAATGCTATGAGCCAGCAGGCTATGGATATCGGAAAGGTTTTATTCTCCCGCTTGATATTACCCGAGCGCACGCTAACTAAGTCGAAATAGCAACGCCTACGAGAGTTCCTTAATGATAACAGTGGCAACATTTCTTTTGCTGGCCGAACGAACAAGACCAGGGGCTATGACGATGACGATTCGATTAATTTGCAATCGCTTGACAGTGAAGGTAGGAGAAGGGTAAGGACAGAGGGTGCTCCATCGGAATAGATCTTACCCGGTGATGTTTGAATATTTGAGACCACCGAAGAAGGCTGTTTAATAAAAAAAAACGCTGCTTTGTTTGAATATAACTTTTAGTTTTTGACTTTCTGTTTTTTTTTTTTTTTTTTCGTTCTGTTTTATGGAGCAGCGAGGGGTGCTGGGAGTTAGAAAGAGCGGGAGAGGTGACGTGTTTTGTACCTACAAGGGTTATTATATCCTACATTTCCTATCTTCGTTTTTGGACCGCGGCTGTAGTTTTTTGTATTACTTTTTTGTCTATTGGTTAGGAGAAGCATGTTCTAGACGGCTCAAAATGAAATCAAAAGTTTGAATTCAGGAAGAAAATACTTCCATGTCATTCTAAAGCTCAATGTCTCAAAGGATGTTGAAGGCATCTCACAAGGTGCTGCTGCAGTATGCATTTGTAGGGATCTAGCAATACGTTATTGCGCAATTCCACGATACCTATCACATTCAACTGACACCCAGCATATCGAGACATCAACTATTCCAGTTCGAGAAGAAAGCGGAAAATTTGCTGATAGGGTAAGGATACATACGGCTTTGAACATCTCGCACTCGGTCTCGGAACTGTCTCATGGATACCGATCGGCAGTATTTGTTTCTGCCTACATATTTGAGAGTACATACGGAACGGCACAGCACTTAATCATCTTAGTGTCAGTGATCTCCCGTATCTGGTTAGTACTCTATATCCGAAGCTCAGCTAATAGAAAACCCCCAATCCCACAGAAAAAGTACTTTGGGGACTGCTGGGGGACTTTGACAGACACCTACATAAGCCAGAATAGAGTACTCAAGTAGAGTACAGCTCGATCATGAGGGTCCTCTTCCCTACAGCATGCAAGAAGTCTCTAACAAACAGGAGCATCAAGAAGCATCCTATGGGTAGATATCACATTAGAGATCCACCGATGGCCGTAACGTTACAGAGCTCTTAAGCTCCTCACTTTATTTAGATGTGGTGGTGGTGGTGGTGGTGGTGGTGGTGGTACTCAGTTGCCATTCCCCCAGGCCATTGGGCGCCTCTGGGGAGCAAAAGTAAATAAATACCTCGCAGACATGATCTTAAGACTCAACCTCACCTCATTCTCCCCGTTATCAATCTCTTTATGATGATAATGTGGCTTGCCTACATGTATGTTTTGCTATTCACTTTATCGGGTATCGATGGACATGCGTGCACGGGACAACCCATGCTGCTGTGCCTGACAAGCGAAATTGCAGCAGCAAGGTGACTTCATTCTCAGTAGGTAGCTAATTAGCACCTTAGACACCCGAAGAGGATGTAACTACTGCATTTACTAAGGGCCGCTCTTCCCATAGCTGTTGTTCATGTCAGTTTACAGCGAACGAACCTTCTCTTCCTTGTATTTTTTTTTTTTTTTTTTTTTTTTTTTTTTTTTTTTTTTTTACCGTTGTGTTGTTCCTCTTCCTTTTAGCTGTCTTACCTTTTAGCTGTCTTACCTTTTAGCTGTCTTACCTTTTATCTGCTTCTCTCTTCAACCTTCTGCTTCACACGCTCTCTTTTCCCATATTACTGAATCTTTCTCTTCCCTACCGTCAGTCGTACAGGATATCGCGCAACACAAGAACCTGCTGTCAACCTTACGTGTCGAATTAGCCAGCCAACAGCGTATAGAAAGCAGCAGCGGGGGGCATGAATGTGGGGAAGAACCTTGTAACATACCCAGGGAAACGTCCAACTTTTTTTTCTCACTCTCCTGTCCTGTCCTGCTCGCACCCTTCTATTTCCTGTCATTTTTTTTTTTTTTTTTGGACCCCAAGCAAGAAGCACACGCCCATAAAATAGATTTACACGGGAGGAGAGGATTTTTGGCAAAAAGCACAACAGTACAGAAAGTATATAATTACAGATCAAGGCCCCTCCTCCTCCGACGTCACTACCACCCACCTATCTCTATCAACTAATATCATCAGCACCACCACTGCTCCCACTCCCATCACTCTTTTCACCGCACCCTATCGCTCCAGGGCTGTTGGTGAGTTATTACATGATGTCTCTCACCTCCATCCTCAGCACTCCACCCTAAACCCGAACTTGCCCATATGTCGCTACCCACACTTCCACCTCACGTCCTTACGGCGATCGTAAGAAAAGGACAGCTCCAGCTTCGTGATATCGCATCCATACGGCATGTTTGCCGTGGCTGGAACACAGCATTTTCACACCCAAACCTCTGCACCTCACTACTCGACCACTTTTTCCCGTTCGCGCATGAGACGTACTACGACGCGACAACTGCTGCGGCTGCGGGGAAGAGGTGTGAAGATTTCAACGCGGTTTGTAACCGCCTTCATCGGCTGAAAACGGGCAAATGGTCACTGAATTGGGAGGTGGCTTTCCCGGCCCCACAACCACCGCTCTTGGACAGCACTTATGCATCAGCCATACCAGAGATTTTTCCGCCAGATGGATTCCGACTGGTCGACACAGATTCCGATGAAGGCTACTTTTTGACGGCGTACGCCGAAGATAATCTAATGTCGGTCCGGCTCACTGTGCGGAACCTAATCAATGGGCAGGATATCCATGTATCGATTCCCCGCGAGGAATTGTCAGGGATATACATGAACCGGGGTAAAGTGCTCTTGGTATACAGCAGAGGTGATAATTCTACAATGTTCATCTTAACCGACTGCAGAGACGGCGGGAATGGAAGAACTTTATGGTCCGCCAACGTGAACACTTCTGTTTTTCATGGAGTTGTAGAGAAGGGTTCTACGGCGGGGCGCAGGAGGCTCCAGCCAATTTTTAACGAACATTATATTGCGTTCCTAAACTCCCTCGATAATTCCGGGGGGAGTAGAATTATAATCATGCGGTTTCATGCCCTAACCTCAAGCAAAGAATTATCGGCAGAGACAGAGCTGCTTGAGCTGCAGCTAAGTATCTCGCCATCTACTCTCATTTCACTCAAGCCAGATGCTGCGGGGCTCCATCTATTAATAGCACAAAAATTCCCGCATCACCAGTTTCCAGACCATGAAAACCTTCACCGAGTGGTACTCGTACAGGCTACAACAGGAAAGATATCATGCGCTTTCAATTTCAACGTAGCGCCATATTTCAGTCTCGTCCCAGACAGAGATATGGAAATGTTCTTCTCTCCCAACGGAGATTCTATAATTATATGGGGTTCCGTTCGGTCCGAGGAGTACAGGGGCGGGGGCATTCTTGGGCAGGTAATGATTTATCCGATATTCGGAGGGCCTGCCACAATCCGATACTTGCAAACACCCGATAAGGGCGCAGATACAATTGCGAAGGATATCGAGACAAGATACACTCCCGACCTCGGTGTGATCTCGTATGGCCGGACAGCGGTTGGGTTCGAAAGCTTAAACCTAGACTTTAGGCCTGCGGGGACTGGAGCTCATATCAACACCTATAATAATCCCCCCTCTGCTTGGAACTCTATCCCCACCAAGCACCCCTCGCCAAGACTCGAAATCGGTAGTCATTGGATTTACTCTGAATCTATGGCCTCGAATGGCGATGTCACGATTGAGATGATGCGGATTGCACCCCCGCCATTACTCATCCCCGAGAACCAGTGGACCAGTCCCAACTCTAAGCGTAGCAGTTGGTTTCTTAACAGCGGCACTACTACCGCTCCTGGCAGTAGTGCAGCAAGTATCTTGGGCGTCGGCTTACATCCGGCCGACGCGGCAGCACAAATCGCACAAGTTGATGCTGAAGAGCTCGCAGCAAGACTAAAGATGATGGAGCGAGAACGGGCCCGCGAGGCCAAGCGAAAGAGCTGGGAAGAGGTCAAGAAGGGGTGGAAAGCAAAGTTATTTGGCTGGCGATAGGGAACTTTTTTATTTTTACCTTTGTTTATTATGTCCCTATGTGAATGAAAAGGTCATGGAGTTTTGGATTTTTTTGCTTTTGGTTTTGTGTTTTTTTTTTTTTTCCTTCTATCCTTTATCTTCTTTCTCCCAAGGGCAGACAGAAATATACCCGGATCTTCCCCTTTGGTGTTGGTCCTTTTGAAATTTTTCCCTTGTGAGGGTGTTTTTTCTGTATGTTTTGCACAAGCGGTGTTTTGCGTTAAGGGGCAAATGGATAGTGTTGATGTCTAATATTAAAGAAAACGTACGCTCACCATCCTGAAGCACGCTTCTGAAATTACCCAGGGACCTGGGCCCTCCTTCTTTCAGGGGGTGGGTTGGGGGGGGGGGGGTATAGGGCGAGAGTGCCCATTGTAGAGACAAGCAATGCTTGCCGAATATATGTTCTACTCTGGGTATTCCCATGTGAGATTAAAGGGGATTCTGAGAAAGCCATGATATCGATTTCGTCTATGTAGAATAGTGACAATCTCGGCGCTGAGGACCCTGGTGCACCGTCAAGGGGCGGAATTTCGACAAGAGGTGCGCTGATAACGGTGGATGATCGTTGCGGTGTTGGGCTTTCCAGTGGATCATTACCGGAAGTTTGCGAATGGAGCTGTGATCTGTGATGTGCAGAGAGTGCTTCAATCCTAAAAAAAAAAAAAAAAAAAGAAATTGGCGAAAAGGCCAATTGTGGTCATCCTGGTGACAGAGCCTCAACGGCGAGGATTGCTACTGACGATCGATACCTGCCTGCCTGCCTTTCTTGTTGATCATGATGATGATGCCTGCAGCAGCAGCCAGCAGCTAGAAACACGCCCACAGAGATAAAGTAACGAAAACCTTAAACCTTAAACACCCTCCATCAATTCTGGACCAGCTTCGGTTTCCTTTAGCGTGTTCAATTGCGGAAATAGCACAGGTGCATTTGTGCCGTTTTGGACTGTATGAATTTTTTTTTTTTTTTTTTTCCCTCTCTCAAAGGGTGGAAATTTCGTAATTAACGGCCGGATCGAGCCGTCTGTAGCGGTGATAATAGCTCAGTTGGGGGGAGCGTCAGATTGGTGGAATCTGTTCAATCCGGGTTTGGTCGCACTTTTTTTTTTTTTTTTTTTTGAGAGGATGGTGATCTATTGGTAGGGATGGGATTATGGATTGTTGGGCCGTTGATGGGATGGCGTATGGAGGAGCATGCCTGGGTGGGTGGTACATGAGAGGTGGTTTTTGCGTAAGGAAGGGCGCAGATGCATTTCACATGAGTGTGAGGGGGTACATACAACATTCGATGAAGTGAAGACGACGACGACGGCGGCAGAGCAGAATGTTTCATTAGTGCCCTATCCGCCGTATAAACCAACGCACCCACCATACGGATTGGTAGGTACGCTTCCTTCCTTCCTTCACTTCCTTAGGCACAGCATAATACACATATTTAGCAGGAGGCTGTGTGCATAACGAAGGCCCTCAGTGATTTGATGTTCCACCGGCGAGTGATACCACATGAATAGTACTGTATGTACTTTGGTTACCAATCGTAGTAAGGGGATTCAATGTCCAATCCTCATCCCTTATCCGTTATCCCTTATCCCCACCCCTTCCACCCAAGGAAGCAGACAAGCAAGCAAGCAAGCAAGCAAGAATTCTGGGGTATGTGGGTAGCGACGAGACAAACCCTGCACTCGACTCTAAGCGCTTCTTGGTGATTGGGTTGGATTTGGTGGGAGACTGCTGCGGCCGTAGCAGACCGGCTGGATGTCGCACCAGTAGGTAGGTATGTGGGACATTGTGTCTGTAGGTAGGTAGTGACGACGAGTATTGTAATCATAATCATAATCAGACAGTCAAGGATTATCTTGGGGGGGGGGGGGGTTGTGCCACTTACCTGACGAGATTGCATTTGCGGAGCTTGGACCGGGCAGTGGGCAGCTTTAAAGGGCGCCCTCCCCCACCCACCTGTCCTTGTTGACCGTCCCAACGCAGATTATAGAAACTGGTTTTTTTTAATATACGTTTTTACGCCTCTTTTCTTCTCTATTCTCATATTATATACCTAAAATGCAGCTCCTCCCCCGCTCCTCCTCCGCTGCCACAGCCCGCAAGCCGGTCCCCACATCTACATCCGCATCAGCCTCTCCCACCTCGCCCACAGCGACCACACCACTCCCATATGACCTCCCCCCAGTGCCGCCCACGCCAGAGTCAGCGCCAACACCAGCATCTGGTGGTGGACTAAAGAAGAGCAAGTCTGTCCGCGCCAAGAAAGCGCTCAAGACGATTGCGAACCCAATAAAGACACGGCGCGAGGAGAAGGCACGAAGGAATGAGGTCGAGACGGAGGAGAGGAAGTTGAATGAGAAGAATGTGCAGGACTTTTTAGTGGCGGGGAGGTTTGTATTATCCTGATTGTTTATTTGGGGGGAGAGTGGGAAGAGGGAAGGAAAGATGCAGTGGGAGAGGCTGACGTGTGGACAAGGGATTATTGCGAGAGGAACTTCTCGTAGTGCTAAGAGTACTGCTGGTACCGGTACTGGTGCTTCAAGAGTGAGAGCGAGAGAGCGACTGGGGACGATCCATGAAGTTACGGACGAGGACGAGTAGAGCTAGAGGCCAGGCCTCTAGACGTACGCTGGTTGTACGGCGTCTGCTGGAGTGCCGGATGGTAATGGAATTCTTGGGCATGTAGTGTAATTTGCATTACGGTTTTTATTTTTATTTTTATTTTTTTTGTATAATTTACATGCAAAATGTGTTTTAAGGGGGGGGGGGGGGGGGGTGTTTCGAATATACTTTTTTTTTTTTTTTTTTTTATTAACTGACTTTCCTGGGGTGTAAGTGCGTAGATGGCACAGAGGTTATTTTCCCGGGTGCGAGTTAGGCGGCCTAGGGGGGGGGGTGTGAGATATGGGGATTGAACTGAGATTAAGATTGTGTGCTGGGGGTGTTTGATACTGTAGAGTGGATTGATAAGTATTTAGGTACATGTAGCTGGCTATATTACCCTGTGAGATAAGGGATTGCTGGCTTGTGGTTAGAAGAGTACCATGCAAAGTGTTGCGGATATAGCTGATATACACATAGTTAGATGTAATGCTACGAAATAATATCTGGGTGCTTGGAGTTGGTAAAATATGAGCACAAGGTAATAGAGGGCACAGTAATAAAGCTTGAAAATATAATGCTTGACTACTACTGGACAAAAAGGGTTATGAATGCAGTACGCTGTCTACATCAACCTCCTCTCTCGTTTTTATGCTCATACTACTTTGTTCCTTAATAATTAATAAAAAAATAAAAAAATAAAAAAATAAAAAAAATAAAAAAAAATAAAAAATAAAAAAAACTATACCGCGCCATCACCAGATACGAGTGATCTCTTATTATCGATCTGGCCTCTTTACTCACGTCTATACAACGCTCACTGTCTAAATAAGGTGCGGCTTCAAACTCCATACAACTCTCCCCCCCCCCCCCCCCCAATAAACATCATTTCTTCCGCACCAAAATAAATTTTAATCTTAATCATAGATATCCAGAACTTCAATTACCAAACTCCCTAACTAAATGTTATATATAGTACAGTTCCCACCTGCAGAAACATTCTTTAGAGAATGGCGATAGCATTCGCATGCGACCCGACCCCACCCTTCACATTCGCTGGTGCACTCGTTAGCAAGAAAGTCCACTTCTTGTTTTCCCTGCACTTCTCCGCCAGCTGCTCCAGATCCCACAGCTCGCCCAGCGGGCAACCCCACAGTGCAATGAGATATTCATGCAGGTAGTACTCTAGAAGGAGGATGTTAGCAAAATCATTGACATGTTTGCATGTTCATATAGATGCATACCCTCTTTGCTCGGCCAGGCCTCAAACGCCGGCGCATCTCCAGCGACGCCAGTAAAATAGCAATCATGCAGCCTACACCCCGTCAATTAGCTACTGCACTCCCACAAAAACCCACCCTCCCACCAAGACACAAACCAGCACAAACACAGGCCCCACTTACCAATCTAGCACCTCCTCAGTCTGCTCAAGCCCCGGATACGACTGCTCAAAGCTCCCTTCCTTCGAGTGCAGCCGGACCCTTTCCTCCTCGCCCAGGCTACGGTAGTTCTTGATGAACCCGCTACGGATAATCAATATATCACCGACTTTAATATCGCCACCCTGGGCTGCAGGCCGCGCGTCAATGCCCTGAGCTTTGGCAGCGGCCACAATTGCACTCAGCGGAATTGTCTGGTTGTCGTAGTAGTTTAGCGGGGCCAGGCCTTTCATTTCGGCGTAGTAAGCGTAGTCAATCAGCACGGCTCGGCCGACGATGCCGTGTTGCGCCCAGGCGTGGATGCCACATTTGGAGTTGCTGTGAGGGCCGAGAATATCTGTGGCTTTCACGCCATTGTAAAAGGTTTCGGATTTGATATGGGCGACCTAACACCTCTTTGTGTTAATATGTATATTCAGCCATGGAGAATGTGGAAACATACATGCCGGAGCCCATCCCACTGACTGCTGCTCTGCGTGTTGAGTGAGTACAGGTCGTCAAAGGCCACGCCCGGCATGATACTCTTGATCGTGTGCTCGAATTTCTCGCGGTTGTAGCACGGGTGTAGCTCCGATAGCTCGAGGTTGAGGGGGATGGTCTCGCCCGTGAGGACCTCTTTGACGGCTTCCTTGACGCGCGCGGGAGTTAAGAGATTGACTCTTCCGAGCTTCAATCCCGTCAATATAATATAATAAGAAGGGCTATATGGCTATAGGTTTTTACCTGGTCCTCAACCCCCCAGAACCAAGCAGCGCCCTTGGGAGCGCCTGGAATGTCTGGGAGATCCTTACGGAGCGGGAGGGATTCTGAGTTTGGGTCGAATTGCATTCTGGGGACGAGGGCGTTTGAGAGCTGACGGAGGCGGTCAGCTGCGGACGACATTGGAGGTTATAGATAGATAGATATACTGGCTTTATTTGGAATATTGATATAGAGTCTTTACGAGGTGTTTAAAATCCAGGATCTATTTTACTATAAAGACGGAGGGTCTAGAAAGGCCTGAGGAAATATCGACCCTTTTATACCTTTTCTCCCATAGATCTACATGATACTATGAAGAATAGCATAACAGGGAAATCCAGACTGTGCGTCCATTTCTCCGGCCGTCCTACATCCGCATCTACTTCATACCCGTCCACTGTGGGGAAATCTAGCCTACTCGGCAGAGGCGCCTGTAATCCACGATGGTTCTCGCCCTCACCTTCCTTGCTTTGAATCCTTTCTACGACTTTCCGGACGGCGTTTACTTCCTTATGCACGCTGGTAGGACTAATTAGGCTAGCTGCATGGATATTAGTCCCGCCCCGATGCCTCCTTGCTTGGAACTAACGGCGCTAGCGGAGTTCGGAACAAATAATTGTTAGTAGAGAAATATGGTCCAAATCAAATCTTGCTACTTTATGCTAGGACTTTTGCTGGAGGGGGGCTCTGGACTGATGAGAAAGTAATAGCCGTAGAATCGCAGAGCTGAAACATTCTTTACTTGAGATTTGAATATGATTGGCGGCGACATGACTTGAATTCGGAGAAAAGTAGTTGACGCAAGACGATTACGAAATTGTTGTGTCACTGGATATAGTTTTGTTTTTCGTAAACGGAAGTTGGTCGGTAATGTTTGCGGCACAGGTGAATCGGGGATGTTGGTCTTGAATCCGAGTGATAATATGTGATAGAGACACAAGCAAGATAAGCAGGGATAGAGAGGTAGAGATAACGGTGGTCAAAAATTTAATGAGGAATGCATCGGTAAGCAGCTCTGGTGGCCAAGTTGGTAAGGCGCAGCACTAGTAATGCTGAGATCCTCGGTTCAACTCCGAGTCAGAGCACGAAATTTTTGGGGTTTTCTTCGGTCTTTTTTGTTTCTTAGGGCCTTTTGGAGACTATCTATCGCCTTCTCTTCCTTCAAGATGTGCTCTTTTTAAATCCTCATACCTCAATTCCCCTGGGTTCTTTTCCGGTCTTCCCGGAATGATCAACGGGAAGCTACGCCCCAAAAAAAGGCTGTAATTAATATCTCTGCGCGCCACCATATCGGTTTAGCCGTAATAGTAAATGCTCTGCTGTGACCGCCTCTTGCAAGGACTGGGCGGTCTCAAAATATCCCCGGTGAAATCCTGTGCGCTATTTGATACATTCGGGCCCAGCAATGATGAATACCAATGAGGGCCACTATCTCTACGCGGCGGGGGGCAAGACTTTTGACGCGTTGGGAAGGAGCCCATCGTCCCAATTTGACTCATTCACTTCACTTCATCATCGGGTAGAAGATAAGCTCTTCTTCTTTGTCCTCGCGCATATCCCAGTAAGACGAATAGGGTAGGAACGATAGAGTTCAGCAGTAGCAGCAAAGGATAGACAGCCAGCATGGAAGCCCTCATCATAGCCACTCACGAGTACGTAAGGACCTACATGGCCGAATACGACTCTTCCCACGACTACTCCCATATTCTCCGGGTCCTGTCCCTCTCGCAGCGGATCCTCGCCGCTGAGGTCTCCGCCGGCAACGGCGCCCAATACAACCCGTCCATCGTAACGCTGCTGGCCCTCCTCCACGACGTCGGCGACAAGAAGTACTCGCCGGAGGCCACGGGGGCCTTTGGGCCAGCGGAGGAGTTCCTACTCACTGCCGGGTGCGATCCGGAGCTGGCGACGACGGTGCAGAAGCTGGCTAGTAACGTGTCGTACTCGAATGAGTGTAAGAATGCGGAGGAGGTGGCGGAGCTGTGTAGGGTGCATCCGGAGTTGAAGGTGGTGCAGGATGCGGATCGGTTGGATGCGATTGGGGCCGTGGGGATTGGAAGGACGTTTACGTTTGGGGCGGCGAAGAGGCCGGAGGATGGGATGGAGGGGGTCATTAGGCATTTTGAGGAGAAGTTGGTGAAGCTTGGGGCGGGGATGAAGACGGATGAGGGGCGGAGGATTGCGAGGAGGAGGACGGAGAGGATTAAGGTGTTTATGGAGTGGTGGGCGGAGGAGACGGAGGGAGAGAAGGAGGTGAGGGTTTTTTGAAGGGGGGGGATAGATATGTAGCTAGCTAGATAGGTACGTAGCTAGATGCTTGGAAAGTAATAAAAACGAGCCTCTCTGCCTATTCCATATCCTTCATGATTTGTACCAGAACCTTGAGCGGGAGAACCTAGCTGACAGATTATTAGAGGGTGAAAGGAACTATTCATACCTGCTGAGATTATATACATACCATCAGGAGCCAACCATGGCGGAGAGGGGTTGGTAGGTCAAATGATATGATTTCGACCGGACCATGACTTTCCGGTTGAGTTTGTCTCTCTGGTCCGAGGTTTGATGGCCAATCTAGTATGAGCTGAGCCGGCTCAAGCTGAGCTGCTGCTTCTATTGTGCTTTCAAACACAATTATAACTATAACATAACCCATGATGGAGCAGGTCTGCTAGGCACAAATGAACCGAATTTTAGATTGGGCCAAACATCGTGGTTTGGTGAAATATGGAACAGAATTGTGAACCACAATTTCCCAAACTACAACCCCTCCTCACTCCTTGGCAACCAACCAACATCATCCCCGCTCAAGAGCTTGCACTAATAGCGTGACTGTTCTTTACGTCTTGTGGTGCATGCATGCTACACTTGCACTCATACAAAAACAGATTATCTATTTAGTCCGTCAAGGTACCGTAATCCTGCGGGGGTCGGGATCTCCCTACAGTAATTACTGTCTGTTTGGTCCAAAAGTCACATTACGACCTTGCTCATTCGAAATAGACTTACCGAAATTACAAACCCTCCAGATAAGCCCTGCAGTTTGTGCAGGGCAAAGACGCAAATACGTCATCCACCTACTGCATCTATGTTTCTCGCCTTTGCCTCTTCACACGGGGCTGCACACGAAGGAAAGTTCCATGGGGCCATAACGGAAAACAGCCAAGGCATAGTATTCGAGGTATTAAATATATAGAACTATATGGTAGATTCTAAATCAAAATCACAACCGATCACTCGATGGGATTGCCAAGAAAAGAAGCTTTCTTTTTTTTAACCCGGTTCCATTCTGGAGACATGGCATGCAATTGATTTGCTAGCAAGAAACGGGACGCGAGGAAAGCTTTTTTTTTTACCAGATTTATCAACAAAATTGCGCACAACAGGTCGAGGAGGATTCAAGGCCCTCAGTAGACTGAGCACTAGGGCATCAAACCCACTAAACAGTTTCAAAACAGCCCGTTGCAACGACTTATTTTACAGGAACCAAAAGACTAGTAAAAGATTAAGTCTTAAGACCAACCGAATTAAGAGCAAAAGACCGAATGACCAAAGGGCCAAAGATCAAAGGACCACCAGGGCCAACAGGCAAAAAAGACCAAAGCGCGGAGTACATCAAAGACATCAAAAAGACTTTGGTCTTGCTCAAGTTTCGCCGAGTATCCAGTCAAGCAAATAAAAATACATTATATAACAGTCCCAAATGCGTTAAAAAAAATATGCCTTCTATAAGCCCTGCTTCCGGCCAGAATAAAAAACAAAAATATCGAGCGTTAAGAAGCCAATGAGCCTCTGTCTAAGTCTCGCCGAGAATCCAGTCAAACAAATGTAAAAAAGTTAGGAATCTCAAACACGTTAAAAAAATATGTCTTGTACAACCCCCGCCTGATCAAATCCGACTAAAGATCAAAATAAAAATAAAAGATAAAGAAATACAAAGCACCAAAGGCTTCAAGCAATAAATAAAGCGTCAAAAGCGTCGAAACCAAAAAGGTCCCGTTCCAGTTACAAGTACTAAATATGTTAAAACAATATAACCCATGTTGGTCAGCCCTTTAACCCTTTCCAGTTTAAAAGAAAAAGAAAAAAAAAACCCTCCAGTTATCCGTTCGATTGTCAATATCAAAAATATCAAACACCCACAAATAACGCCAAAAAGAAATAGGAAACATAGTGCTGGTATCGAGATGTAGTGGATCACACTGAAAAGATATCAACGCTACCAGGTATCAAAGATATCTAAGATCTAAGGCACCTGAGGTATTAAACAAAAGACATCAATGATGCTAGAGGCATCAAAGATATTCAGGGCGTTAAAGGTACAAAGTATCAAAGGCATCAAGGGAGGTGGAGGGAAGAAAAGAGAAAATCACGGTGTATCGGAACCCTTCAGAAAAAGCACTATATGCTTATATCGGGATTAGAATTTTGTTTCTATGTCAGAATTGTAGGATTCAGTGTCAGAATTGGAACTCTCCCCCGAGACTGGGGTGTTATGTCTGGCTGGGCAAAGCTTTGGGCTAAAGTCCAGTTGGAATCCCGCATTCCTCGCCTGAATTTCCTCATTCCATTTATCCATATCGATCTCACCCTCAGATGGAGGAGGCCCCATGGCCGACAAACTTGGTTCGAGTACGATGGTATCCGTATTCCAATTGAATATGGACTCATTCGGGTGCGCGAGTCCCGGGGCGTATTCCTCCGCTGCAAAATGCGGAACGAGCATCGCAGTTTCTGTATCAAGATCGTCTGCATCTGCTGCAGGACAGGAGCTGGACTCCGCTCTGCCGTCTGAGCCGGTGGCGGCGACTATGTCAGTTGCACCGAAGGAGGGTACTTGTTCGGTCAGTTCGTCTAGTTCGGCGGATTCGGCCTGGTCAGTCGATTCGATAGGCAGCCCTTCATCACCGGATGCGCTTTCACTTTCACTACCCAACACAGATCCGCAATCTTCATCGAGGGCAGGCGTTTCTTCCTCCGCCCGTATGAGGGGGGTAAGTTCATATTTTACTGTGCGGGGGAGAATTGGGCCCGGGTTCCAGGAAGACCACGGGCAGCCCATTGGATGAAAAGGGGGGATATAGTTGTGCACGCCAAAGGGCAACCGGTAGATGTATGGTTGGAAAAATGGGGCCCTAAATGTCTGGATACCAAGGGGGCCTCGGGGGGGAAGTAGCCCTCTTACACCGGGGGTTCCCAAGGAACCGGATTCGGGAGTATTAGGAGAGAATGGAAGGGTCTCGGGGTTGGATGATCTATCTGATATGACAGAGCCTGCTGTACTCGAGGACATCTTAAAGTCATGCAAATGAGCGGGAAGACAAGCCGCGCCCTCTCCACCATCCTCAGGAGTTGCATCCGGTGCAATTTCCCATCTCATACGTTCGTAGCAAAGCGCCTTACGATTTACGGGCTGCTGGACGGTTTTGTTCGGGAGCACTGTTGGAAACCTTTGCTTGATACTTTCAAAGGTTAGAGGAATATAGGAGTTAGGACGGTAGTAAAGGCGTGGTTCGTATCCTGGTATGGGTGACGGCATAGGATATGGTCGACGGGGATTCATTGTGAGAGGGTCTACAAAGCCCTGTGCTTGTGATGGGCTCCGGTGTAGCCGTCCATCAAAACGCCTGCAGTTACAAACCTTCACTGGGCCTGTCCAATGGGTTTTGCCAGAGTACGGGCAGTGATCCTCATTCCAACTTTTGCAATCATCACCAAAATTAGCCAGGTCCTTTTATCTATACAGGGCCTAGGCCTAGGGTGTTTAGAAAGGGTTTTATATACACACCCGCAAATCATATGGGCGCAGCGACTTTCAGATATCCGCTGAACAATCGTCCCACAGTCAAGACATCTCTGCCACCCCGGATTCACCTGGAGAAAGGGTGGCTCCCGTAGGATCCCTGGGCCGGCGGGCCTTTGTGGAGCTGGATGCTTACAGTTGAAGCACGTTGCCGCACTACAAGCTTGACATTGGATCACGCCGCGGTTAAGCTGGCGATTCCCTAGATACATTTTACAGCCCTTTCGACTGCAGTAAACTCTGTTTGCGGACGAAGTCGACATCTCCATTGACCTGTCGCAGAAATTCTCCAACTCGCGACATGAAAGAAAAGTGGAGATAAACCCAACGGCGGAGACGAAGGGGGTTTTGCAGCATGAGGGAGGCCATTTTTCAGGTCTAGCAGTTGCGTGCCCATAAAAGCCTCTGACACAATGGAAGCAGAATTTGTGGTTCAAAGGGCATGCAGAAGTGAAGAATGGGCCGTGGATTATCTCTTTGCACTTGCTACAATGGCCCCTGTCTTCACAGACCTCAACGTGCGGCTGTGCCCTCTGGGCATATCCTGTGTTTCTGGTCATTGTACGCTTCAAAGAGTAGAGAATGATTGTTGGTGGCCGGGTATGAGTCTTCAAGGAAAGGTGACCTTTTATAGGCTTTTTTTTTTTTTAAAGTCTGGAGATTGATATCAACTACAAGAGGTAATATGACGTGTGAGCACTCACAATACAATTTCCCGCGCTATATCTACCGTGCTAAAGCAAGTGAAGTAATTCCGGCTTTTGGCCGCGAGGCAGATGTTTCCCTCTACTTTTATTGTGAGAATATTAGCTTCGAAGCATGACGGCCAATCAGTGTGCGAACCTACTACCTAAACAGTGCTAGCACTCAAGTCAGCGGAAATGCTTTGCGGTGTTGCTATATAAAGTAAAAAAAAAAAAATTCCGAATTTGACACCAAAATAATTTTTTTTATTACGCTGTGTGTTAAGTTAAATTATTGCCGTTTGAATAAGGCTATATGTAGCTTTTAACGACCTTAGTAGAGGTATTATCACTCCCGCGAGTGACCACTGATGATGTGCATGTGAGAAGGGTTGCAGTTGGTAGATAATAATGTCATCATCCCGCTTCCGAACCCTGCACTACACAATGAATCCCGGCGAGTTTAATCCAACGTCCTCCGGATTTTTCTAATGAGATAAAACAGTTTCTCTCTTGGGATAGTACCGCATTTAAAGTACGCGCGTCTCGTGCTCTAAAGCAGCGGCGATGATGCAGTGTGCGAGGAATCCCAATGATGTATTAATTAGGGCGAGATCGGAGAATTAGTTGCTTCAACAGTTACATAGTATGATCCACCGCAAAAAAACTCGAAAAATTGGTCATCTCCGGCCAGGGATTACCTCCTCAGCGATTGGCTGAAAGGTGTAGATCAATGTCTTCTGATAGTAATTTTGATCTTATATGCATAGCCAATTTTTTTTTTCGAGTTTTTGAGTGTAGCCATGGGAAGATGAAGTCATGATATTGGCTACTGCTATACTATGCTGCCCCTATACCGGCGTCAGGGGTGAATTTCTCCGGTGCCACGTTTTTTTTGAGGCCTCGGGGTCCGTCTTGGGAAGTCCTTGGGCTGTATTTAGACCCAGGGGCTCTTCGATGCTTGGTTGAACCTTGGCTGGTCCCAAATTGACGTTTTAACTTTGGTATATGTACCATCGTGTTTCTGTGTGTTACTACTTTACGTTATTTACACGGGAGTTTGGTCGCTTGGGGATTGGGGGGAAATGACCTCGGGGCTTTGGTTGTAACGGCACATGAAAAATGTAGTTTTGACGCCAAGAAAGCAGCACAAGTACCCTACATACAAAAAGCGATTTTTTTTAAATAACCGCCGCACCTTACATAAGGAACCAGATTACTATCTTTATCCCTTGGACCGTCAGTCAAGAGGGTATGTACTAGCCTTTTGTGGTTATCATGATAACAATCGCTGGTACCCAAGACTACACATGTACCTTCCTGTGACTCAATCATAAATAGAGCCAATTCAACCTGCTAAGGGATAACATTAGGCGGGGAAGCGTGGCAAGGAGACAGCGACCTAAGGCGGGCTTGAGAGCTTGAGAAGGGCTAAGAGGGCAGCTAAATAGGATAGAGTAATCTTTTGGACTAAAGAGGCAATAAGGTTTGGGTTTCCCGTTCGTTAGCTAGAAGCTCTGTTTTCGGGGTCCACGAAACCCTCCAGATCTCACGAGTCACAATGATACAATACATGTCTTACATAAACTCCCACTCGCTATATATTGTAACTGAAACCTCTCCCTCTTACCCCTTTCGGTGTGCGTGACAATAAACTTCTAGGAAATCTTTTGGATAGCTTTCAACCCAGACCGCGACAGTCCGGGGTCGTGACCTTCGGCTCGGTCTGGGGACCTTATAAAAAAGCCCGACTAGCGATCGGTAATACAATATGGGCTTACATTAAGATGCATCACGCTACACTATCTCTCTATTACATGTAATTCTCTGAAAAAGATGAGCCTAGGAAAATTCTCACACCTAGCTCGCTGTTGTACCAGACCCCGACTTTGGACAAATTTCCCCAAGCCAGAATATATGCGGTACATACACATAGGTAAATTTACGATTGATAGCGTCTTAAAAAAAATCTGGCACAATCTACTTGCTGAACCCGGCCCTTGACTTACCGGGCTAAGTTTAGAGGGAAACTCCATGGGGCCTGACGATTTTATTCGTCGGTGGTATTTAGATGTGGAAGGAACGCCACAGCGGAGATGTGGGTCTATAGCTGTTGGGGTCACCGCCCTCACATCTGTTGAATGAACAGTAGTTGAACTTACTCGAGGCGCCACTTGCCTGGACGCGTATGCGCGAAATGACGATATAGCTTGATTTTCTCAAGCTGCTCAAGGGAATTTATTACGCATCATAGCTCGCCAGGACTGTTTGGTTTGGTTGTTTCGGGAGAATCGATCTCAATCTTGGTGTTGTCCCGGCGCGGAATTTCCCTCAATGACCAGAGCTGGATAGCCTAGACTGCGTGACATAATATTCCTGATCAAATGCAACACAATCCAATCTGCTTCGAAGGAGTCAACGTCACCGAGTAGACCCCTATGTGTGTTGGGTTTCCTAATGGTTGAAATCGTTCATTTTTGCTTTATCCAGACTCGAGTGTGTAGAGTTGACGATGTAGTTTGCCGAGGGCGCCACCGATTAGAAACAATGGATATATGTGGCAGCGGCGCGCAGAGAGGGATCTCTACACTCTATCGATAAGATGTCATCAGAAGGCGAGTATCGCCACTTTTGCGCGCAGACTCTCTGTCTGCTAGTTAGTATTGCACTCTACCGGCGGGCGGGAATATAAGAGGAGGCTTACATGTCCTGTGGCCTGCGGGAGCGGTATCATATACCTTCAGAATTGATATATCCTCAGTTCTTGATTAGCAGTTTAATATAAATCGGGTCGTGCTCTCTCTGAATAAGGTTTCAAGCTCAAGGATCTAGCTACGCCCCCAATCTATATCCAGATCCAACATATGAAAGCCTGCTTATTGACAGGTGCTGAACCGCGTCGAAGGACGAGAGAAATTCCGTAAGGTGTTTTGAGTTTATTCCCGGCTCATCTAGTGCTCTATGGACGGTGCATAATCCAGCTTGGGATCGTTGGGGTTCACAAAGCTCAAGCATTCAAACACCCACAGTAGCCAAGCACCAAGGCCCATTGTCCAGTTCGAGCCTGCAGATTTGGTATGAGGTCATATTATCATGTAGGATTCCGAAAGACGAGAGGTTATAAGATAGAAATGAAGAGTATGCAGTAGAATGTCTTGGTATGCCTTGCCAAAGTCTCGAGCTGAAGCCCGGCCATTGCCGTCAAAGACCTAAGCCTGCTTGACTCATGCTAATGGAATACACCACCCCTCTTGGGCATAAGATTGAGATCTCACGCGTACGGCTCGTAGCAGAGGGCCTTGAACCATTATTGACCTTCATAATAACCGAAAGCGACTGTTCCTTGACGGAATAAGTTCTAGCGACTCGAAATTTCAAGTTTACCGCAACTAAGCCGGCATGAAGAGTAAGCTTTAGCTGGGATCCCCATAGCAGTTGAATGAGATTATTGTAACTGGGGGGGGGGGGGGTAGAAAGAGAGCTATGAGCCATGGTATCCTATGAGTGTAATTGAGCTCTCGGGCTCTAGTTTAAATATCCTAAATTATTCTAGCCACACAGGCAAAAATAGGCTTTCTTGCCGCAATAGTCTTTGTAAATTATGTAGAGTACTGCTTACCGTTAGCGATGTGAACAGAGATAAGATGGCAAGTATCTCTTTTAATTTAGAGAAGGCATAGCTAGTTACTCTGTATTAATTCCTATACTCTGAAGCTGCCGCTTGTTGGCTAGATGCCATGGGCATTACCGACTAATACCGAGTCTGAAGAGGAAGAGACAGAACAGAAAGAATAAGAGGTACAAAGGAAAAAAAGAATTACAAGAAAAGGAAGGGAAGAAGGTACAGGGAGGAAAGGCAAACCCGAAAAAACAAAGAAAAACCGGACAGAAAAGGAGGAGTTTATTTTTATCTACGAGGAATACGTTCTTAAAGAACGATTTCCTCGTTCTTATCCTCCTGCTCCTCCATATTCCCTTCCGGGAATCTCTCTCTCTCCATCCTCTCGATCATCTCCTGGATATCATCGATCTCATCGATTGACACCCCGCCCTCCTCCTCCTCCATCTCATCGGTCATACTCACATCCCCAAGCCCCTCATCCCCTTCACCTGAGATAAATCCTCTCCTCCAAACCCTCCTCTCCTTCCATTCTCGTTCTCGCCTCTTTCTTTCCTCCTCCATCCTTTCTCTGTCCGCCTCCGCCTCTTTTCTCTCTCTCTCCAAAAAAGCAGGGCTATACCCGAACTTCCACCTGGCGATATGCTGGACCAGAAGGCGAAGAGATCCTCGAATTGGTTCCTCTGTGATGAGATAGTGGCAGATACCACAGAGCACGAGGCCACAGCCGTCGCAGGTATAGTGAACGGACGCGGTAGCCACGTCGCAGGCAAGACATGTCCCTGACTCGCCTTGCTCCGTGAAGCAGAGATGCGGGAGCTTGTGCAGGTAGTTTTTGAAGAGATAGGAGGTGGGAGTTGGGGTATAATTGGTGCGAACAGGTGGTGTGTAAATGTATGGATGAGGGAGTGGCTTGCGGGCGGTTAAGTGTTCATAACGTGGGGATGGCGGTAGGGAGCGAGCGATGGGGCCGTCGGTGAGAGGGCGAGTGGAGCTGGATTCGATAGTAGACTCGATGGACTCGTCAAAATTCTGGTTCTCAAAAGACTGAGGAGAGCTTGAAGAGTTGGAAGAGCTGGAATAGCCAGAGCTCGAGCTCTCAGCTTCAGCCCTGGACTCAGCGTCCGAAGCCATGATGACAGCGTCCAGGAGGGCAGGGTCGATCGGGATACCCGGAGGAAGTCTCATTGACGAACTCATGGAAATTTGAATCGGAGGCATAATGTACGATTTAGTAATTTGGCTGATAATATCTGGGAGTTCGGTTGATATTTAAGGATGTTGATATTTCGATAGTGATGTCAATAGCTGAAATGTTACGGATGATGGATTGTGATGATGGATAGGAAGGGTTTAGCCCTTTCTACTGATGTGGTACTCGACAACTCAGGATGGGATGCTTATTAGCTCGCTGTCGTACAGTTTGTTTCAGGCCGTGAATAGAATGGGGAAACTAGAGAGATAATGAGTTGACAAGTGTTCGAGTGATGATGTGTGACGCACAGGAAAATGTAAACAGATAAGAGTATTTGAACGAGGGGGTATACATGTAGTTGGGGACAGGGTTGTAGGCACACACAATCTTGGATAGGGCTATACATACATGTAGGTAGAAAAATAATTGGGGGCTGGGTGCATTTATATATAGACGGATGTATTTCTCCTGGATTTGAGATACATTATTCGCATTGACTAAGTGGGCCGATTTTAATGGCTGGCGTGGCGTCATGTCAATCTTCAAGGGGTAATTGAATCTTCTTGGCTACTGGATGTAAATATGCTAGCTAGGCCTCGAAGGTTTGCTTTGCTGGTGTGAGAGACCTTTGATCTTTTGAATATAGTAAAGTCTTGAATTTATGCAGATACTCAGTTACCATACGCCCTTGAAACTTTTAACGGGGCATCACAGCAAGTTAACACTCAAGGCAATCATGCTTATATAATATTTTAGAGAGATCGAACTAATGCGTACATAAGCAGGTACTAGTAAATAGCTTGCCACTCCTTCCCTCCTCTATTCTACTCTTGTCTGTGAGTGCATGCTCCAGTATCGCCCTTAAAAATAAACAAATTTTGGTCTTTTAGATGATATCGTCATAATATATTAACGTCCCTAAATCGCTGCCCATTCACCTATTCCGCAGAGAGATGTTCATTCCGTTTGGCTTGGCTCGCCCGATTTCTCCGTGGGGTGATAGAACCTACTAGTTGCAGCCGTTCATACATCCCCGGGTTGAAAATATCTCCGTATCTACTTATTTTCGGTAACTTCCAGGTCCTCATACCCTGCCCGAAAGTCTCGACTCTTTTTAGTTTTTCTTAAAACCAGTATCACTACATGTACCAACGTATTACAGTCTCAAACCCCGTCCTCCGGTCACAGGATGAAATGTCTCGATAAACCCGCTATATAATCGGTCAGTGTCATGCTTTGTGACTTGTAGTTGCATCATGTATTCGTAAAGCTAGGTACATATTGCCTTTTTTTCTTGCTTCATCATGTGCATGTAACTCATGGTTATGGGCGCACGTACTAAGTACGTACTGGCGTCTACGATGGTGATCCTCAATGTTCCTGGAAGCTCCTCGAGGATAACATATATAGAACCCTCAAAGGGGGACGATTTTTTTCTGATGCTACCCACCCTCGAGTCAAAGTGTGCCGGAATCCTCATGGCTAGTGAATTTGCCAGTACAACCCTAACCCTTCGTCAACTTTGGCGTGCTCCCTATCTGGCTCTAAGGTCGATTACCAGCACGGGAGGCTTCTACACACTGGATAACTAGGGGGCTCCTTTCCGTGCTCACTTGTTCGCAAATTATAACGGTCACTAGCACGAGAGGTACGTGCCCTACACATCGACAGCCTTTAGTTGATGAATAATCAAGATATAGAGACATGTATGTCATGAGAGATAGATTGGCCTTGATCAGCGTCCCCATTTCCGTCATTAAGCTAGGTACTAAGATAGTATAAACAGTAAATATAGGAAACAACCATTTTGTGGTGTTCGTCCAATTCCTATGAGGGGTTTTGGGAATTTCATAGACACGGCTGTAGGTACGGTTTTGTGGCGCTGGATGGTAGTTAGCGCCAAGACTGACCTAGTTACATAAACGATTCTCTAGACTTGTATTACTGAAGGGTAGATCAGTATGCTCCGTAGATTATGCAGACTATATATGCAGACTCCGAAGTTAGCATTCGACACTCAAAGTCCCCAGGCATGATATAGTTGCACTACATTTCACTTTACCTAGACTTTTCTTCAGTGTAAAGCAATAAGGGACCTGTCGAGGTGAAGCCGAATTGTCTAATATCTATATACAGCCACTCTGCAAAAGTGTTCGTGATTCACCTCTGACTTGGTCAATGCGCTATGTGGCTTTGAGGTCGATTTAAGGAACTGAAATGTATCTAAATAATTTTTTTAAAATCGGTGGGCAAAAGCATTAATATCATAGAAGTCTAATAATAATTTTGGGCACCATTGACTGATTCATGGTTGATATTTTGAACATCTCAGTGCGCACCTTCGCTCTTAGTTTGAGCGGACATGCCACACTCAATCCGAATCACGAACACTTTTGCAGAGTGGCTGTATATGGTAGTATATATATAATTATAACTTATAAGCCATGCAACACCAACATCAATTCGATGAGGGCCTTAGTGATCAAAGGCCTGCAATAAGGGTTATGGCGCACTCATCGTTCCAATTCTATGTAGACATGCAGCCTCAATGTGTCGGTATTAATGTTGCTGCGGTACATTACAGTGCCGGTTTAGTTTCTTATTTTTGTAATATACCCGCGTATTAATTAAGTCCCGAGAGATTTTTGTAAGGCCGTTACAACCAAAAATTCTCAGGACTTGATTTACACGCACATATATGTGCATGTGTGGTATTAGAATTATAATAACCAACAATGTGTGGGTACTTTGGAACTGAGGTGTAACAACCCTAGATGACACCTGTTGAATCATCCACTCTGTATAATTCCTCTAATCGCACAAAAAGGTTACTTTATTACTCCCAGCCATTCTTAACGCTGAACCTTACTCATCGCTTGGCTTTTTGCTGCTCCAAACAAGATAATTTTCTTATCACATCTGGCTTATCTAACATAAGACCCTAGCTATCACCAGTATATTCCCCCAAAATAAGAATAACATTTCGACCAATTGATAAGTGGCCTTCGGATAACTACATACATAACTACATGTAAATTACTCATGCGTAACATCGATAGGAAAACATATAAAAAATCCCATTAAAACAAATCTTTCAAAAAATATACCATATACCAAAAAGATATTTCCCACTCGCTGAAAATATAGGGTAAAATACGTAACGCTTGTCAAAATACTAACCTTCCTTAATCTCCCAGATTGATACTCGCACAAAAGCACTGATACACCGTAACTACTAGAAAGAAGGGTAGAAAGAATCCATCATAATTCCACCATCTAAGACCGATACTAAGTGTTTAATGTTGGCCTGCTTTCATCGTAAAAAATAAAACAAATCATGAATCATGAATCGTAAACTGTGGACCGTGGACCCTGGACCGTGGACCGTAAATCATGACGAAAAGTGCTTTTTAAAGAAATTCGTAGCTTTGGCAGCTTTCAAGGCACGCTCATCTCTGATGGCACGCTCCATGTTGACGACGGCAAAGGCCACTGAAACGATGATATCGATAGTATCCAGAACCGTCGTCTTCTGGATCCACATCTGGCCTGCTCCCAGTTCGATTGCGGCAAGCGGCTCGTCATGGCTGGAGTGATATATCTGCAGAAAGAAACATTAGTTAGATAAAAAAGGCGGGTGCTGGAGTTCGTACATTAACAATCGGACACTCGAGTTCGTTGTATTTTAATTTATTGATATGGAATCTTTCATCAGATACACCGGCGCTTGCATATCCCTGGACCTCGGCGTTTTCTTGCTCCCATCTTCTTCTGACAGCGTTCTCTTCAGAACTGTTCCAACTGGAGCGCCATTCAGTCCGGCCATGTGGATTATACTCGCAGACCCACGAAGATCCCTCCCAGACCCACCAATATCTCCTGATTCTGTCCCTACTTCTCTGGTAATAAAGTGCGATACCAGGCTCACCATCCACTTCATTTTTGTTGATGTATATTGGCGTATTAACATCTCTATTAGGGCCCGAAGAGTAAAGATTCATAATGGGGTCTGCTGGATCCGGATTGACTGTAGTAACAATTGGACCGATATGAATCCTCGCGGCTAGAGTTTCATGCCATAGTATCCTCCCTGCACTGTAGGGACAGGGTTTTAATCCTAGCCGATGACGTAGGGAGTCGTACATAGGAGCATTATTATCTCCAGTATTTTTGCCAGGGCCATTCGTTAGGCGCCATTCGACATAGTCTTCGTTGAATCGGACACAAGTCGTGGTTATATTTGCACGGGTTGAAAAATCCCTACGGTCTAAGAAGTATTGTAACATGCATGGTCTCGCACCAGCAGCTTGTGGTTGTAAATTATTATTGATATTGCTGACCACCCGCAAAAGTTGGCTTATGGAACTGGCTGGATTATGTGGAGCTTTTGAAAGATTAAAATCCGCAGGGTGAAGCGCTGGGTAATGAAGATAAAGTGGAGATAGAGGAGAAGGTCCGAGACCCCAGCCAGGATTAATACCAGCGGTTCTATATATTATTTTGAATTTTTAGTCTGAGATAGTTGACTTATCAAGGGAAAGCTATCAAGTGAATCTTACATATAGATGTTGAGAATAACTAGATCATCGGCGTCTTTCTTTCGAGCGGGCGGCTTGACAACGGAGTATTCTTTATTTGCCAACATATCCTCCTGTATTTTCTGAAGAGAAGACGCCCAATATAGCTTTTTATGAGCGGTCTTTGGGTTTATATCAATCAAAGGGCGAGAAAAAGGCTTATGGATTCGCTCCATGGCCCTATAAGCTTCAGCCATTACTGAAATCGATTATGGTTGTGATGATAATTGTTGTGAACTTTGATGAAACAAGCGGGTGAGTAATAAGGGGGAAAGAATGGAATAACTTACAGTCACCACTAAATTATATTGTGGGAGTACGGGGGCCAGAAATCTCCATGGCGATAGCCCCCAGGCTTTGTGACCGTGTTAACGCTTTTTGTATAACTGGTTTAAACCGCCCCTGCTCGTTGATTGAAGGATTTATCAAGTGGAAGGGGGTGTATATAGGGGGGCTCTTATTGTTGATCACCACTTTGTGAGGGATCTCATTATAAATTTGTGCCTTTTATTTATTTGCATGCATGTGATGGGCATAATGATGAAAGTAAGAGGTTCGTTTTGATAAGAATCGACTGGGACATCTAGATTCCAACAACCCTGCCATATAGAATTTGATGGATCCGATTAAGGGGGTATCATCGAACTTTATATCGAGATAGCTCTAGGGCTACCCATCGGCATAGAATGTCATTGTGTTCTAAACGAATTCCTTACTGGTGCTGCAACCGAGAGGCTAATACATGCCCTTTTTCATCAGCCCTGATTGTTTGTCCTGCGAGAACTTAATTTCTCCACCACGCCAATAGAATCAGTTGTGATTCCTCCAAAAGGATTGATTATCCACCACTCTGCTGCTCATAGCTGGTTGCGCTCCATTCTTTCTTACAACAAACCACCTTCTCTTAAGATTATAAGAAGAATGATAATCAGAAGCTACTAGTCAGAAAGGTTGTCTTTAATAAACCTTTGTTTGAAGCAATATGGACTATTACCCAATGAGGAGTTGTAGGTAGAGGCTTTCCAGTTAACTGTGGTTGCACATTGTGCGCATGCGAGTGATAAGCTATGAACCTATAATCAAGATTACATCTGTATAGACGCCAATAAAGAACGCCGTTACACCCTCAGCTTGAGTCAGAACTCCAGAGAATGTCTCAGCTTTCTATTGCTCAAAATAATCTTGGTCGACATATCACCCGGGCCGCAAATTCTAGGGCCAATCTAGAAGCATGCGTCTCGCTACGCCACAGAGACGTTAAGATCAATTGTCAGAAATACGAAATATGGAACACAAATATTACAGTGTATATGGAGTTACATATTCTCTACGTCACCGAATATCCTAATGTTCAGATTTTGCCCAACCCAGCATCCCGAACCACTACCGTGATCACATCTGCTAAAGGTGTCGCTGTATATGTATAAGGAACACTTGTAAGACTCCCAATTTGCGTGATATTCTTCGGCAAACCGCCAAAATCATTAACTAGAACTCGATGTCAGCGTCAATAACAAAACCCTGACAATGGATCGTTTACATTGTTCATTTGCATAGCCGTCCGGCTCATAATCTCCATCCGGGGATGAGTTTGGCGAATCCTGGGGAATAACCATCCCGTACGTCGAGATGCACTCTGTGACGTTGCGGAACACGTTGTACTCGATGAGAGCCTCGGCACCCGATCTGGTGTGGATGGCCTGGGCGAAAATGTCCTTGTAATAATTGTTATACACATGTGCGTAGCTGAACCTTAGTGCTGGTGTGCGGGTAGAAAGGTTCTCCCAGAAGTTGTGGTGGTAGGTAATATGGTAAGTTTCACCCTCTGCATCTGGGTCGCCGCCGACCAAGGATGCCTACATACATACATGCACGTTAGTGAAACCCCATTCCGATATTATGGAGGGCAAAGAAATCTACAAACCTTGAAGTGTGAGTGGAAATAGTTGTAACTCAGAGTCACATAATCGCTTCCACTAGTAACATCTACGAGTCCATCATAATAGTCGAACCCATTAAGCACGTCGCTGGAGAAATCGCAATGATCAATCCAAACATTTGTGCTTGATCTAACAGAAATACCGTCGTTTCCCACAATCTTCTTGGTCGCGATGTTTCGAATGATGACATTTGAGACGCTGGATACGTCCAGTCCCTTCCCTGTTATGATAGCGTTCGTACCTATTCCGATAAGAGAGGTGTTTGAGCCGATTTTGGGCCTTGCTGTAAGTTCGATCGGTACCGAGAACTGGACAATTTTCTTGGTATTTCCCTGGTAATATCATTGTGAGTATTGAACGGAACGGTGTCTCTTAAGCTTTGTAGAATGAAGGGTGACTAAAAACCTTAACGGCATTAATCAAGGCAGCTGAGGTTGAGACTGTGACTACAGTGCCCCCGGTGCCTCCGGTTGTTCCACCATTGAGGGTTGAGTAACCAACTTGCGGGAACTGTTCCTGTCCTCTCACGAAGCCCAGAGATGCGAGAGATAATAGCTGGAGTGAGAGCGAAAAGAACTTCATCTTTCAACTTTCGAATGCACTGATACCTAAAGTACCATTTGTTACTTACACCAACCACACCCTCCCTTTATAAGTTGATTCCCCTGTCCTCGGAAAACCAAGCTTGTGAATATGCCGAGAAAGCGGAATCCCGGGATGGGCACCGGGAACGTTGCTACACAAGCTTTGTGGATCTCTCCAGATTCTCGGGATGTCGGTAGATTAATATTTAACCCTGCATGAATGTAAGCACATAATGTGCGTATACCATTTCTTTGCATGAAACGTCATAGGAATATACTACGGAAGCAGTTCTAAATAAGATAGTAATTCGGATCTGATATAGTTAGGTATATCGATATTACTGCATAAGATTCTTCGAGATGCCAACTGATCTGTTGTTATATTCTACCCTACTAAACTAATAACTACCTCATATAATCGTTGAACCTGCCCCTCATTCATCATAAGTAATCACTTTTGGGGTCAAGTAAGTATCCAAACAGTCTCTTCCAAACCCGCTGTCTTTGACTCCTTGAAACTGCAACTGTGCCTCCCATGAGAGTGTAGCACCATTTATAGTAACTTGACTGCACATATTGACAATGATTACTATAAGTTTTCCAAGCACCGATTCCCTCAAAGATTTCTTACCCAGTTTGTATCTTCTTTGCAATTCTGATTCCTCTTCGCAAATCCTTCGTCCAGACCGCAGCCACAAGACCGTAGACGGTATCGTTAGCGATCCTGACGGCCTCATCCTCATCGTCCACAACGAACAAGGAAGCAATGGGCCCAAAGCTCTCTTGGTGATATAAATCCATGTTATCTGTCACGCCACGGATCAAAAGATTTGGGAGGGAATTGGTATTGTTTTCAAAATCGAAGCTGCTATAAGCTTCTTGGTTTACAATCTGCGCGCCAGCAGCAACGGCGGAGTCGATAAGCGCCTTTACCCGCCGTTGGCCATCTGGATGAAGGAGGGGCTGGGAGGCGCCAAATTTTGCAGCAGCAGCGATGAACGCCTTTTCGAATGCCTCTACAATGGATGAGTGGACAATTATTTTGTCTGTAGACATGCAGACTTGTCCAGACTATAAAAGTTAATATCGCCAAATAACTAATTTTTAGTTGTGGGTATATATATAAAATGAGGGAACGAACATATGCAAGAGCCCCAAACGCAGCAGATGCCGCAGCTTCTTCGATATTGATATCGTCAAACAAGATCATGGGTGATTTTCCGCCAAGCTCCATGACAACTGGCTTCAAATGCTCCCCGGCAAGCGCTGCAATTCGTTTTCCTATTGCCGCAGAGCCAGTGAAGGAGATCTTGCGTATGGCGCGTTGCGAGATAAGGGCCTTGGTAATCTCTGCTGCATCTTCACGGCAATGTCCAATAAGGTTGATAACCCCTGGAGGAAAGCCCGCAGATATAACGAGGGAGGCGAGAATGAAATGAGTTCGAGGGGAGAGCTCAGAAGATTTGATTATTATAGTGTTTCCCGCCGCGACGGCGTACATTATACCACGTAATAGGAGGACAATAGGTGCATTCCTACAAAGAATGTTAAAACAAGGGAATATCCTCAGGTTATAATCAATTATAATATTACCAAGGAATTATAGAAAGCACGACGCCAAGAGGTTCCTTAACAACAAGCGCAGCTCTCCCTAAAGAAATCAACAAATGCACTTCACAACAATTGATACTACATGTAGTATATACCTGGAGCTTCAGGTTTCGGAACACTTCCCAGGGTCTCCACCAATTCGCTAGCCACACTCCGCACCAACTCTGCGCCTGAGCAGAGGTTGAAATCCTGCCAAGGTTCGTTCGCTGCAGTTTCGATTTTTAAGCATTCCCTAAGCTCACTGCCTTCATTGTCGATAAGGTCTGCAACTTTATGTAGAAGCTCTCGGCGCTTAATAAGGGTCGTTTTTGACCATTCTGGAAAGGCCGCGGATGCCGCTGCAGTGGCTTCCTCTACGCAAGTGAGTGAGGCGCTGGAGGCCTTCCAGAGCGGATTTAGGGTGGAGGAAGGGTTTCTAACAGTAAAGGTCTTGTTGGCTATACAAGGCTTGTTGTTAATAATAAAAGGGGTGACGTAGGTGGGGTCTGTGAAAGTCATGTTGTATTTTAGCAATTGAAGTTTCTTTAATATAATGCAATTGGTGAGGATTGAATTCAAGGTGAGGTGAAAGATTACAGCTAATAGGCCTGGGACTCCCGCTTTATAACCATCAATAGGAGACATATATCCCGTTCCGAAAGCAACAAAACTAAAGCTAGGCCTCTCACATAACACTCAGCGGGATTGACTTAATGTGGGCTGAATGCAAGTAGTCCCATTCTGCTTCGTAAAGTACCGGTAAGCTGCAGATTGACATATGTACGAATATGGGTGTTGTATCCACGGCATATGCAACAACTGAAGAGACTGATTCAAGTGGCTGTAACGGATTGATTTACAGTCTATCACTACATATGATTTGCCAGATAATCATGGAGGAATTCCACTTATCGTGATCAAGTGCGCGTGCGGTGATCATGAGAACATTTAGGACCGATAACATCAAGGCCGTCTGTGTATATACATGAAACATGTTATAGGAACATATAGCGGAAGACTTATACCTCCGGAGGAAGCTTGACAAGAATAGTTAAAAAGACGTGCACTCAATGACTTCATCGAGATTCTTGGAATGGAGTCAGTGGAATAGCGAATTCGGATCTAACAATTTCTTTTATAATCAGGTCATTGAATCCTATGCATGCATTGGAATGTATCTTGGCAGAGCGGATAAGAAGCAGGACCAGGGTGTGCCACCGATTTGCTTAAGCCTTAAACCTACACGTATATACATATATGTTACATTTGATTAGGGTTTTAGTCGCTAAATGTCTATACTTTCTAGATACAGGTGTCTAGGGCAAAATTCAGCCCGTTTCAATCCTCGAGCCGGACCCCAACACCCGAAGACACCACAAATAAGAAAGGGTATCTAGTTAAGGGCCAGTTCAGCAACAGGCCAAAACGGCGTTTACAGGGTGAAAACTCCGACCTTTTCGTTAGGTTTGACCCCCGAAAACTCCGTTTAGTCTTACTGCCGAACGGGCCCTAATTAAACATTCCAAGTACCCCTAGCCCTTATGTAAGCGCTAGGGCTACATGGATTCCATGTGCATATATGGCAAATAGATGTACCTACTAGACATGGAGTAGATACAGAGGGTTGAATATGAGAGTAGTAAATTTTATAGTTGTATACATATCTAGGCTGAGACATAAATCGGCTGCCGCATAGGCTTCCGATCTTCTATGCCAGAGCCCATATATATAGGTCCCAAAGTAAGGTTAATGAGTATCATAGACGCTAACACTCACTAATATTAGCACTACATATTTAGAAAGTAGTAACTTTCTATAGAGAGGGGTTGGTCACATGTAGTTTAGGATGCAGTGCTGATGAACGAAGTCAGTAGTCGTGTATGTACAGTCGGGGTACAGAAGTTTTGGTAGTTTTTTATGGCCGTTGCAACGGAAAATTTGTATGGGAACACCATACAAATCAGAAATACTCGAAGGAACACCTTGAAAAACACACTCACACACCTGGAAAGTGGCTCAAAATTCTAGAATTCTCTGAGCTCCATCTTGAGATAATTTCTGATGACTCTTTGAGTGGTGGAAGTTTTGGTTCAACACTGAGTGGTTAGTTTTAGGTCGCTAAATTTATAAACATGGGTACTTTAGCTGTAAAAGGTGTAATCCACCAAAATTTATGTCCTAGTACGACATTGAGAACGGGTAGTCGGGGTTGTACTGGAAAGAGGCGAAAGTCACTGGCAATAAAAGGGGAAGCTCTTAATTACGTGTACCTCTCATGTATCCACCCGTATAAGTCTGTGGTGAAAGCTCATTGCGAACTCTGTAGACTAATATATGCGTTAAGAAGTGGGTGGATATTTTAGAGTACCTACATAATGTACGACTGTACTTGTATGCCCTTTAAGTAATAGGAAGCAATGATATTATGTCTTGAGCGCTCTCGTAAGAAGACCGGTACCTAGAATACCGCGGGTGTGCTATAAAACTCGCTGTTTATGCGTCTAAGGCATACTGGGAAGGTGGCCCTCGAGACTCGTTGAGCTTAGCAGTATGCAGGGGCTCACGAAAAGTCTGAAGAACTCGATGGCCAAATCAGGGGTATTTATCTTCAAACTTTTAGTAAAGCCCGTACGCATTAGACGCATGAGACACCGAGAATCTCTCTCATGCGAGACTGCTCTGGTTACCCGGATGTCTTAAGAGATCTTATGCGTCCAAAACGTAGCTACTCACACACAACTTGTACCTTAAGACAGTCATGTCCGGAAATGCGAGTACATACGACCAACCACAACACATCAGCTAACAACGGGGATATACCCCGCATCTACATTTACTACCCACCAATTTAATTCGGTTTCTCCAAAGCCAAATTATCATTCTAAGTATCTTTATAGAATGCCGAACCTCTTTTTCACCCCCGTTCTTAACCCTCCCCTCGCATGTACGACCACATGTGTCTCTGGCAAGCCGATTCGTTTCCATGCCTGTATAGAAATCACAGCGGACAAAGAAACCTTCATCGACCCCAATGAAAGATTCGTACTGATGATGTGGTACACTGTGAACGGCCGCGGCGCATCGAGAGCTGCTTTGTTCACAGAGATTACAGCGCCCGATGAAGATACTGTTGGATTGGTCAGTTAGTTCCTTGACATACTGCTCGGACTCAAACTCATAGATAGATATAAAGATAAATAATTAATGCTGACGAGTTTTTTGATAGTTCTGCCTTCAAGGTTTCCACAAAGAGGAGAGTAAATTGAACTCGCGGAGAGATTTTTTCGTACTAGACCTGGAATACGATTGTGACCAGGGACCATTGCAGTTTTGCTTGAATTACAGATACTCAGAGGGACCTTGGTAAACACGATAAAGAATCAATTCCTCCCTTCATCACGAAATTCACCCGAGTAGTAAATTCAAAGATATTATCACTCTAACAATCCGCATAGGCTTCGTGCTGGTTCGCGCATAGGCTCAGCCGATGGTCGCATCGTTTTCCAAAAAGAATCGGAGAATATCATGACCCCATCTGATATATTCGAAAAAGGTCACCACCAATGGGAAACACAATTAGTTGGAAACTTCAAACAGTCTTCTCAACTTTGGGATATGGTTCAATATACAACTGTTGAAGATGTATTCGCTGAGGTATCTCTAGGGAGGCCTAAACATCTTGAACAGTTTATGGCGTTAGTTAAAATTGCTCGTAAGCTCACTCAGTAAAAAGAAGTATCTGTGTGGAAATATCAGAAGTTAACAATCTTTTCATATAAGCGCCATGGATTGGGCCTGTCCACGGAAAAAAAAGTTTCGATATCACAAAGGATGCTGTGATGATGCTTTTCCAGCGAAGTAATGATGGAAAGCATGTAGCAGTCCTTCCGGTTTCCGGGCTTGGGTTTGGGACCGCATATCTTACTTCTTGCACATCTGGCGATGGCTCCATTATCATTCGCGCTCGTAACGATGGCGAGGAGAGTAAGTTGGAAAGAAGGATTCAGGTGATTACTGCGGTCGGAGATGACCCTTTCAAGACCGTCTCAATCGCTACGGATTATTTGAAGAAGCTCATTATGAACAGCCGCGGCCTCGAGGGTACCTTGATTGACCAGGGGTCAAAATTGGAATGGGAAAGGGGGGGTAGGACAGCATGGGAAGACGGTTTAAGTTATTGCACTTGGAATGGTCTTAGCGCCGATCTGAGCGAGAATAAGATTCTTAGAGCCTTAGATGACCTTGAGAGAGCAGGGGTTAAAAGTAAATACTCATATGTAATCACTCGGAACTCTAAAGACTAACCGAATCCAGTTGGGAACCTAATAATCGATGACAACTGGCAGTCAATATCTTCAAATGCCTACACCGGTAGCGGAACATGGACATCATTCGAGGCCAATAGCAAGTTTCCTCGAGGCCTAAAGGGCCTCGTCGAGAATATTCGGGAAAAGTGGCCATATATCAAGCATATAGGAGTCTGGCACGCACTACATGGATACTGGGACGGAATCACCCCCGGGGGATATATCGCAAATACATACAAGACTATAAAAGTCGGATGGAGGGATAACGTCAAGTCAGTCGAGAGAAATTTAACACTGGTTGCCCCCGAGGACATCGAGAGATTCTATGATGACTTCTACAAATACCTGTGTAGTTGCGGTGTTGACGCTGTAAAAACGGACGTGCAGTGCCGTATCGACGAGCTAACTAATGGACCAGAGGTAGCTAAAATAGCAAGGGCCTACCAGGACGCTTTTAGAAAGAGCAGCACTAAATATTTTGACCGGAGGGTAATTTATTGCATGTCTCATGTCCCACAAATTCTCTATCATTCCCTACTCCCCGATGATAACAAGCCTGTTTTCTTCAGATCATCTGATGGTATTTTCAATTCTATATATATAGAAGTTAATACCTTACTAACCGCTCTAGACTTCTATCCACATGTTCCTTCAACTCATTCATGGCATATTTTTAGTAATGCCATGAACATGATTCTTTTCAGCCAATTAAATATCCTTCCAGGTTGGGGATCAAAAGTTAATTTGTGATTTCTTTCTAATTGACTCTTCATCTAGATTGGGATATGTTTCAGTCCTCTCTCCCGAGATACAATTCGTTGCATGCTGCAGCTCGCTGTATCTCTGGTGGGCCAATCTTTCTCACTGATACACCTGGCGAACATAACGTGGACCTTATCAATTCTATGGTTTCTCCCTCTCCGGCCAATCGAGCCCCTCGTGCCTTGAGGCCTTCAAGAATGGCCATGGCTAGTGATCCATACGTCAGCTATCACGCCAACAAACTACTTCAAATAAACAATACGCATAAGCAGTCATCGTTATTAGGGGTTTTTAATGTTTCGACTACGGCACTAGTAGAACTAATAGATATGAAAACATGTTTTCATAACCTTGACGAACAAAAAGAGTACATAGTCCGTGCGCATACCACAGGAAAGATCACTCATTCTAGGGGGATTTGCGGCCGCCAGGAAGACTCTTTACTCGTTGTCTCCCTGGAGTCAAGTGGATGGGAGGTTTTTACAGCTACACCAGTAAAAATTGTGTGTGTTGAAAATGAGGTTGTGAAGGTCGCAGCATTGGGGATTAAAGAGAACATTACTGGAATTGCTGCATTGACGGATATTAGGGTGTACACGGGGGATAATTTGGAGAAAGTGGTTATACAGGCAGATGTTTGCGCACTTGGCGTGCTAGGTATGATATTAAAAGTGTTTTCTTTCTCCTTCGCAGTGCTGCTAACCCTGAAAAGTTTTCTATATCTCCGACATCGCCAAGAATCGTACCCTTGAACAAATTCGCATCCACATTGACAAGAAGGAATTGCCGAAAAATGTCTACTCGTTGGTGGAGTCGACGTTAGAGGTAGACCTATTGAACGCCTGGAAATATACGGGTATAAGTGAAGAGCATGGGGGTGAAGAGATAATCACAATCTCTGTTGAACTATTATGAAATCAATGTTATATTAGTCTCGAGAGGCTACCTGGAGTTCCTTTATCCCATAGCAAAATACACCATCAGAGAGGGGGGAAGCTTCACTAGGCTGAGTTTTCTTGTAAATCCACGGATGTAGTTTATGTGTGTTCAGGCAAGGTGAGAACTCGGCTGGCAATAAGGTACGTACGTCATCAGGAATTATTCGGTGATGCGGCCCGAAAAACATGTTTGCTTTATATACGGAATGCGGATGCATACAAGTAGCATAATACCGCGCAAGAGGAGTCACCCACCGTGTAGGCGATTTAGTCGCTTATTGCAACCGCATTTACTAGTTTCTCAATTTCAGTAAATCACTGTTTACCCTTCTGTATGGTGCGCGAGTGAGCCGTTCGCGCGACTGACTCTTCTTACGCGGTAGCCCACGCTAGGAAAGGCTCAAATTACATTCCTGCGGAATTCATCCAGGATATATGTACCGTTAAGTCTCGAGTAGTAGGTGGTGGCAAGACGCAAAGCAACCAATCAGACGGCTTAGATTTGGCCTTTCTTTTGAGAACTGACGGTAGTTTGTTCTTGGCTGTTTCAAAGGATCAATCAGGTTGATATAGGGTAGATCAATCAAGAGCTTAGCTGGAGACTAACATCTTCAACCAATACCAGATTGTCATTACCAGATTGTCATTATCAAGGTGTATTATTTATGGCCAAACTACCACTTAACCCCTTCTATTCTAGGTCACAGTTAGCCTCGATTTATCGCCAATAGGGAGTCCCACAAAGATACGGAATTTTTGTCGGCTCTTGAGTGTGGGGAATCAAGCTTGAAACCAGATTACGGAATGATTTACCGAACCTACCGAGATCGGCATACCCAAGATCACTTGAGCTATTCAATTTACATATCCCTTAACAACTCCGTTTCCCAATTATTAGGAAACCTTGTTTAGCTAGGTTCCCTTGCATGCCGACAACTACTAGTATTTAGCCGTGACCCTGCTTTTGATCTTTGACCCTGGAGAAAATAGGTAACGATCAACTACGTTCTCATGGGTCTTTGAACTTTTCGGGCCGGTAGCCAGTACTACATACGCTTGCTCCGTGCGCTTTGGGCTCTGAAAGTTCCCGAACCCACTTACTTCGGAAACGCCAAGAGGGCGATCAATCCTTTTCTAGAGCGTTCTTTATTAGATACAAGATTTCCTCGACTGAGATATATGCATGCCTGGTTTTATGTATAATACTGTTGATCGTAGATATTATGTACATGGGCATATCGGGCTTCAGACTCCGCAATCTATCAACTTAATCTATTCTCTGTTTACCTTAGGGTTTCTTCAATCATCCTATGAGGATGTCATAACGTCAAAGCAGATATGTGTATATAAACAATCACTTCTGCCACCATTTTCAAAGCCATCCTCACCGCCTTCACACTTGAATTCATTCACTTCACTCATTTTAGAAGCCAGACTTCTATTTCACCACTCTCTTCACAATTCCCAAAGATTTTCAGCTTTAAAATTCAAGATGAAGTCTGCAATTCCTCTCCTTGCGCTTGCTTCTCTCTTCGCTACTCAGGCCACCGCCCATACAACCCTCCAGTATTTCTGGACTGACTCTTCAACCTCTACCACCACTTGTGTGCGTGCCCCTCCTAACAACAACCCAGTCCAGGATGTTACATCCTCCGACATGGCCTGCAATGTGAACGGTAATGTTCCTGCAGCCTCTGTTTGCGAGGTCACAGCCGGAAGCACTGTCATCCACGAGTGGCACCACACCAACCGTGATCAAGCAGCCACCGACGCTGATGATCCGATTGCCTCCAGGTAAATATCTTGAAAGTTATACAACTAGAATTTCTGCTTACTCTTTTCCAACATAAAGCCACAAGGGACCTATCATTACATACATGGCCAAGGTCGATGATGCTTCCACCGTCACCGATGTAACGTCCCTCGACTGGTTCAAGATCGCTGAAGACGGTCTCTCCGGCGGTGTATGGGCTGTCGATACCTTCTATGCAGACAAGACTGGGAAATGGTCTGTCAAGATTCCGACAAACATCCCTGACGGTGACTACCTTCTCCGTGGAGAGATCATCGCTCTTCACTCGGCCAGTTCCTACCCTGGTGCTCAGCTCTACATTGGATGTGTGCAGCTCCGTGTTACCGGTGGAAGCGGTGGAACCCCAAGTCCCACTGCCAAGTTCCCAGGAGCCTACGCTTCAACCGACCCTGGTATCACTTGTAACATCTACTCTGGAATTACCACTTATGAGATCCCTGGACGTGAGTTGCACCCTGAACATGATTGTGGATGAAGAGGGGCTAAGAAAATTTAGCGGCCGTTATGTCGAGCTCGAGCTCCAAGAAGTCGAAGAAGTGGATTGCTTAGATTGTTTAAAAATGGGAACGGAATTCTTTCAAGAGGATGGCCGTTTAGCGCCATAGTGGGCGAGTTTAGTTTAAATTAGTTAGAACTTGCTGAGCAAGAAAAATGTATATATTCAGATAGATTTTATTAGAATTCAGCGCACATATTATCTTTCTGGAATTATCACTGCTCTATAGATAGGGTATGCGTGCAAATTGAAAGTGCAGGTGCCGAGTGATACGTTATGATTAGCGGTTGAAACCCCGCTAACCAAAACTACATGTAAAAACCAATAAAGGTTACAAACTGCGATTCAGAAGAAACGAGACTTACTACCTTCCTACATAGAGCGCTTGCAGTAACTCTACTGGGTGTTTCTCATAAATACTGAGAATCTGATAAGATAAACACCCTATTTTCCAGCAATTCGTTTCACGCTTTCCTTTAACCCCGTATGTACCCCATAGACGGTCAGGCCGAATCAAAATGCAAAACTCGCTGGATATGATTGTATTCTTATTGGGATGTTTGCCTAGCTCACGCTAGAATTACTTACTACAGACTCAATGAGAGAATAAAACACCGTCACTGTTCAATACAGAAGTTAACAGTGATCATATCAGGGTAGTTTTATGTTTTGATTAGGCTGGGATATTCTACACGCACCCAAACAAATGCGGCCGAGAGATATGTAGCACTAAGCCCGCGGTCCGGATTGTATGTATTACTTACATACATCCCAAGAACACTAAGAAAATCTAATAGGTCAAGTTGCTAGCTACGGATTGAATATCTACATGTAGTTTATCATCGAGTATCTAACATGTAGGTATTGGGGGGGTCTGTGCGGCGCTTGGGAGCAGGATTGGATTTATTGTCGTAGGTACACACCACCGATCTAGTTTAAGTTCACCTCCCAGGCTCACGGCAGATTCCGATCAACCTGTTCATAAGAAATCACTCGGCCTCGTACCTCGTATGTGAGACTGTCCTAGGTTTCGCTTATAGGTTTTTCATATGCTCAGATGCCATTTGTTTATTTATTTATTGGCTGTGGGGCTGGATGGCTATCATAATATATATCTGTATGTTCCTGCGTTCCTTGTCTGTGTCACGGCACCCCTCATTAAAAAGCGCTAATTGGGCAGTAGTGGCACTATCTATCACTACTCGTTAACCACAGAAAATGCAGTTGACCAGAGAGATTAGCACTACCCCATAAAAATTGAGTAACTGCTCCTCCTGTACCTTTTCGTGGGTAACGAGTACATGATTATAGCCAATAGAGTCTAAGTAAAAAAAAAAAAAGAATATACGCTTATCACTCGCAGTAATGCCGGTAGCGATGGTATTACGTGGTTTTAATTGTTTCTAAGACTGGGTAGGATAGTTTGTCCCACGTCAAAGCAGATCTTTTGTAGAAACTTTTTGTTCACCAGATATACCCTAACCTAACTACAAAACAATCACCTCACTGCTTGACATCATTTCTGCTGATACGAGTATTGAGACTTATATAATAATAAATTAAGTATATCAAATACAAAGTAGTCTCTCTAGAGACATAAGAAATAAAATCTACAACAAGCTTACAGCCTTTTACCCCGTGCAGCCTCCATGAGTCGTATCGACGTCAACGACTCGCTCTGTCAAACAACCACTTAACAGCTGGCAACGGAAGGAACGTTGCTGCACTTGGAAGAGGTCTTTCCACCAGTGATAGAAACGCCAGACCAGCTCCAGTCACTGCAGGCACCGGATCCACAGAGAATGTAGATATCAGTACCAGAGGAGCTAACGGTACCGGTAACATCGCTGATGGTGAGGTCGGTGATGGGGACACCGGTGGTGGCACTATTAAGAAAGTCAGTATCTCGCTGCGAGCGCTACTTGGGATCAGATTGTTACTTACGTTCCAGTAGGAGAGCCGTTCTCGTAATCCTGTTCAATGACAATACCATACTTGGTGATGTCCTTCAAAGTGATTCCAGAGTAGGTGACACCCTTGACTTCACCGGTAGCGCCGTAGACGGTCTTGATGCGGACACCGTTCTGGGAGTCGACAATGGTGCAGTCACTGATGGTGACAGTGTCGACAGTGTTGTCAGTGCGTCCACCAACAGATCCGATAGAGATACCGTGACCGCCTGAGCAGTACCCGTTCTTGAAGACGATGTTTGTTCCAGAGTTGACAGCCAAGCAGTCATCCTGGTTGTAGACGGTGGCACCATCAATGGTGATGGAGTCCGAAGAACCAACGTCGAAAGCATCGGTGTTGTGGCCGAGCTCATCAGTATCACCGTCCTTGTTGTTAATGGTGATAGTCTTCAAGCTGAGGTTCGAGGAGCTGTTGATTGAGAACCCTTGAACCGGAGTGTTCTTGAGAGTGATACCGGTAATAGTAGAATCATCAAGATTGTGGGCGTAGAAGAACTTTGGCTTGGTCTTTCCACCGTTGCTGCCCTCTCCGTCCCACCATCTGGAACCATCACCATCAAATTCGGATCCAGAGGCACCAACAACAGTGATCTTGGAACCGGAAACAGAGACCAAAGGACCTTCCCACTCCTTGTACCCGAAGGTGATGGTACCCTTGAAGGTCAACTTAGTACCGTCAAGAAGATCGGTAAGATCAAGGGTATCTCCGGCAGGGACCACAACACTGTCGATAACGAGAGTGGTACAAGCCTTCTTGGCAGCAGCAACATTGGTGTAGGAGGTGACTGTGCAAGAGACAGAGCGGGATTCGAGATCAGCAGCCGGTGCTGCGGAGGCAAGGCCAAAGAAGGCGGTGAGAGCCACCAGGGCGGATTCGGTGATATACTTCATGATGATAGTGAATTGATTGGGGACTAAAGAACCTGTCTGTAGTTGTAGTTGTTGTAATTGGAAAAGAAAGGAATGAAGAGAGCGAAGACTGAGCTATGCAGATGTAGAGAATGAATGATGAGTGAGGACTGGAGTTTGAAAGATACGACGGACACACGAAGGTTATATAGGATTTTTTTTTGGGGGGGGGTATAGAACACCCGCCAATTGAACAATTCCATGCTAGAAGCTCAGATGTGGGGAATGGAGAAATTCCTACAGTACGAGCCAGACCGTTGGTAATTTGGTACGGACTGCAAGTGGGTACGGTACTACTAGCCAACAAGGATTCCTAGTTTTTTCAAAATAGTAATCATCAAAATAACCATAAGGACCCAATGTGGGCTAACAATTGTTTGAAACGAGGTACAAACGCCTTTACTCTAGAGTGCATCTCCATACTTGGGCGAGTAGGGCAAAAAAGAAATACCTGGAGATTTCCGGATACAGCCATCGATGTCGGTGTTTTTACCGTCAGTTACAGATTGAGCTGTTGTTACAAGGGTCGGCAATCCGGAAGCGAATGCATTCGGTAACACACGTCAAAGCTTAGCTGTTCCCCATCAATCTCACATCCCTACACTGAAACGGTTCTTCTAGATGGCCTACGTACTCACTCTACAGAGCTTTAACCTTTCCGAGCTTTGGATAACCAAAAAGCGAATGGAGTACACATTTTCGGATATCGGATGCAAATATATATATGTAGGATACCCTGGAAATGCTTGATTCGAACCCCCCCCCCCCCTTATTACCGTCTCATATTGATCTCTACAATTCTAGAAAATTAATTGCTCCAGACAAGCTTTAGGGAAATATTATATTATATTATATACAGCTAGGAATTTGGGCGTGAATCCCTCTGCCGATATATCCGAGGCCACGCACGGCAGCATATAGTAAGAAAATGCGCGTTGCTTCTACAGATGTCACGTTCTAAGCCGATGACTTTGTGCATTTAGCTGGTTACAAGTCATATAGCCCTTCATATGAGGTCAATTGACACCGGGAACACCGGGAAGAAAGCACCGAACACGGCCTGAACGGGCAGAGTTGCGACCTCTCGTTATTCTCTCCGCCTTATCATTATTGCGTTTCGGCTTGGCGATAGCCCGATACTGATCATACATAGTGGTAGATTGCCAAAGGGTCACTTAGCACAGACCTGGAGGCATGTCAATCCGTACAAACCCCGCCACTGATTTTTTTTTTATCGCATAATTAATCTGTGGAATATTACTCGGAGATTTTCTCTGACAGATCTATTGCACGATTTCAATTCCATGGACGTGCAATCGCCAAGCAAAGATATGAAAAAACAAGACTTTTCGATATATAGCCCAGACATCTTGGCATGCGAACGGGTATGTATGTAGATCACTGCCAAGATGCCTTTTTGCGGCTTTGGACCGAGGGGAGGGAAAGTATCGCAAAAAAAATAAAAAAATAAAAATAAGCTGGCTGGCGGGATTCCCACTGTCAGATCCGGTCTCGTCGGGGGACTACAGCCCGAGGACCGTCTTCAGCGCTGGATTAAAGATCTCACAGAGTTAGCAAAGCAAAAAATCGACCGCAACCACCAAGAAGACTAGACAGACGATTGCCGCCGTGCCGTAAAAGATTACAGTGGACATACTCGAGCATCCTTCCTCGATATCGAACACGTCAATCAAGTATACTCTCTAGAAGCGTGATAATCATGATTCCATTGATACGTACTCCTTGTTAAGTGCTGGGGGGGGCTCCAGCCTCCTGAGTCCTGTACTGTTCCCCGAAATCGCGCAATTTATTTTGATTGAGCAGGGATGCGGAGGTCGCGGACAGTAACCATAAAAACCGAATCATAAGAGATCACTCGGATTTGAGAGAGATCGCCTGTAGTCATATTCTATTGGAAAATCACGGAACTTCTGTGACTCACGCGAATTCTTTTGTGTTCAGGGTCCCTTTGTTTGAATAACATAGAAAAGCATATGGTTGTCGATATAGGGCTGAATCAAACGCTGAAACAAAAGGGGAAGCGAAAGAGAGCAAGGAAGGACAGACAAGGATCGAGAGGCAATAGACAACTAGTTCACTCTATCTATTTTACGGTATTCTTGCCCTAATTCTTTTCTTTCCCTTTGTCTAGTGTTAATGAGGGGAGGGGAGAGGAAGTGTGGGCAGCTGTTTCTACATGTACATAATGAAGAAACAGTTATAAAAAAAAAAATGAAAAACGTCGAACCAAATATTTCACAGGCACTAAAAGCCCTTCAGAAAAGGAGAATTCCAGATTTCACAACCCTTTCAAGCTTTGAAACTATTATGAATTGCACTATGGTGGAATATTCTATATCTAGCACCGCCAAGTCGGCACGCATCAACCGAGCGAACCCCAGGCCCGTCCCTGTCTTCAACAAATTTGGTGCCGACAGCCATAGCACCAAGTGCCCTGTGCTTAAAAATTCAAAACCCGCCGCCACCTGAATCAAGCCTTCGCCAAGACCCGATTACTACATTCATCAGCACACTATCTTCACGTGGAGACCAAACATCAGATATCACTCGATTGTAGGAACTATCATTTTTCCGGTTCTTCTCTGGTGAACTATCGATCTAGCTATGGCGATATGTGCAAATAGTATTTCTGGGGGAGTCGAGAATACTTTTGCTGATAGTCCCATACATTTAGTCTCATGGCCAGGCGGAATCTTTTCCACTGAGCACAGGCGGCGCGGAGTTTGTTGTCGCCATTGAATTTTTTATATCTGAGAGATGACTCGAAGAATTATTGGTTGCTTTTCCCTATGGTCACGCGAAATATCTCGTTGGATCATCTGTGGAGGTATAAATGGAAGGGGTGGCTGTTCTAATAGAAGTCGTACTACCATCAAAAGGTGGTCAAAAGGAGTTTGTCCTGGAGAAAGGCTGGTTCCCCTCTAGATATCCCTCATAGTTCGATAAACACGTAGATTCACAAAGAATTCAATAAATAAAGAGTATTTTTAACTTCAAATCCAGGAGATTTCGAACGCTTTGTCGCAAATACACCGCAGACAAAGATTATAAAGCGCTACTAGCTCGATCAAGTTAAACATGTTTCCAGATGGAGGATATCAGTGGGGACACCGGCCTTTGTACCAGGTTCCTCAGCTTATTCAGGCTCCTCCAGGGGTAAGCTGGCTAAAAAAAAAAAATACTAACACAGTTTATTGGCGATGATAACATAGGGAATATCTGTAGGATAAGCTGCGTGGGCAACCTTGGATACAGTGGTATCACAGTGACGGGAGACCATACTGGTAAGTACTTGGAAATTTTCACTTCATTTTATTAACTCAAGTTGCTAACTTTGGGTCTCTTCCCACAGGTACAACCCGGAAACCAGAGAGAGCGTCTGGCAAATACCAGATGAACTTAAACAGGCGGCAGTGACGGCTGCAGAAGAGCCCGCCCCTTTCATAAACATAGGCGGAGGCGGAGGCGGATACTATGCCTATGACCGGTTAGTACCCTTTTGTCGAACTGAGAGAGCCACAGGGATATTATATGCAGCAGGGCACCTGACAATCTAATCAATTGTACCTAGGACCGGCGAAGAACAGATGCTAGAGCAAGTACGCCGTCTCTCCATCGCAGAGGCTGCCGCTGCTGGTACTGATGCGGCTGGTCCGTCCACCCAGCGTGTAGGCACCCCCAACACTCCACAGGCCCTACGTGAAGCCAGAGAAAGGAATCTTCTATCAAGGCTTGGGACGCCTAGCGGGCACAAGGGCCCAAACCCGTCGAACAAATGCAGGCGCTGCTCTTCAGCCACAGGGCTCCAGCGTGTTCCGTGCGGGTGCAGATACTGCTCCAAGTGCATCATCACCTTGTTTGCAGAGTACTGGGATAAGGACATGTATGAACCTCCGCGTTGCTGCAACACGGATTTTCCACCAGATCTTGTCAATGCTGCAATTGAAATCGAGACGGAGAGTAAAGCCGCAGGGGGCAGTGGGAGTAGGAGAGATGGTAGGATAGCCACTCCGGCGGCCTCAGTTCAGGGTTGTAGTAGCAGAGATAAGGGCAAAGGCAAAGCTATACCATTATACGAGTGTGTTGCCTGCATGGACGAGTTCCAGGATGTTATGATAGCAAAGTGCAAGCACAACTACTGCCGCCCTTGCATGGCGCGGCTGTTCATGGAGACCACCCGTAACGAGGGCCTTTTCCCCCCCAGCTGCTGCAAGCAGGAGATTCCAATAACATGGGCGAATCTGGTGCTCAATCCAAAGGAGCAGGACGAGTTCTATGAGAAAAGTAACGAGTGGAGAACAAAGGACCGTCTCTACTGTTCGGTGAAGAAATGTTCTGCGTTTATCGCGCCAATGCTTATCAGTACTGATAGTGGGACGGGGACATGTCGAAAGTGCTATGCCCAGACATGCGTGCACTGTAAAGAAGCCGCTCACAAAGATGTTTGTAAGAAGGATAAGAACCATCAGGGAGTGCTGGACCTGGCCGATCAGTCTGGGTGGAAGAGATGTTATAGCTGCAATGATATGGTGGAGCTCACCATGGGTTGTAATCATATTACCTGCCGGCAAGTTATTTCTCCAATTACCAGTATCTCCTATACAGAAACACAGTATTTGGATATCCAAGTGCAAAACTAACGTTCCTTAATTGCTTCATCCAGCTGCGGTGCCGAATTCTGCTACACCTGCGGCGCCAAATGGCACACCTGCCACTGCCAACTCTGGCGCGAAGACAATCTCCGCGATGTCCTCCGACAACAGTTCGGGCCCAACTACCAGATCCCAGCGGGCGCCATCGGACCAGGCGCCCCAGCAGGTGAAATTGTACCTGGTCCCGCTGAAGGTGTTCGAATCGCACCCCTTATCGGCCAGGCGCCTGTACTCCAACCGGGAGCCCTGAGGGAGCCTGCGCAGTGGATGTTTCATGATGGGCTGTATTACAGAAGGGTGCAGGATACACAGCAGGTGCTGAATGTTCCCAGAGTAGAAGATCCGGAGGCACCTGGACGTAGGATGATGTGGGATCCGGTGAATGGATGGAGGATATACTGATGATGGTGATATGATGCTATGTGGGCAATTAAGTATGTACTCGTATTTTCCTAACGTTTTTGAACTGGGCCACTATTGCATACACCAAAAACAATGAGCTTGGCGGATTTTTGTATGGTATGCAACATTGATCGCGTCCATAAACGTTAGGAAAATACGAGGAGGTAGGTGTCGATCATCGGTAGGTAATCGTATCTTATTTTCTATTGGGTTTTGGGATTTGTTGCATGGATATGATATGTGGTATATGCGTCTTGATACCATTTTTTGGAATACGTATACGTACGTCTTTCTATTTTATATATATCTGCTGGGGATTAATTGGGTATAAGCATCTTTAGCGTTATGTTAGCGTTCTTGTTTGAATGTTTTTTGTCCCGTTATCTTAGCGACATTATTCGGTTAGCGTTTTCTTCAGATTATTCACTTAACGACAATGATATGAATGACTCGATGATTTAATACCAGAACCGAAACAAAATAATGTTCGAAAGATGTGTACTCTACAGTTCTCGTAAAAGCCTCCTAAACAGGCCAGGTGTAAGCCTATCCAGTTCTATGATGTTTTGTCGCCTCTCAAATCATACAAGGTGAGCCTCCACGGACCTAAACGGTTCCGTAAACTAATAGAATGCTTTCTCCCTTCTATAAAAAGCATACCTAATCTCGCCAAGTAATCTCTGTCGCATTTTCCGCCAAAGCGATCATTGACCTTTTTGTGTTAGCCCTTCCGGCTAACAAACATGTGTAAAAGTTTTACCACGACATGTTAAATGTCGGTAAAAGCAGCGACCGACAGGGATGGATCCCTTGGCATGACTTGGTAACGTATTTTACCGGGTACATACGCCCACCCAAACCCCCAGTAGCGAGGAGGTGGAAAATGCTACAGAATGATAGCAAATAGACCTCCAAAAATTCGGTATACAAGGGGAACAGCTGGGGGAAGAGGTAGGTTAATCTAAGATGCTCTTACTTACGATAACGCCTCTATCACTCTATCAAACCCTCTACTCGCCAAATTTTTAAGTCTGTTGATTTTTTTGTAGTGCCCACCGTTGCTTTGCTGGGAGTTCTTTAAGGTTTTCACTAGTCAAGCCAATATGGGTATATAAGAGATATCAAAAGGCAGACAAAACAAGAAAAGAGATCTTCAATTCTAAAAACTGAGAAAGGAAAGGGTAAGAAAGTTATTATATTAGAGGATATGGGCTAATATTGAGGATTTTTCCCTCTCCACCGCCTGAAAAAAATTCTAAAAGTCGTAAAAAGCATGTACATAGTAAATAGTCTATCCCTTATTTTTCTTGTGTGTATATAGTTTTCTATTTCCTCGTAGGTAGTTTTAGTTGAGTGGTTAATCGTCGTATGTTATTAGATTAGGTTAGTGGCACCTCATTTCGCTAATCCATTACAACTGCGTCAAGGTTTCGGTATCAGCTCGTGTGATAGTTTCATCGAGCAAGCGAGCAACAATCACAATCATGTTCACACTCAGCCAGCAAGCCTTATTCACGGCTATTCCTAGATTCGTTTTTTGTGTCTCCAACGGTATCGCATCATGCCAGATTCATAGCGCGCAACTCCCGTACAGCGGGCCTCCGAGCTACGATATGATCGCTCGACGCCTCTCTTCGGATGTCGATCCCCAGAGGCTGATGCCAAAGAAGTAGTTCAAGTGGTGATGGTTATATCCATGGCCCGGGGTTTAGGGCGATTATTCCATTTGTTGTCTCTCATCGAGATGAGTCTCGTTGGGTATTCTTCATGATGGACACTTGTGCCCATTGACCTATCTTTCAGATCTGGTGAGTCCTCTGGACTATAGAAAAAACGCTCGACTATTAACCTATCCTGTTCAGGCGAGTAAACTTCTTGGTGTCATGGAAGACTGAGCAACCCTTGTCAGGATCGGTGGATATCACCATCTAGTTCAAATGTCACCGGATACGTCTCACTTTCCCGATATTAATCTTCTGGGTACCGAATTTTGTAGTGCGTACAATACCAAATTGTGGTTGGACTTTCAGAGACAGATGAAACTGTTTTCCAGTGGAGAGTGGGGGCGGTGAGGGAGCCCAGGTTGTAGTACAGGTTTTGTGGTGCGGGCAAGTAAGGAGTGGAGGGAACGAGTGAAGATGGTTAAGAAGTCAAAGCTGTAGTTCTGCGAGCAGGCGAGAGTTTGCTAAGAATAGATGATAGATGGTTTGTAGAGTACATAGTTAGGTATGTATCGGAGGTTATTCTGTTTTGTGATATTGAAGGGGGACCACGAAGTAGGGGCCAAGCCCGATGTTGAGTTTCTTACATTTTGTATTTTTGTTGATCGATGAATATTCATGTTAAGATTATTAAGCTTGTGCGACGCGCTATTTGGATATATGGACAGTAAGTAGGGAGCGGACAACCCACGAAAAGTGACATGTAGGCCCCCTCCACCACACCACATGTAAAGTAGAGGCACAAGTACAACAACGCCCAGCCTTACTCGGTACATTTACCGCCATGCCTTACTTAACCTTAAAGCCCTCTTTATCTGTGGGGGTATCAGATCTACAGAGCCGTTTTACTCGGTGTCCAATTATTAGACATTCCCCAAGAGGCTACGGAGTGGTGCCAAGCGTCTTGGCAACGAACGTCGAGTCTTAAGGCCGATGATGACGGCCGATAGAGTGCCGGGCGAGGTGTTTGCTGTGTACTTGGACTTAGTCTATTACATTATTTCCACGTCAAGCATTGGCCAAGAGTGTGTGGACTAGAATGGACGTCAATGATTGCTTGTTCGCCTTAGGTCTTGGAACGGATTCGCAAGCTAGGATTGTACTTACAGACAGAGCTGGTATGAGGGGAGGAGGGAGATAGTGACTCGACTCCGGCTTGAGTCGTGCAAGATGATGTTATCTGCGTATTGGTGTGATATGGAGGTGTTTCTTGGCCGCTTTTCTGGATCAGATGTGAGTACGAGGTATCATAATGAGGATACCACACTGCTTATAATTAGCGCTCCTTGTATATACTTATCTTCCTCTCGTAAATAAGAAACAAAGAAGGGGGGCATATATATACACTTCCGTCCCAGATTACTGTACTTACTTGCACCATCCGTCCCGCCAGTATCAGTTATCAACTTCACTCCATAGTACTTGACTCCAAGTTTCTGAAGAACCAACCATCACCACAGCGATGGCTGTCACCGCCTCTGAAGCAAAGTTTGCTAAAACACTCACATGGTGCACGCGCATCTTCCAGCTCTGCCTGAGCATCATCCTCATCGGCGCCCTCTCGTACATCATTGATGAACACCGCGAGTTTGCCCGGCGCGGCCGCATGCTGCCAAAGGTGGTACTGGTACCTGAGGTCTTCGTATGTATCATCCTGCTCCCACCTACACAAACTTCCTCTCAAATCATACAGATATTAACAAACTTTGTAGTCCGTCTTTGCAGTCCCCATCACCCTGTTCGGCCTCTTTGCCATCTTCTTCTTCCCCTTTTGGGCCCAAATCGTCTCCGCCGGTCTGGACCTAATTCTCTTCGTCGGCTGGATTGTCTCCGCCGGCCTCCTGCGCAGCAACTACCGCACCGATGGGAGGCCAAATATGTTGGCCCGGTACCTTGATATGCTACGACGCAGTCACAGGGCCAGAGGACACCAGAGTCTTAATGGGCATCTGGTGAGACTGGTGGTTGCGCTCATTGTGATCCAGGTGTAAGTTAGCCCTAGAGAGTGCGTGTGATTTGGGGGGAAGGTGCTAATGAGAATTCTGGGGTAGTATTCTGTACCTCGTGACGGGTCTGCTGGCGATCTTGGTGGCGGTTAACCAGAGACGGGCAAAGGAAGCGGCGAAGACAGTGGAGGCAGCACCGGCGCCGGTGGTGGTGCCAGAGGGGAAGATGCAGGGTGTGGCGGACGATGAGAAGGTGAAGGAGTTCTGGAAGGGACGGGATAGCAGCGATACTGTTGTTTAGGCTGAGAATTTGTCCTTGTGGTGGGTCGAGTTTGCGTACGAGTATGGGAAGAGGTGATGGTGGTCATGATGATGAGGAAGAGGAGGAGATATGCCTAGTGCAGATGATATTCTCGATCATTTGGAAAATTTCCTTGCTGTTTGTTAGTGTTTCTTAAGTACATGTTATGTGATTACGACCTGAATGAATTGAATAATCTTAACTTTTGAATCAGATGCTGCTTCTATGCCAAGCCGCAGATATAGCCAACATCATCGACAGTGGTTATCATGAGGGGTTGGACCAGTGGTTAGCGAGTACGAATTGGCTGTAAGTCGCATGCGCTGCTATCCCACAGGTTCAATCCCCCTCACAGCTGAAAAGCGGAGCAGTGCCCCCAGGGGGGTGCGTAAGTCTTTTGTTCCATTTTTTTTTTCTTGATCAAGAGTGGGAAGAATGTTTTTTTTCTTTTATAATACATGTATATACAGTATGAAAAATGGGGGTGAAACCAATACCATAGGACTACGGATTTAGTGATAAATACCGAATTAAATCGGCATTGCAGGAGGATTACCGTACCAATACCGTATTCTTACCGCATTGCTAGTGTATTGATGCGAATACCGTAGTGATCTCACCCATCTTTTTCGCATTGTATACATGTATATACATGTTGTCTTTGATTTTTTTTTTTTTTGGTTTTGGCGAGGAGAAAACAATAGGTTTTATCTAACTGTAGATAAGTGGCTAGGTATTTTAGTAAAATCTTAATGGGTTTCAGGCACACAGAATATAATGAATATCACCACGTAATATATATGTACTGTGTGCGAGTGATATCATGTGACGCAGTGTCTTTTTTTTTTTTTTTTTTTTTTTTTTGCTTTAATTTATGACTGCATGCAACCTCACAGTTATGGCATTATACAATCTAAGCTTCACCTGGAGGGTTCGACCCCTAAGGACCTAATGGAGTACCCCAAACGGCCTACACTAAAGCTACCGCCACCTTCACTTAACCACACTCCATCGCCGTCCGCATGTCCCATTTGGGCGCCGGGTGCTGGGAGAACTCTCTCTACAGAGCAGAAGCCCACCCACATGTCAAGCCAGGGAAAGAAGCCACGATTAATATCCCCTGGGTCTCCCACACCTCCAGGACTCGAACTTGGGACCTCATCCACCCTCGGAAATTTCCTCATGTGACGTGGTGTCAATAATCGTCCTTGCCTTGTTCTTCAGCGATCACATAAATTTCACCACGACACTCAACGTCATAAAAGTCCCTACCATCGACGATCCAAACCCCACAGTTCAGTGTATGTCGGTTCTCTTCCCTTCGCCCATCACCCGCACCGGCCCACCCCGCATTCCATATCCTCTATCCCATCTTTTCCGCCTTCGCATCTGCGGCCTCTCTGCTTGACTCGACAGAGGAGGAGGAGAGGGGGGGGGGGGTGAAGCGAGTTGGATGATCATGAGTCTATGTTAGTTGGTCAAAAGTCAAGCTTTGGTTATTCGTGAGATTCTATGGTAAGTGACTCCTACCTCCAAATTCTGACCATGTAGCTCCCCGACAGCCTCTTCCTACAGCCAAAGTGTTTGCCTAATACGTTTACTTATACATGGAATATCACAGAATGCTCCGTATGTATCTGATATAGGTTATATATAAACTCCATAGAGTTTGTAAGGCTAAGGTACACGAACCCAACGGTGCGCAATACGTAAGTTAAAACCAAGATAAATTGCTTTTTTCGTGTTCACCGTCTTATATTATTAATGAATAAAAAAATACTACGCAATGACTACATCATGAACCATCACTCGACTACCATAACCCCTAGAACCTAGAAACGATATCCAGGGCTCAGAGCTACTGACTGAAATCATGCATCCATTCTTATTTTATAACGATAACAAAGTGTAGAATGGACTTTAATAACCGCCTGTCTGTGTTGTTACAAGTATCTTGGAACATTGAATATAGTCTATAGATATTTCCTTTGTTTTAAAAAAATGTATAGGAATTATGAGCTATAGATATAGATGAGGATTAAAATATAGATATCTTTTTCTCTCTCCTTCTCTATGTTGAATAGGGAAAACATTCCTCGGTTCATAGCAATAGATAATAGGACAAGAGTAGATGCTCACATGAACTTTGGGAGATGGCGGGAAACCCACCCGAAACAAAAAGGATCAAAAAGTTCCCAGCTCCACCCCTCTCGGTAAGGGGCTTCATCACTCGTACATCTTTCTTCGTCCGGTGCTGAATGACGGTCACGGCGGTTACGGTAGTCGTTACGGGTTGTCGGCTCCAGGTGGGTTTGTCGACTCCAGGTAGGTTGTCCACTCCAGATGGGTTGTCGAGTCCAGATGGGTTGTCGACTCCAGGGTGGGTTGAACGCATGACCCAGCGGTAACTTCATCCTCAAGAGGGCGCGGTTACCGCTGGGCCATGCGTTCAACCCGATGCTTGTATGTGCGAGTAAAGCGCTTTTAAACCTTGGTTGGCCTCCTGGTAGTGCGTATTGCATGGTGGAATAAGGTTTCTGGGCATGGGAGTACCGGGGTCTTAGCCAACGTCCTCAGTCAATATGTAACGGCCAACGCTATAAGGGCCCGTACCTTTCTACGACGTTCTATCCACCTAGGATAAGAGGAGTGCTCAAGTTGTCTGAACCCTAGGATGAGACTCAAATTTCCAATACATGCTGTTGTGACCGGCCCATATATCGCTCTTTCCATCATAGCTTACAAAGAGGGCGTCCAATTCGTCAGAGATTCTCTATATCTGAATGCATAGAATTTGGTGCCGGTTCGCAAGAACACCCCAGGTCCCCTACTTTGTACAAGGTACGTCACAACAGAGCCTATATGAACTAATATCTTAGAAGGAAGGTTAAGCTATATGTATTGTTACTGATAGGCACTAACTATATGTAGTATATCAAGATGGGAATCCATCATGGAGTATCTATCACTCAACAGCTCAGAGCGAGCGAATGAACAATCGGCGTATGTATAGGCAACGAAACTCATACCCCCCGTATGTCAGGAGATTAATTGCAAGCAATTGCTGTCATAGTCTGGGCACTTTTCGAGTTCGCAGAAGACATTTACGCTACCGGCTAAAGCATCAGAGTGCTCATGAGAACCGACAATAACAAGAGATAAAGACTGGGGGTCAATTCTGGCATAAAAAGAAACAATGAACTATTGTTTTTCGTACCGTATAGGCTCGTCTACTCCAAATGACAAATGAAACCTAGAGTCGTCAAAAGTGGTCTTGACTACAGAACATATCTAAGATCTCCCAGTTCTAGGCTCAACCCAAGTCCCATTCGGCTCCAGCACACCGGCCATGGTATAATCGCCCGTCTCGCCATTCCCATAATACCCAACCCTCACATACAGCTTCTCCCAGTCATCGTCATACATAGTCCTGTTCACCGTCACCTCACCCACCAACCCGGACACTCTGTATCTCTCCACATCATTGATCAACACACTCACACCCTCCTCCCATCCTCTGATCTTACCAGCTTCCCATGAAAACGTCGCATTCGCCGCCCCCACCTCCGGCTTTACCATCACGGGCAACGTCGAAAAATACAGCCCATCACCTCTCAGGCTCTCCGGTGTCTCAATAATCCCTGCGAACCCCCACCTCGCAACACCATTAATAAAAAGCCCCAGCAGGAGCCCCGAACACACCAATGAGACCCTCGTCCTCATCTTCGTTCCCGGCAGCAGAACAATCCCAATAATATAATGATGGATCCTCAGAGACGACCCGGGTATCGCCGACAGAAGTCCCAGGACGACACCAACACCCGCATACAGCGCCAGGTACCGCGGCATCCTTCCCTCGAGGCGTAGGGCATGCGCATGGTAGAGCACGATGACGGTCACGATGAGGCAGACGATAACGAGCGCTGAGACGGCGCCAGGCTGCTGCTTGATATCGCGGGAAGTTAGACGTGTGATGGGGATGAGGGGATCAATGGTGATGTTGTTGAGGGCGCCGACCCAGAGAGGGCCGAGCCAGAGAATGGTCTTTTCGATGTTGGCGCCGGCGGGCAGCGTCAGGGTGTATGAGATTACGTGTTTGAAGAGGACATAGGCTATGAAGCAGGCGGGCAGAAAACGGGATAGAGCTAAGGATACAAGCTCGTATGGATTTGGGTACGCGGCGGGATCTGAGGCGAAGGCTACATGGAAGAATACCGCGGGAAAGACAGAGGCAAAGAAGATTAACGGTGAAGTTGTTGTCACTGAGAGAAGGATTGAGAATACTAATGTGACAACAAGCAGATGCCATCGCAGATCAGTGCAGTGTGAGGCACGCACTCCCTTCAGGAACGTAAAACTCGACGGAAAGACTGAATCAAAGCCTAGCGAGCTGATACCGTGTCTCCTACTACCGTGGAACGAATGCTGATTACCCGCCATGGAGAACACACCACACCCACCGTACTTATCTGATATAACCCCAGCGTGGATTGCAGCTGAGCAGATGAAGGAGTCGGCGCGATACACAGGCTCGAGCCCCTCTTCCCCAGAGGTGCTCACATTATTTATAGGTCCGCCGGTCACGAATGTGTCGTAGACAACTACTTGGTCCCCGACCACTCGTGGGTTAAGCACATGCGTCCTTGCGCACTGGGCTGGGCAGCGGAATGCCTGTGTAAAGTTTTGGAACGGTCCACAAGAACCGCCGTCGATGCCGCATCCATTATTTTTTGCCCTGCAAAAATGGGCGTGTTAACATTATATCCTTACTTATCATATCATACTATAAGGGTGGGGCTTAATACACACCACAGCGTCTCAGCGCAACTAGCCATATACGGCCTCGCCCCATCAACACTACTCCGAAACCTCGAATTATGCACAACAGCAACAAAGGTCGTCAACCACACCAACCAGTACACACCCAGCAACAGCCCTCTCCACCTCTTCTGCTTGAACGGGCCCCTCATCAGCAGCCTCGCCGGAATCTCCTGGTACTCTGGGAACCACGGCCGAAGCGACGTATCGCGCGGCGGGACAGGCCCCTTGATCCATCTAATCACCTTCTGCTGCACCGTGGCTCTGACAGAACTTGGCGTGGGCGCGAGCGGTGTTGCAATGGTGTCATCGGCTGGCGCGATGGTGGAGGCGGGCGATGGTGAACGAGCGTGTGGGAGCGACATTGCGGAGTGATGTGGGCACGATCCGAGATTTCCCCAGTGAACGTAGCTTCAGCTATGGGCTAAGGTGGGGGGGGGGGGGGGAAGAGGGGCCCGGAGTTAGTATATATACAGCTAGGGAATGCGCAGCGGCGCGGCTATTCGCTTATGTTACCGGTTATGGTCTAGAGTGATTGGTGGACAGGCAACATCATACAGATAGCTCATGCATTGGCTCACAGGTGTTCCTGATGGTCGATTTCACGAGGAAGGGTTTGATGCGCGATTGATTTAGATCTGACAGGTGAAACTGCTAACTTTAGGCTGATGGAGAGATACTCTAGTAGCTATTTCATCGGTTGGGAGTCTCACAATTGTCACTAGAGTACTAGCGCCGGTAAATGTGCCTTGAATCAAGCTCCAGAGGCTCACCCGTGGAGAAAATTCGTGTAGATATCCCACGAGTGATTGCTAGTGAAGAGGAAGGCGGGTCTGGATCGGGAAACGGCGCACGTGCGAGTGTAGATCAGATTATAGATCCCCAGAGTGTAGAGCATGATGCACGATACCCGTTAGCGCCTCCGCCTGGCCAATACCCCATCAGCTCAATAGAGAGTATTTATTAAGTGTTAAATCCAATAGTTGGCACTTTAAAAATGACGGTCGCGGGAAGCAAAATTGACAGTTCCCCTCAGTAACCTAATTAACCACACCAGGAAAGTATGATAGAGGAAACTCATTAGATAAACAATTCTTCACGCTTACTGTGAAATACACAGGCAGGATATAAACTGCATGCGGTATAGTAAACATCCCTAGGCGTATCCTACATCCCCACCTTGGGAAATTGGTTAGTTTCGGCAACCACTTTTTAATATAGCAAAGTGTAAATTGTTGGTTTTGACACTTGATAAATACTCTCTAATGCTTTGAAATCATCTAGCTCCGGAGGCGCTAAACTAATTTGAGGTGAAAAAAGCTCGATAACTCTCCCCTCTCAGAGTTATGCTTAGAGGGTACTGGGTAATAAGCAGCATACACAGGCTCAGATACAACAACACTAGCTACACTAAAACACTAAAACACTAAAACACTAAAACACTAAATGCTCAATTTACATCAACTGATAGCCACCTAGCTGCATTCATTACTAGAACCCCTATCCCTAAGCTTATAACGAAGCTACAGAGGACTTTAAAGTCCTCCCTGGCCCATGTAATGTCCACAATAACTATTCTTTAGTCGAATAGTCCTAATAACTTTGAATTTCATAAATATATGAATATTAGGGCATGAAACTTACGCTTGAGGCTAAAGATTTGGTAATCAAAGGGGTATGGATAAACAGCCGAAAGAGAGCTATATGCTGTGGGTTAATTGCAAATGCACGCTGCAGTTTTTTCTGTTGGGGTCAGGGCTTCAATGTACCAAGCTAGATTTCTCTGACACCTAATTACCGAAGATGGGATTCGAATCCACCCCTTCTTATACCCAGAGCAGCTTTTGGTACAAAAAATTACAATACACTTTATTAACCATGCAACAAACAGCTGTGTCTTTTGTGCTGTTGGCCCCAACACACTCAGGTGGAGGGGACCTTCCATGTATTCATCATCCTCGTGAATGTTTCTAGTATATAGGTTACATCACTAGAAGCAGTCGGGGGTGCTCTCAGGGCGCTACTTACTCACAACTGCTTCATTCTGGGACTGAAAGATCGCGCCCTGTCTAAGAGAGAAAGTGCAGAAGGCCAAACCTTCGAAGCCTTCCCGACATGAAATACAGATAGTCAGCTTGCATGATCCGCTTGAGTCTACCCGTTAACCCTCATGTGCGGCGCCTACGTCCCCACCCCGCTTTTCCACTGTTATGCTGATGTCCATCTCTTCACTCCAACGTTGATGATGTTGAATGGCCCCGTATACACTAACAATTTCTGAATGTAGTTGGCTACTAAGAGAATGGAATCATGACAAGCTTTTGGATAAAACAACCATCACCGATGATACATATATAGTAAATACATGTATTTCTGAACGAGACTAGGTAATTTCTAAGGCTCTGGATCCGGTCCAGAAGACACCTTGGGGGCCCCTAATAATAGGGAAATGCCCTGCCATGCACAGTCGGCGAAATAAGCTTTCTGCCAAGTCCTTCCCTTATATTTAAGAAACCCACCTCCCACCCCTTCTTCTCTCCCCAGAGCACACAACATCCATACCTAGCCTGGCCTCATAGAGTCTTCCTATGGGGTTGGTGCATAATAGGTGACAACTGTCAACAGCTTAGCCTGACCTACATAGATCGGTGCATATAGGCTTCCATATTGTGTGTTCTGTGCAAAAAAAAAGTCGGCGAAGGCTTTTTTTGATGGCTGTTTACGGTCTCTTTATTTCATCATTTTCTGGCGTTATGCGAGGATTTGGTGGAAAAAAGGCAGTTCTTGCGGGTTGTTTGGCCGGTGGGGGTATCTGGGGATTTTTTTGTTGGTGATGGGATTTGCTTGGCCATGGTGGTGTTTGATATGATAAGCTTCTTTAGTTGTGGGTGTTGTGCGATTCCTTTCGCTGGGTTTTTTGTTGACTAGTGGGATCTATATAGGAGTAGTTGATGTGCATTTAGTCGCGTAACATTAGAGACCCTATGTCCAAAAGAGGCCGATTGGAGGAGGCGCTGTAGTACCAGGTAAGTATTCGGTCAACCATCGTTTAGGAGGCCAATCTCAAATGTAACCATACCAACTACGTATCTAATTCGGTAGATACATACCATTATAAAAGTGCACGTATATGCATGTACGTGTGCTGGTGGTCGTGATGCCAGAATCGGGGTTATGTGCACTTTCCAAACACAATTCAAGTATACAAAGAATATACATGGAGCGCTTAGCCTAGTAATGAGAGATATCAATACCCCAAACACAGCATTTCCGTAGCTGCGGGACCCAAGTCCAACACCTGGTGAGACTGGTCGGCTTGACAGGTCGGAGCAATGCCTTAAGTGGTGAGTATTTTATCACCCTTTCAACTTAAATAACGCATATTGTGGCATATCAACGTTCCCCGGGCTCGAAAACCTTGGGCACTTCTGTCCCCGGCGGAAAAAACATAGATGGGTATACGCCTAATACTTTGGCCGTTATAGACTTTAATAGTAGCTTAGGGCTATAGGTATAATTGCGCCGAGTCCCTTATCCACAAATGGACATGACAGGTTATTTATATCAGTCCGCTTTACTGGTCCTCTGCAGATATATCTGCAACTTCTGACAGTTCTCGTCAATCCGTCAGTTATAGAGTAACTAATGCCATGAGCTAGCTCACTTACTAGCCCGCGCCACATCCAGTGAGTGATATCCTATGATGGGACTACCTACCACCTCTATCTCCACTATACCACCACATCTCCATATACCCTGCAATCTCCCAGCAGTACTACATAATCATCACTGCTATTCCGAGACCGCTGCCAACAATTCCCACCATGCGCTACCCCACCCGTCGGCAAACGAATCCAAGGCCAATTCTACAATTCCAGAATACTTCCCACAAGTACCAACCATTAGAAGTAGCTGTTGCTAATTCCCAACACCCCCGTTTTGATACAGGCCCTAGAGCAACAAATTCCCCAGGAGGGGAGACGGATACGTGTGGGTGTCTGTTGCCATGTTGGGCGTTCACATCACTATCGGTATACCCTACCCTCATGCACCTCAACGTTTAATAGATATACTATATAGCCCAGAGTCTTCAGCACGCACATGTAGACCAGCAGCTTTTCATAGCACACGTAGTTAGCCCCACCAGGGAGGTAAAATTATAGCCCCGCCAAGTACTGGTGGTCACCAAGATAATCTCTGAATGACGTCCAGGACTACATATATTATATATGTATCTTTAGTCTTTGGACGTGTATCTAGCTAGGCCGCGATACAATGTTCTCCCCATAGTTGACTTGAGCATCTTCCTTCTACTAACCTAAACAGGTTAGTAGGGCAAGTGGTGCTGTATCAATGAGTCCTTTTTCGGGCCAACAAATAGAGACCTCGGACCCCAAAGCGAGCTGTAGCACAAACGGTGTCGTTACTGCGAGTGATGATCCATGACTCAACGATGGGTGACGTAATCACAAATCTGGCGTTAGAATATCGATAAGGAGCCAAGCGTTTCTGCTGGCCGTGCATGAAAGGAGATTTTACAAACCGGGTTACGTTTTTTGCTGAACTGTATCAAGGACGGACTGGGCTCTTATCGGGCTGGAGATAAGTGGTAAAGTATGATGAGACATTGGATTAAAATAGCCAAAACCATAGTTCATGCTCGAGCTCGTAAGCGACGATACTAACAGCCCCACGTGGATTTTCGGTCCTAAATGCACTGCAAACACATAAAACATACACACAACCCCCCCCCCCCCAAACCATACGACGAATACCCCGCCTTCCCAGTCCGATCTCGTCAATCTCGGCTTCCCCACAACGAAGAACACATCGAGAAAGATCGCCCGGCAATTACTCTGTGCCCCCCCCCCCCCGTGGATAATTCAGGAATGGGCCTCTCCAGGCAAGGGTACATACAACGGGGGCGGACGGGCGCTAGCTACATACATAGTGGGTGACATCGGCGGCGCGGGCGATACGTTCCGGACTGATTTTATCTCCTTGGCGCATTGTTTAAGGCTGTTGCTCCGAATGTGCATCATGCGATATCACTCGGTGTCTGTGTGTGCTTGGCGGCGGAAGGATGGCCGGTAGGGGGTGGGGTGGGGGTGTGCTATGTGAATGCATACGGTATGGTGTGGTGTGGTGGGGGTTTCAAAACATGAGATGATATATGTTGAGAGTTATACTGAATCCGAGGTGTTTCGCCGGTGGTCTGTAGAGGTGTAAGTAAGGCTGGATAGATAATAACGTCCGGAGCATATCGACCATATATGCATTACGTGTATTTAGAGGCAGTGCCGGCCGGTCTGCATCTAAGTTGTTCTAGATCTTTGTTATTACTCAGTCTCTGCAGATCTTAAGCGTTACACGTTGGCACAAGAAAGCCAAGCCAGATAATGACATAGACTTTTTTTTTTTTTTTTTTTTTGAATCATATCTATTCATGTTTCTAGGTACAGAAAGTTCGCATGCAGTATAAACTATGGCGTAAAGAAACCTATCCCCAACGAAAACTAAAACGCGTCCCCTGAAAACACAAAACACAAACACAAACAAAGAAAGAAATATACAAGAAACATAGAACGAACAAAGGAAACGGTTAACGTGAGGGCCGAAGGCCCGAATGCCATCTGTGGGGCTTTTTCATCGAATGTGGAGGGAGGTGGGTGGGGCCATTTATGGGTTCCCAGTCGATATGGTGGAGACGGAGCTAAGGGAGGATGATTCCGCTGAGCCTGTTTGGAGAGGGGATGTGATTTCCTTTCTGGGGAAGTTGATTTTGGCGGAGGTGATGGTGATGCTAAGGGCCCAAGTGAGGGTTTGGTCGTACATACTTCTTCCAGGGACGAGACCTGGTTTAGTAGGGGGTGACGGTGTTTGGCTGTGGCGGTGCAGGTGAGTATTGCGTGTTGGGGTGTTTCATCTTCCTTTCCACATTTCTGGCATAGGGAGGTGAGGTGTTCGTTGATCCATGATTTTTGGGCGCGGAGGTAGCTTTTGTTGGCCCTCATCTGGTGGATTCGGGTAGCAGCAAATTTGTGGAGGTTTGTGAAGGGGAGGCGTTTGAGTGTGAGGGGGTGTTTGTAGTAGTCCGGGGGGGGGTATGACGCTTGCCAGCTTAAGTAGTAGATGTTGTTTGGCTGCTATTGCCATTTTCTGTGGGGGACTCTTCGCCTATGAGGGGGCGGATGAGTGAGCAGGGGAGCTCGATGGGGAGGTGGGGGACTCCTTTGGACGCGTTGGAGTTCCACTTTTTGGGGGTTGCGTCTGCCTTTTAGGAAGGCGGCGTGGGAGTAGACTCTTTCTGTGGTGATTGTCGGGAAAGAGGGGCTTGTTCTTCCAGTTATTGGGTTGGTGAGGGGGGAGGCTTGGAGGATGCGAATCCCTTGTTTGCGCTTTAGGTAGTGGCAGTAGAGGTCGAGGGGGGGGGCGTTAGCTTCTGCCCAGAGGACCCTCTTGTTTGTGGCTCTGAAACACCCGGTGGCCCAGCGGAGGACTGAGTTCCAGAAGGTGTTCATGCTTTTGAGTGATGTTTTGGGGGTGAGGGTGGATGCCCCGTATGTGAGCATTGGTCGTATTGCTAGGAGGGCGATTCTCATGCAGTTGGCTGAGGACAGTCCTTTGCTGATGAAAACCTGAGATGATGCCAAAGGCGGACCTTGCTGCTGCAAGTCTCGCTTTGGAAGTGTTTGTCAGGGTTGAGGTTAGGGGAGAGCCAGAAGCCAATCCATGGTGTTCCCACTAGTGCATGAGTTCAGTCTTATCGACTGAGAAGTGTATGTTTAGGGGAGCGGCTAGGGCAGATATCTTCCTGTAGTGTTCTTCCAGGGTTGAGATGTTTTGGGAGTAGGTGGGTGACGCGGCGGTGATTGCGAAGTCGTCGACGTATGATATTGTGATGCCCTGGGGGTCGGGTTTGTGTAGGAAGTTTACGTGGATGAGGAAGAGGAGGGGCGAGATGGGGGATCCCTGGGGACGCCTACTTGTACTGCTGTTGGGATTTTGGGGACCCTCAAGAGGAGGTGATGTCCTATCAGATAGGAAGGAGCAGACCCAGTTTGTTATGTACTTTGGGGACGTGTTTCTGCGCTAGGATTGGTGGGGATTGTTTACGACGTGGTCGGCCGCCTTTTAACATCACGAACATGGTGGAGCATTTGAGTTTTGCGAGCTGCATTGCCCTTATTTCGTGGTGGAGGGTGGTGGCAGCGTCGGCAGTGGATAGACCTGCGACGGAGCCGCACTGGAGTGGGTCGATAAGACCGTTTGCTTTGGCGACTTTTGCTAGTCGGAGGGTGATGATTTTTTCCAGAATCTTGGAGAAGGTTTGGAGGAGGACGATGATTCTGTATGCTGATGGGGATGAGTAGTCGGGCTTGTTGGGTTTGGCAAGAATCACTCCGTTGGCCTTCTTGAGGGAGAGGGGGTGATAACCGAGGGAGATCAGTGGGTTGAGGAGGGAGGGGATGATGGATGGGTTGCATCTGTGGACCCCTTTCCAGGTTGAGTATGGGATGGTGTCAGGCCCGGGAGGAGAGAGGTTGGATGTGGGGGAGAGGGCCTGTTGGACTTCTTCTGGGGTGATGGGGGGGACATCTTTGTATTGGATAGGGGGGGGGGAGGGTTCTTCTGGTCTGGGGGGGAAGAAAGCTTTGATGAGGTTGTCATTGAGGAGAGATGGGGTGGGGGAGTTGGGTAGGGTGGGGATTCTGTCTTCTGTTTTTGAGGCCATTTTCTTGATTCTCCAGACGTCGCTAGGTTTTGCGTCTGCTATGAAGGTGTTCCAGTGGTCCTGTTTCGCTTGTTTGATCGCGTTGAAGTAGGTGTTCTTCGCGGCTCTGGCTTCGAATGGGGGGGCTCTTCCTTTTCTGAAGTCTCGGTGGACTGAGTGGAAAATGGTGCGGAGTTGGGACAGGTTGGGGTTCCACCAGGGTTTAGACCACTTTGTGATGGTTTTGGGGGGGGTGTGTTGTTTGAGAAGGTTTACGAGGGAGTCTAACGATTTCTCGAACCAGTCATCTATCATTGCTGGGAGGGGGCATGCTGGGGTGGACCAGTTGCGGAGGTCTTTTTCTAGGGATAGCCAGTTTGTGAGCTTCCAGTTGGGGAGGGTGGTAGGGGACAGGTCTGATGAAGGGAGGTGTAGAGTCATGGCTAGGGCTCTGTGGTCGGAGCCGGTGGCGTTGGAGAGGGGGAGCCATTTCCGGATTAGGGGTGTGGCTCTGTGGTTGGTGAACGCTAGGTCGATGACACTTGACCTTTTGTTTTGATCGGGGGAGAGCCTGTAGATTCCAGGGTAAAGACCAGGGCGAAGCCGGCGTTTGTCGCGGCCTCAAGTATTGTTGTGAGGCGAAGTTCGTTGCTGGAGAAACTTCTGGTGGGGTCGGCTGAGGAGAGTGGATGTTGAAGTCTCCTAGTACGATCGCAGGGTTTTCGGTCTGCTTTGAAGACTAGGGGGGTTGAGGATCGTGTTGAGTTGCTGATCTGTCTGTTATAGACAGATGATACTGAGACTGTGGTGTGGGAGCTTGGACCTGAGTTGCAGAAGACGTTGATTGTGATGATGTCCCCGCGGTGTGAGGGGACGGTGGTGAAGGAGTTTTTGTCCAGGAGGTTTGTGGAGATGTACAGGCATGCGGAAATTTTATCGTTCGTAGATGTGGGGGTGGGGGTTATGAGGGTGAAGGAGGGGACATGAGGGGGCTTGCCTTTGTGGAGGGGGGGTTCTTGTATGGCGATGATGTGTGTTTTCTGTACCATTGGTATTGAAAAGCGAGAGGAGGACAATGTTGCTGTTCGCGCAATTGTGTTGGATGATGCGAAGGAAATGTTTTTCTGTGAGTTGTGGTGCCATGATTAGACGAGGATGGAGATGGGTTGTGAAGTGTTGTCTGGTGCGGTGTCCATTTCGCCCGCGGGGGGAGGGGTGGCTTCCTCAGTTCTCGTTTTGGTGCGGGCGGCAATTTTGACTGGGCATTTAATGTCATAGGCGGTGTGGGCTCCATTGCAGTTTGCACATCTGAGGATGGAGGCTCCGCAACAGGCGGGGATGGGGGCTGAGTGGCCTTTACAGGTTGGGGCTGGGCACCGGTGTTCCGCCTTGGTGTGGGTTTTAGCGCAGATGGGGCAGGTGGGGAGTGGTAGTTTGCATCCTTGGGTGGCGTGGCCGAATTTGCAGCATTTCTTGCATTGGGTGGAGGGGGAGGCTGACCACATGACGACGCATCGGCGGGGTCTGGAGTAGAGGCGGACGGTGTCTCCGATCTTGGAGGCGTCGTCCGCGGAGACAGTGACTACGATAGAGGAGGTGGGTTTGGTGTTTCTGGTGGTGTCGTCTTTATTGAGGAACCTGGTGGCGATGGGAGTAATTCCTGTGGCGAGGTTGAAGACTTCGGGGAAGTTAGTATCGAGCTTTTCCTTGTTTTCAAAGTCGTAAAGTGGTACCGCGTGAATGGCGATGTCTATATTGTTTGGTGCTGGGCGGAAGAGATGGATGGGGTTTTCAGGCGTGTTGATTTTGTTGTTGACCAGGGCGGTCATAGCTTCAAACCATGGTGAGTAGATGTCGACATGGACTGTTGGGGCAGGGAGAACTGTAATGGTGCCTTTGGGGCTGATGGAGACTGAGAGAGAGGTGGCTGGTGCGACGAGGGATTCTTTGGCGAGGAAGCGGCCTAGCTCTACTGAGAGGTCTGCGGCTACGCGTTCTGATGCGTCGATGGGGGTTGGGTGGGTTCTGTTCGCGAAGAACCTTCTCTGGGCAGCCGAGATTGCTTTAGGGGTGTTCGATGGGGGGGGGGCGGGGTCTTGGAGGAGGCCTTTTTCTTATTTTTGACTTCCTTCCATTGGCTGGAGTTTTCGCTCGCGGTTTGGGCGTAGGACTTGGGTTTTTGAAAAGCCAACCCTTCTCTGATGCGATGACGGGCGTCATCGCCCACTGATCCACTTAGCTTTGCCATTGCTGCGATGTGGGGATCGATGACGGGGGATTGTGTGTTGCTTCTGTTTTTGTTGGTAGGGGGGGGAGGGGGAGGGGGCCTGTGGAGGCTCTCTGCTCGCTCAATTCTGTTGTTGGTGGTGGCCACGGTGGACTTCAGGTCTTTGATGTTGTCCTCGATGATGGTGAGGCGTTCTGTGTGTTCCTCGGCTGTGCCAGCGAGGATGGCCAGGTTGCGGTTGATATTAATGAGGAGGAGGAGGGAGAGCCTTGCGTCATCTTTATTGTTTTTCGTGATTGAAGATGTTCTCGGCGAGGGTGGCGATGGGTATGGAGCCGTCACGTCACGTCTTTCATAGGGGAAGTCGCTGTCAAGGTGGCCGATACCGATGCTATCCCAGGCATCGGTGAGGAAAGAGGGAGGGGAGGGCATCTTGGCAGGGGTGGTGGTGATGGGTGAAGCTTTTGGGGTAAAGACTTTGTGGCGTGTGTAACCTGGTTGCAACGCAGTTTCTGGAGGTTTATTTTAAAAATCGAATATTTAGCGGACGAGAGGGATGGATAATGACATAGACATATGTGTAAATATTACATACCTAATTTCTAAGAGGTTTTTGAATTGGTAAACTTAGCATGAAACTCAGGATACTTTTTTCCGTTTTGTACACCCCCAAAGAAGCAATTCAATCTGTATATTTGCTTGGGCTCGAGTGATAAAGTACGATGAACCACCAATGATGGTTATCAGAAATTTGTACATGCAGATACATATACTCAGTCGATAACGTGCTAGATAGTGAATTTGATATAAACTTTTCGCCCATCTTCAGATATATACAAGGAAAACAAAGTCAAACAAATAAAGAAAAAAAACCCCAGCCATATCCCATTGTGTGCCAACACCTGATACAAATCACTAAGAAAACCCAACCATGAAAAAGAAAGACCCATCAAGAGTACTCTATATAACATTTAAACCGTCACAACGGCTCCCCCAACTACGCCCTCCGTCTCCGTTACCGGCGCTACCTCTCCACCGCTCACCCCCTTCTCCACGTCCTCTGCCTCCTCATCCACCGTTGTCGTGTCAATCCCACTATCTCCGCACCTCATTGGAGCACCAGGAGTAAATATCTTTCTTTCCTCTTCTCGTGCATTACGCCTCTCCCACGTCCAGAAGCTTCGCACTAAACTCCGTAAAGATGGTAGACAGAAGGCGATACAGGCGGTGGAGATCTCGGCCGTTGTCCAGACCTTGATAATCTCTATTTTGTAGATCGCCCCCTCTACGTCCTGCTCTTGCTTATATGCACTGTATATGAATACCCAGCGCAGGATAGACGCCGTGGTAGAGGCGATCCCTACGAGGAAGACAAAGGTTAGGGCAAAGCCTTCGCGAGGCTGAAGTTGAAGATTTTTGAGAATAAAGAGTGGGAGCGCGAGGACTAGGTGGAGGTCAGAAAACTCTCCTCATATTATTTTCCCTGATTGGTACTGCTTACGGAGAAGATCTGTCGCGACATTTGTGAAGGTATTTGCGGTGAGACTGGGTACAGAGCGGAATGTGGTGCAGTTATGAGGGCCGGAAGTCCCTGATACGCCGTTAATATACATATGGTAAAACAACCAGTGCCTCCTTGAAATGGAATCCCACTTATTACTTACAGTTCGTTTGAATTGGCAGACAGTACAATCCATGCAGGAGCATGTTCGCCACATAAGTCATAGCCGTGAACCCTGTCGTTATGTACAGCGCCATCCGTACCCTTGGTTTGAGCGTTGGAATCAGGCGATAATACGTTGCCAGGAACGCTGACTTTATTAACCATAGGATCGTCACATATGCAAACCCGCCCATAAAGTGCAGCTACCCTCCATAAAACATATTAGCTTTCATGAACCTTTATCCTGCTATATTTTCAATCCTCCCTCAAATTCAAATTCAAAAAAAATAGTAAATTAAACAACATACATAATGACCCTTGGCTGTGATCGGCGGCGCAACTCCACGGGTGCTCTCATCAGCCCTTTCCCATTTTATCAGTGCAATCCTCGTCTTAGTTGATAGCGCAATCCATGTTACAAACATGATTGAGCTCACAATGATGCTGGTATTGGCCCAAATATCTGAGCGCTCAATCACACGGCGGAGGCGGCGTTGATGCCAGAGGCGTAGACCAAGGAAGACCAAGATTGCAACGCAGGAGAAGATGTCGAATGCAATCCGAGAAACTATCAGGGAGTCTCTCATTATGAACCAGTGAGTTGTATAGAGCTTGTATTCGCCACTCTCTAGACGGGGAAACGTCTCGGAGGTTTGCTAGGCTGCAGTAGAAGGGTTATGTATTTTCTGAGATATTAGAATACTACTAGAGTATCTCTAGAAGTAACTATGGCTTAATACAAGAAAATCCTCTGTAGGTGCGCCTGTACTTAGCTTGTCGAACAAATATATAGGATGATGGACTGATCTTCCACTTCCTGACCCATGGTACGATATCGCGGGTATGTGCTGCTGCAGCTAGCGGGAAGTATAAACTAAACTAAATAAATCTCTGTCGTGGGGTTGAGGAGGGTGCGGACAGTTTATAAGTAGCTTATATTGACTCAGTTATTTATTTCATATCATCCCCCTGCAGAGCGGCGATTACAGAAGCGGTGCGCCTTGTGATCATGGCGATGTAGAGCAAAGAACTCGGAGCAGACAAAGTAGAGATTAGATTGCATGTGTGTAGGTGTGTGTATCTATGCGTGCGTGTGTCCGGCCCTTACCTCTGCGGGGAGGGGTCGCGGGAAGGGAGATCTACCTATGGGGGAAGGGGGGAAGGGAAGGGAGAGCAGTGTGGATCGAATGATGGAGTTTGGATATGTGAGACCTGCATGGAGAAAAAAAAATATTTTCCAGATCACTGTTTGTATCTATTGCTGGTATTCTTTATTTTACTATTATGAGTTGACCTTGTACCGCAACGGCGGATCCCTCGTATCGCAGCAGTACCTTGTACCATAACGGTGGATCACCTTTCGTATTGTAATTGATACTTTAGCTCTAGTTCCATTTAATACCTGAGTTTGGAGTAGGTAGCAGCTTCGTAGGCCGAGTTAAAAACCAATTCATCGACCATCAACGGCAAGAAAGACCCGGCTCGTCAAAGGTTCCCTAATTTGGAGAATAGTTGGTTATTAACCAAGCTAAGGCCAACATAGCCAACATTAAGAACCCACCGTAACTTCCGCCCGTTACAACACTTTATGAGGGGAAGACGTTGATGGCTGAGACAGTAAGAAAAGAAGCCTTTTGAGCACAGGGCGCAATTCGGTAAATTCCTTGGTTATGTATTAAGCGCGGCGCTGGCTTTGGGCTGACCTATGCATGACAGACAGACAGACAGAGACATACAGACGGACAGACAACCGAGGTTATTAATAGCGACGATAAAGAGAGCCTTGTGTGATAAGGTCGGCCTCGGGTTGGGAAACAAGGAAGAGTTTTACTTTGGGATCAAGTGACAGGCGAGATGAATGCTGTCTGGGCATGTATATCTTTATTGTATGTAGGTACAAGGTTTTGACTTTTGATCCTTGACGTGTGTAGCTATAAGTACATGTACGTGAAAAGCTTAAGCAAGACAAGCGTTTTTGGCTTAACCAGCGTTCGAGTACCTCTACTGTACCAACTAATGATCAGATAAATGTAACCAAATGTACCGTACCAGGGAATGGTAATGCGACATTAACGGCTGAACAAGGGATGGCGTATGATACTCAGTGGTGGCATATCTAGGCAGATTTGTGTACCTGAATGTCGTCATCTCGACCCTTTCATAAAGCATGTGAGCGTGCCGAAATGTACACATCAGTGCGCACATGCAGAACCATAATGATTGGCAATAATTGGTGAGTTCAGAGGATGGGGCTACATAGTTGCTAGCTATTCCGACAAATCTAAATCACCCCACATTTTATCTCATCTTGGTAATCCGTCGCATCTCACGTGCACTCTCAAACAGCCTCATCTACCTTGCTAATAACTTGTCAGGGGAAATCCGGACAGAGAGCCTAAAACCTCACGTCGTTAAAGCGCAGCCCCGAGTGTCCGTTAGAACCTGTGGATGGAAGGACTGGAAGCCTTGATTTTTCAGGGCAGCATTCTGCCCTGTGCCTCCACCAAAGTTTGTATTCCTGGGCTGCTACGCGTTCCGGAAACCAATTTTGTGGAACTGCCAATCAACCCGTTGAACTTCGAGTACGGTGCTTGATTGGACGTTCGACTATTCCCTGTCATTCGCCCCAACAATTCATGAGCATCGAGGCCTGAGTACTATCTACGTCCTCAAGTACGTACGCAGAATGAAGTGATTACTATTTACGCTGGTTTCCTTTTTAATTCGTATTTTTTTTTTCTCAACGTTGCTAGCTAGGGTCTTTTGGCCTGTGTGCTCCTTAAACTCAAGGCTCTTTCTACGAAGAGCTCCCCGGTTTCCCATTGGGCAGGACTGTAGATATAGAGAGCGCCCGGTGGCCGTGCGGAAAGTGCGGGAAAGTATAAAATTGTTTCGGAGAGTCATTGTCTCAGTTGTTTTCACTACTTGTTGGGACGATGCGATGTTTCGAATTTATTGGTTGTTACAATGCCTTACTAGGTTATAAAAATACTTAAGTTAAGCAGTTATGCATGTAAATCGATGAATGTATGATACTACGAGAATATGTTACGAAATTACTGAATTTGCTTACTGTGAGGCTATAGTCTGATAGCTATATATAATTAGAGTTTATATACCCCATCTCGTAAAGTATGACTCGAGATTTTCTAGAGTGGCTGTGCATGTGTACAAAGCTAGGGTTAAAATACGGATTAAGATACATGGCCTGAGTAATTCATGAATTAAAGCCCCTTAGGAAAGGGGCCGAGTGCATACGATCTTCAATTTTATATACGTTATACGTGGATAACTCTTTATTACGGCGCCAGTGTTGATAATATGTGTTTTTCGAAGTATATTTTAATTAGCATAACTTTTAGATCGCCATAATTTCTGGGTTCAGCCGTTCAATGAGTCAAACTAATACGGAGACCGTAGATTACTTACGGACTCAAAATATGTATTTCACTGAATTGTGTAGTTCTGATACCTATTAACCCTAACCCTAGCATGTTGAGATTTTCAAACCTGCGTCTCTCGGCAAACATTCACCACCGTCGATCGCTTTCCGTATTGATAGAACGCAACCAATATTTCGAAAATGGCCACTCCCACAGATCAAACATGCTCAGCAGAGTTCCTGCAGGAGCATGTAGAGCTTGTGGGTCTCTCTCAGATGCATCCGCCGGTCCCACCTTAGCTTGGGCTTCCCCGCATCTGTAGCTAACGTAGTCTACCCCCGTTGCAGATTTGGTCGCAGATTCGGGAGAATAGCCCGATATACCAATTTGCACTAGATAAGGTTATCCATCTTTAACATTGGTTTAACCTTATGGTTCTCACTAAGGTTTCAAAATTATTAGGTTAAGATCACGTCGGTCGAGAAGGGCACAGTAAAGGCAGAATTAAAGGTCGAGAAGCAGCACCTTAACTCGAAAGGATTTCTGCACGGAACCATCAGTGCATGTTTGATTGACTGGATGGGGAGCATGGTGATAGCTTCCCACGGAGGCGAGAAGACGGGGTTGAGCACAGATATCCACGCAACATACATATCGACTGCTCAGGAGGGTGATGTCCTACAAGTGGTAGGACAGGCGTCGAGAGTAGGCAGGAGTTTGGCGTTTTTGACAGTCAATGTTTCGAAGATCTTACCCAGTGGAGAGACCAAGATTGTGGCAACAGGGACGCATACTAAGTATATCAAACAGTAGATATGAGTGGGATGGATGAAGCTGGACTTGGATAAATTTCAGCGGGAAATAGGATTTGAGTTTACCCTAGTCAAATGTTTGTTTTCGATATGTTGCAAGAGTACATTTTATATTCAGTATGAATCCTGCCGTCCATCTCCGGCTCCATAAAGCGTATATATCAGATTTCTTGTTGTTACATGTAGCAGACACCTGACTTAAATTTTAAAGGACATACATGCAGATAACAAATTAAATTATTAACATTAATCCTTTATTTCCGTGATATACATATGTGCAATGCTAATACATGTAGGTACATGTGTAGCCAACCTTATGTGATTTTCATGTTGGAAGATGTCTGTTCTCAAAGTTATAATGGATACACTGTACGATAGGCCTTACGAATGTACCTTTAATCCCACAGCAATTCTAACCTCGCCTATCTTCTGTTTCACACACCCCACGTTCTCCTTCACTTCATTTTCCTTGGTATTAATTACATAACTGGTTCAACTGTATGGCAGGTAACAGCTCCATCCCGGTTGCTTCAATTTGAGTTCCCAAATGTCTCGTATTGATCCATCCTCTTCTAGAATCATATCATCGCCCCGCTTGAACCGTGGCATAAACTGCAAAGTGCTCGTGATAGTGGCTCCTTACGCCTCACATCTTGACCGAGAGCCCCCTTACTCAGTATCTTCCGGGCTCCTCCTTAGTCTACATAGGTTTCTAATCGATCCTAGCCCTAATAAGGCCTGTCCCTTCCCCTTTTCATCAAAATTCCTTAGCCGCCGAGATTCATCTCGCGCCATGATCTTCCTCGTAGGGAACAATGATCTAATCATTCTTGACATTGAGCGGCGAGATCTCTCGCACTAGAATTCTCGTTGACCTTAGCAGGCATTGGCCAAGCAGCATCACAACCCCCCCTGCCCCTCAAAGGCGACGGGGACCCTTGGCAGTACTCCTATTAAATTTTGTTGGCAAATGGTAAGCTAGGCATGAGTATTGGCCGCATTTAACGAGATTGGTCTCCAGGCTTAAGATCTGCATAAATAGCTTGAAGGGCAAGCTTACTTCACCCTTGCGCCGTACTTGCATACGAGGAATCGTTGGTTGACAGTTATGATCATACACATGTAACCTAAGCTGGGCGTAAACGATCGATGGCACGAAGTTCGAGAAAGAAAAAAGAAAAAAAGAAAACACCACTTATCACTCGCTTTGGCATGACCCCGCCACACGATTATGCACATTACGTGTTGTCTACAAGCCACTGGTTATTTGAACTTATTTTTCTTGGTAGGGGTGGGGGGTTGGCAGGAAAAGGTCTCAGTGTGAGGTGGTTATAGGTGTGTCTATTAAGGACCAGGATAGCTACGCTACCACGAATCTTTATTTGTCCAAAGATGTCTTTGATATCATCACCTCCACGAAATTACCGCGCGTGAAATGTGCACATGAGCTGGCACATTAATGCAGGAACAACCATGATGTTGATATTGTACATATCCTATATATGAAAAATAAGAAAAGGTTTTTGCAGGCTTCATGCCAATAATTTTTCACTAGGACTCTATTTGTTCACACCGTAGCCGCGTCCTGAGAGAAGTGTGCCAACCACCGGTTTCTTGGCCGGGATAACGGGTGAGTGACCACTTGTGAACCAAAATGACGAATAACCGTCGAGGAAGTTGGAGACGATGTGGAGATTTTTCCGGAAAGACCCATGCACTCCACGATCCAGTAGTTCGGTGGTTTACCAAACAAGGTTGTTCCGAGCCAATCGTTCCAGCGCCATGTCTCATATGCGCGCAATGTATTTCAGATTTATCACTTTTCTTGCTTCAGCCCCCGCAACAGTTAACGGGAGGAAAAATAAAGTTCCCAAAAACTTCAATATAGGCGTACAGGCATCTGCACACAAATGTTGAAGTTAACCACTCAGGCTGTGAGGTGTGCACTTGGTTATTTGGAGTAACCCTCACCTCCCAGACGCCGGAACACAACCAATGATCTGCAAGTCAAAAACCAGGAAAGAGCCATGCTGCCTGAGCTCGAGCGTTTTCTGGCGAGCTTGTGAAACAGTCTTTCACCTGAGCCCCTTCTCATCGAGTCTTCTCCTCAAATCCTTTCCCTCCTTCTTCTTTCTGCTCTTCCCCTCCTTTGCTACTCCTTCCCCCTCCTTCCGTCATGATCGCGGAATGAATAATCCGGCTTAGCACTATGAGACGACTTGATATATTCTTGCTTCTGTTCGCAACCTCAGTCGGGGCAGCGAACATATTGGTTTTTAACGATTCAGCTGGGCTCCCCATTTGCGCTTTTCAATGTTCGGCACTTACTGTTGCGGAGGATGAGTGCGCCGCAGCTTCGGGGTTGGAACTACAAAGATGCTTCTGTGGAAGTAGCTCAGTACGCTGGGAGGATGAGGATTGGGGAGGATGTAACGATGTCTGTGTCGATGGGGCAGATCGAGAGAGGATTGATGCGTGGATGGAGGTGACTTGTGGGGGTGAAGATATTGAGGATGATTACGGGTTGGACGGTGGAAACATCACGTATCCACATATAATCATAAGCGATATCGATCCAAGCGAGTTTCAAAGCGAAGCAGAAAAGAAGGCTGCTGCTCATGACTCCAGAGCTCGACAATGGTGAGCATCTCTATCTTCTACCCTTCTCCCATTCTATAAGGACGTTATACTCAAACAGTGGGGTAGGTGGAGCAGAAACTACCCATTCTTCGTTCTTGTGTTCCTCCTAATCACTATTCCGATCATCTGCTATGCTTTAGCAATCCCAATGAAGAGGTGGGCCAAACGGCAATTGAACCCTCGGCCGGATGATTGCATGGAAGATGTTGTACCCTACAAGTCTATATTTGGCTCAACCGGTTCTCAACATAGTCAGGCGCCATTTGTCACTACAGAAAACGGAGAGCATATAATTACTATTCCTCGGGATCAAGTCCTAGTCGAAGAGCCTTCTTATCCTCCCCAAACACCACCGTCGCTATATCCTCCGCCTCTGCCGGATCCTCCAAGTACGGCCGGTATCGAAGCCAGCGTTCGACAAGACAGCTGGGAAACAAGAGTGAGAGACCAATTCGAAACTGATAGATCCAAATCACTCAAAGAGAGGTTGATATTTTGGAATAAATAAACTAGGGGACCTCGCGGTCATAGGTGCCACTTTTATATTGGATAAGGGAGGAGTTCTTTTTTTTTTTTTTTATTATTATTTCATTTATTGTTTGGTGTTTTTTTTTTTGTTTTTCTTGGGATGGGGGGGGGGGGTTTATTCATTTGTTACTCTGTTTCTTCCTTTTTTTAATGATCAACTGCCCATTTTTATTTCTTCTCTGTTTTGAATTTTGGCGTACTTACATCCTATCGATAGGATAAGGTGGTTGGGCTTGTATGATGGATTGAATTCGTTTTATCAGTCCTTTGTATTTATATTACTGACATGATTTTAATGACTGGACTAAGCTTATAGTCGAATCTCCCTATAAGGGCTCGGGACGGAAAGTTGGCACCCTTACATGTACAAGGCAGGAAAAAGCCCCTAAAACCCATACCCTTATCGCCTGACCCGTCAGCTGTTGAAACTGAAACCCACCCCTCACACTGGAATCTACCGATTCACTTTTCCCTCTGTATTTCAAATTCTCCTTTAAGGGTTGAAGACTATCACTAAGGGAAACTTCCCACTCTGTGCTAGGTATGTTCCGAGGTATTCACGGGAAGGGGAGTCACGGTATGATATCAACAGGTCCATATGGGCCCACTGACGGTATAAGGGATAGAGCGATTATTCTTATAGAGAGTACCCTTATAGGGAGATCGGATTCGACTATATTCATAGCTTTCTGATTGATATTTATGTTTTTCAATCAGTCTCTCTCTTTCTCCAAATTGCTGCGCTGTGAAAGTTCAGTTTCTTTTTTCTTAATTTCTTGAATATGTCAGTCAATAGTACTAGTAGTCCGTGCCACATCAATCAATGCCTTGGGCGTTGTTTCAAGGTACACAATCGGTCGAGCTTATGTGTTTCTACTTTACTCGTTATTACAAATGCGATTCAGTAAATAAGTTTCAGAGTCAGAGTCAGAGTCATAACATGTTTACCGAGGCATCACAGCTTCGAGGAACTTGCTTGTACTCAACCCTCGTGTTTTTCCATTTCTGAGGAATTTGCCTTCCCCTGCAGCGACCCTTGCGTCGAGTCGGTACGTAGAATTGGTTTCGAGGTACCTAAGCTGCTGCCACTTCTAGCTGTTATATGGGAGTTTAAAAAGTATGGCCTTGGGTGGGTGGCGGGATCATGGAGTTGCACTCGCTCGATGCTTACGGGTACAGGCTGCACTTGGGTTTCCGGAAGTGGCAATCCTAGGTTTGCGTTCGACACTCTTTTTTTAATTTTTGGTATGCATGTCCGCGAAAATAAAAAGCTTTTATCACACTATAAGAAGTGTCCAAATGGTTCTGGACCGCAAAACTGCATACAAATATATACGATCCGTAATTAACTAACATAGCCTACTACTTAATTGGAGCACTTTCCGCTCCTTACACAGTCTCTATAGGCAGCGGCGAGGAGAACTGCAAATGAATTTCCCTCCGGTGAGCCTGTATATACTGGGGTTCTATCGCCCCACCACAGCGGGTTGATAGCGGGTGCTAATATACCATCGGCATCAACACAGGCGGCGATAGTTGCGCGTCCGGCTTCGGCCCAGTCGCGATACTCGGTTCCAAAGGTCTTGCTATCAAGGACATGTACACGATAGGCTGTTGCTGTGAGGATAGCAGTTCCGGAGACTTCACCGAACCAAGTGGAGTCCGTGAGATAGTTCCTTAGGAGCCCGTTCTCAGTCTACATTTTTGTTAGCCTTATTCACCGCAGATAAAGATACAGGGCGAGAACATACCAAGCCGACGGTCATTACAGCGTCCAATATCTCTTTGATCTCTGTTTTCAATTCTTTAATCTCATCTTTCCACCCTTTTGACATGGGCGCTTTCATCACCGTTGCTAACACTCTGGTCATCCCAGCAGCAGCCCATCCATTCCCCGTAGACCACGACCCACTGTCAGCAGACTGCGGGCCGACGATGTGAGTCCAGAGTCCGTCTGGCTTGACAAGGACCTCTCTATAGAGCTTCGCCTGACGGACCGATTCTTTGAGGAGGGTGGCGTTGTTCGTTGCCACGGCGTAGTACGCCATGAACGGAGGAGCCATATAGATGAAATCAGCCCTGGAAGTTTATTAGAGGTAGTCAGTCATCTTAGTCCACGGAGGTGGCGCTTCGGAGGGGAGGTACCATAGTTCCGCAACATCGGTACGATGACTGATTGCGCCATTGGACCATCGAGGGGCGGTGTTGATGAGATGGTTGAGCTCACGCGCGGAGCCATTCAGATACGCTGGCTCTGTCTGTCCAATGAGGGTTGCAAAAACACCCAAAGACGCCGAATCACCCACAGCACCTAAATATAGCGCCAATGAATATTTAAGATTCTCAGGTCTTGTGATGACGGGGAGCTCAAACCGTCAGCTGGTATAAGGATCGAGTCGTTAAGGTATATGTGCTGTTTCGCATATGCTAACGCGGGTACGTTGGCAGCTGGGATGCTGGGGATCGGAAAGGGGGAGGATCCAAACACTGAGATCTCTGGATTTTCATATTCGAGAAGTGCTTCTGCTGCTGTACCATATTCCCAGGAGTGTGTTGCTAACACCTCCATTTGTTGCTTAACTTTCTCGACGTCATAGCCATAGTCGATAGACTCGGAGCCATAAGGGAGGGCGCTTGCAGACAGGGCAGAAAGGAGAACAAGGGGAAGAGAGAGTGTAGAGAACATCTTGAAACTCAGTTGTTGGTCACCTAGTAGTCTACTCTAGAGTACTCTGCCGATGGTAATAGTGCGATGCGAAAGTGGGAGGGAGTTACTTTATAGGTACTTTCCAACTTGACCGGACGGAGATACAGGCGCATCCCTCTTAACCAGTCCCTCTGTTTTAAAATACGGGAGCGATTTAAACTTTAAGATAGGGGTTACTAACGCATGGGATATAACAAGCCTATTACACCAGAGCAAGATTGTCATATCAGAAGTTGATTACTACTAGCTCCCGGCCATAAAACCTAATAGACCGAGGATAATAGATCGAAAAGCAACTTATCTCAATTGAGCTTGTTTGTACGCCACAGACCCAGAATAATAGACCTGTGTCTATATTCACTTTATTTGCTGTTGATCACAGTTAGATTATGTAGGCATCTATCGGCTGTGCGTTGTACCACCGTACCCTCATGCGAGGTACAAAAATCCCTGTTGCACATGTTTCCATTGGGTGCTTGGTTTTGTCTTCACTTAGAGTGAAATTTGGTCCCATATTCATAACCATAATCTCATATCCGTCAACATGGGATTCTTTTATTGCTATTGGTAGAGGTACCACAGTAATGATAGCAAGTATCCTCAGAATAATTGGGGGTTTGGACTGAGGTTAAGGTATATATATAATCCAGTTTCTATGTGATTAGCTGGTTATATCTGCTGCTCCGCCACAAGCAACTACATGTAATCATGGACTTATCTACCTGCATACACCATACATACAGCACGAGCCCGGCACAGAGAAACGTAGTACTTCGTACTCCCTTTAATTAAGAGACTGTTTGGTGTGCTTTTGCCTGACTGTCTTAGCGAGACTGACAAATTAGGTATATTGCTGACAGACCTTGTCCAATTTGGCAGGAGTTTGCTGATAGCCGATCTCTCAATATATGATTCAGCAGTCCTCGCATTTCGGTATATCAGTTTAGTCATAGTACCTGATCCATATAGGGCACTAACTTTCGGCTGTGTAAGTTAGTCCCACGTATTCGAATTCGGGGGGTTTCTAACTCTATTTTTAAAGCACTACTGTGCCTGGATATATTACCCCTCGTAAGGGGTGCTTTCGATGATATACGTAATGAATAAAAATAATAATAAAAAAAAGAGGGGTTGCTTTCAATTCACTGACAATCACTCGGAAATCTAATTGTAACATTATTGGGCGCCTTATCGTTCCGTGTGTTATCTGAGTGATTCTGGGAAGCCCGAAGATAGAATGGCAAGGAGGTAAGTTGAAAAGACACATCCTATCAATAGTAAATAGAAATATGCGTACTAAGATTCTAAAATCATCTTCATTGCGAGTTTGTGAGAGAGCGTCATACTTTCCAGATATGATTTGAATCACTACATGCACTTATTTACCTGCACACGCTATATAAATGTATGGTGCCATAGACTTGCACGCGCCACGCGCCGCCATCCACCTATGTTATGTCTCAACCCCCATCGTGGCCAAGATCCCATGTGAACACATGCAGTTTACTTGATCATGGGCTTGCTATGCTACACCTATGCTGCAAATTGCAGCATCACCAAATCAGCGACCCAAAACCAAAAGCATAAAACTACATGTGGATAGACTGTGGAGATGAAACTAAGATAGGTCATGGCTATGCTAAAGTTAGCTCGGATGAAAGGAGACGATAACCTTAATTATTTCCACGGTTGGATAAGTGTACTTTGGCCTTCATATATGTGGTCATTCAGCTTATCCGTCACTTGGTATGTATTTCTCAGTGAACAGCTTTGAAACATGGCTACGTACGTTTGGTCTAGAGATAAAGGGTGATGTTATAAACCTAATTTACATTTAAATTGAATTTATCGACCTCGACGATCGGATCCAGAGGTGCTCATATATGCCATAGAGAGCTTTGCAGACTGTCAGTGTATACATCGGCCTAGATACGAGAAGGTGCCAATTGAAGGAGAGGTACGGTGCGTCCGATGAAATTTGAACGAAAGTAAGACAAGGTACGTCATAAGTGTGGTACGATTACATACGAGAAATATCCAACAGCTGCAGAGTTGCATTCAAAGTGTGTCCAATGTGTTAGTAAATCAGGTCTATTCAGTGGTGCCTGATTCTTATCGGAGCAAGAACATAATAATTTCTGTATGCACAAGCAATCCCGGGGTTCCATTAATAGCCTCTTCGGCAATCAGGCGATTGGTATCCCCATCAACCCCGAATTCAGCGGATATGAGCTGCTAGTGTTGTGGAGTCAAGTCTGGAAGGCGATTTTAGAAAGGCTGGGAGTGGTTATCCGTCCGTTTCCCGGATTGTCTCCACTTTAGTGATACTCTCCTTCCATGCAGGTACCCACTAGTAAATAACAACATGGGCTGACTGCCACTAGAGCAGCTCTCAGTCGATCACCGCAGCCTCATACTTAGAGTTATTGCGGAGACTACATATGTATTTAGTCTATCAATTTTCAACATCATACATGTAGCTAAGAACAGTGATTGCTAGGGCCCATGCACGGCACAGGCTTTAAATACGGACAAGGGGGGGGGGATATTTGTCAATTGCCGCTGAAAGGGAAATGGGTCCAGGTGGCACAGAATCATAGAAAGTCACCCAGGGTTTCTAAGCCACAAGGAACGAGGATTTTCGAGTCTATTGCTAGCGTTCCCACTCAAAATATTACATGAGCTAACCAAGTGCCAAACTAGGGATATCTCTGACACTCGCTAGAAAATCATATGTACTGTAGGTACAAAGGACTAGTGGAAGCATTTGCTTTTTGATTCTATAGCATAGAAGCTTGACTTCGGGCTCGTATTCACACCGTAACATAAGATTAAAACCCGCTATGCAGGATTTCCTACCTTAGCTTCGACTTAAAATGGTTATATTCCATAGGTGATATAGGTAATGCTGACGCGACATGAGATGATATGGTGGGCGACAGGACATCCCTGGTATGAGCCGGTGAATATATTCTTCTGGAAGAAGATAGAGATTAACGGTGTAATTTTTTTTCTCTCGGCCGGAATTAAATTAGTGAATGGCTCCTCCAGTATTTGAACCGTACAATGCCATGGGTTCTTATGCATGCTATATAGCATTGCTTAATAGGAGTTACTAAATTCTAGCCCTGATTAGTGTCGGGGTAGCATCCCACCGGATTTGCTTTGAGGCGCAAGGTTTTTCCCCATCTGCCTTGATTCGGATCATTTATCCTAGAAGTCACCTGTCATCAGACCTAATACGTCTTATCTTTATAGAATGGCCATGGAGAGATCAATGTGGTACAGCGTTCATTCTAGGGTTATCATGGTATAGTAAAGTGAGGTGCCGAAGTAAGTACCTACATAAGTGCTCTTTCTGCACCGCGCGTGAACTCCACACTTTAAAGTTGGGCAAGCATCTGATTATCCTTGTCGATTCTAAAACGCACCCTCGGGTTACATAACAGCCCTACTACTCCTGCTTGTGCCTCTGCGCAAGAAAGAAGTCGCAAGTAGAGTACATACGCTTTTTTGTCACCGAGCAAGATCTATCTTATACCCTATACCCCTCCGGTAAGTTGAATTTCCTAGAAAGCCCCCCCCCCCCCCCCCCCCCACACACACACACAAAAGCTGCTGAGAGCGTTTACTGCGGTGCAGTGACTAAGGAGGGACCTCAAACCTTGATAAATCGTCAAGCGCAGAGGATTTCAATAATACCTTGGGCGGGGAATGTAATGCACTAACTAACTTACTACACCACCAACCAGCAGAAACCAACTGCTCCATTAGGCCGTCACAGTTCGTTTCACAGCCACGCAGTCTATAATCCACCGTAGTAACAGGTAGTGTATGGTCTCAAACATACTAAATATATACCAAAGAACCCCACTCGGAAGTTCATCGCATAGTATGTATGTATGTCACCGGCTCACACCCGAAGATTTTATAGGCTATATATCAACCACACATAGACCTTGATATTCTCTTTCAGATCAGACAAACTAACAAAGAGAGCCAACCATGACAGAGTATCCACCAGTGAGCGAAACACTTAGAAAGAAGAGATTAACTGCGGACATGAATCATCGGCTACCACCGCTGCGGCTCCTTTCACTAGGTAGAGATCCTTGATCCATCCAACCAAAGCTGTTGAACTATTAGATATTCTATTACTAATACTTATTTTACCTAGATGGTGGAGGGGTCCGTGGCTTTAGTACAATAATGCTTGTGCAAGAGCTGATGCTCAAACTTTTCAACGAACTTCATGGGCGCGCTCCTAGGATAGAAGAGATCCCCAAACCATGCGATCATTTCGATCTTATCGGGGGGACAGGAACTGGCGGGTATGTAATCCACGCGCTTTGATCCCGTATTCAGAAAGCTGATGGCCTGGTCGCGCAAGACTTATTGCCATCCTTCTTGGGCGCCTTCGTCTCGACCTCGAAACATGCAAAAAGGTGTACATTCACATGACAAAGAAGGTATTTGAAACGGATAAAACAATAGCCGGACTACCATACAGGAAGACGTTGTTCAAAGCCTCAAAACTAGAGGAGGCGATCAAGGTGGTGATGAGAGAGTACGCTGGACGTGAAGATGAGGATGGTCTACATAAAGGACATTATTCGATGGATCCTGTGCGGAGGTCAAATACTTCCGATTCATATAATAGTTCCTCGCAGGGAAGCAGAAATAGCTGGAAGTCGGGAGCAGCGCCGTGGGGGAAGGGGGGGGACGGAAACCCAAATGAACCGCTACATGACCCGAGACCCAAAATTTGCAGAGTGTAAGAATGATAAATTGTTTCGAGAACCGATGAGTTTTTGTTTCTCTTTTACTGACAGCGATATTTATTCAGATTCTTAACAGCTGTATATAAAGGCTCGGACGACACGACCTCACCTGCAATCCTTCGAACTTATGATTCAGCACATGCAACTGCACCTTCCTCCGACATATCGATATGGGAGGCTGGTCGTGCAACATGCGCAACATACCCCGCCTTCAAGTCGATCCAGATCGGTCAGAGTATTTTCCTTGATGAGGGAGCAGGCCGCTACAGCCCTGTCGCACAGGTTCTTGAGGAAGCCCTTGTCTATGAATGGCCCGGCCGAGAAGTTGGAATTCTCGTCTCCATCGGTAGTGGAAAGGCGCCAGAAATCGGACAAAAGAAGGAAACATCCTCTATGATCGCAGCATCGCCGCTGGGAAAGTTTATCGAGGCCAGAGAAAAGCACATGGCAAAGGTTTTGGACTGCGAAGATGTCCACAGGGAACTCTTGGACGGCTTGCACCGGACGGGGGTGAAGACGGAGAATTATGTGAGGCTGAACGTTGAGAGCGGTATCACAGATTTCGGAATGAACGAGTGGAGCAGGATTGCCGATATCTCGACTAGAACCAGGGCTTATCTAGGCCGGCCGGACATTCAATCCATGAACCAGTGTGCGGCAGCTAAGTTAGCGGATATCGCTAGGGCTTCCAACGGGAGGAATACGGTAAGCTTGGGTGCCCTATCCGCTTTTGGGGAAATTTGTGGGAGGCGAGGCTTATTTTTGTGTGTTTCACAGATTGACCTTCTTAACCGGGAGCTACCGGACTTGCCCGCCGATAATCCTGATCTCCGCGAGGAATTTGACGACGAAGAAGTCCGAAAGCACTTTGAACAGCTGGACCGGATCGCTGCCAGAATTGGAGTCGGGGTTTGATACTGTGATTTCTCTTTTATATTTCTTACTTTTCTATTTTCTATCTTTATAATTTTCAGCGTTTCATTTCTATCTATTTTAGCGGGAGTATGGGTTAGAAATAAAGGGTTTACTTATGGTTTGTATATAGATACTCTCTAGTCTTTTCTGTCCACATCAATGGCGTAATCCTGTTTGCTTTTATCCTCCAGATGGAGTTAATGAATCCCCACGATGATCACGGGCACAGATGACTATTTAACGGCCCTCGTACCGAAAGCCCCGCTGCATGGGCAAGGATTACGGGGCCCTTGGCCAGTATCAAATCAATCCCTGGGTTACATTCATGTTGTACCAGGTCGTGCTAAATGAAGCCTAGAAAGAGAAATTAAATACGAGAGACGAGGCTTTTGGCGTTCGAGCTTCTGCGTTATGGGCAAATTTCAGCTTTCAGCAACGATGGATCATAGAAGATGAAGAGTCCAGAAGAACCCCACCTGTCTGTCAATTATTTGTTGAATTCTGGCTGGTTACCACTACTGTTTTAAACCCCGTTTTGGTTAGAGGCATCTGCCAGGCTAGTAATAATTGCAGCTTTCGGCCATTGTCCCGAGGGCCCCCGCGCACAATCTGACTACACATACATACAAAAAAAAAGCCATGAAGATCGATATCAATGCGCATTTAATAAAAGCTAACAAACAGTTTTTTGCAGGGCTGGCCGCCTCGCTCGCTAGCTAGCTAGATTAATTGCTTGCACCCTTAAATCTTGGGCACCCATAAAAAAAAAACCCTTAATATAGGGGTGCTATCCCAGAATCCAGAATTCCCCACAATAATTCCCTTCCACCTCCCCAAGCAAGCACCAGGACAGGCAGCTCCTGGCTAGTATAATAGTAGGAAGGAACAGCTACATACCTACATATATAGAAGGACATCATGGCGTCGAGCTCAACCTCTACGGCTACTAACACGCCCTTCGCGCTTGAACTCCTCCCGCACCCGCCCTCACCGGCTGCGAAATCGCCACTCGCATCAATCAACACACGGAACTCGACGAATCCGAGCCATGACGAGGAGAACTCGCCTGTTGGGAGTGACCAGCCCCCGGAGGGCGCAGTCGTCTTCGAGAGGCCGAATGTGTCGGAGGTGAAGGGACGGTTGATTGCGGCGAACTTTGCGTTGTTTCTGGCGGGAATGAGTGATGCGAGTACAGGTGCACTTATCCCGTATCTTCAGGATGCGTATGATGTGGGGTTGCTGTTTGTGGCGTTGATGTAGGTGATCATTGACACCCCGGTGGAGGCGTTGAATGGTTGGGTGCGACTGAAGCCGCCCGGTTGTCGGGCTGTATGGTGGTTGCAGTGCGATGGGCGGCTTCAAAGTCGGCCGCATGCGGGGGTTGTAGATGTTTATTGATCCTAATTGATATATAGATATTTGACTAACTTTGCCGGCTGGCTGGTAGCCGCCTTTACAAATGTCCATCTCACTGCCCGCATCGGCATGGGCGGCGCCTTCGTCTTTGGTGCATTCATGCAGATGGCCGCCTACTGCATTATGTTCTGGGTATATATATCGCCCATAGTTATATTTTCTTCAGCTCTTACACTAGAACTAATTGGAATATAGAAACCCCCATATCCAGTCTTTGTCCTCTCCTTCTTCTTCTGCGGCCTTGGCCTGGCATACCAGGACGCACAAGCCAACGTCTTCGTCGCGAACGTCAACAATGCCCACCGTTGGCTGGGCCTTTTGCACTCCCTCTACGGCGCCGGCGCCCTCGTCTCGCCGCTCATTGCCACCCTCATCGCCTCCAAGACACCGTATTGGCACTACTTCTATGTAGTAGCTCTTGGCCTCGCTGTCCTTAACCTGGGACTGCTTTGCTGGAACTTTAGGAAGGACCTGAAGGGGACGGCCGCAGCGAGAGATAGTGCAGGCAAGGATTTGACAAGGGCCCTCAAGGAGCGCAGCGTCATTACACTGAGTTTGTTTTTCTTCCTGTATGTTGGCGCCGAGGTCACCGCCGGTGGTATGTATACGAAGCCCCCCCACCCCCAGAACTGTTCAAGCTCTAACACAACCAGGCTGGGTCGTCGAATTCCTGATCCGCGTCCGCGGCGGCCACGCCAGCCAAGTCGGCTACGTTGCCTCCGGCTTCTGGGGCGGTCTCACACTTGGCCGCCTCGTCCTCGCAGACATCACACACCGCCTCGGCGAGCGCCGCATGGTGATGATCTACGTTGTTCTCTCCGTCGGCATACAACTCATCTTCTGGTTCGTGCCCAACCTCGTGACCAGCGCCGTCATGATCAGTTTACTCGGCTTCCTGCTGGGCCCGTTATTCCCCACTGGGATCTCGGTATTGACAAAGTTGCTGCCGAGAGAGCTGCACACGGCGGCCATTGGGTTCTCTGCCACCATGGGGCAGGCGGGGTCCGCCGCGTTCCCGTTCATGACGGGCGCAATTGCGGCGAAGAGCGGCGTGAAGGTTCTGCAGCCGATGTTGGTGGGATTGTTGGCGGGGATGGCGGGGTTGTGGGTGGCGTTGCCGAGGACGAGGAGACCAACGGCGTAGGCGCTGTGCTGGGTGCTGGTTGGGTTATCGTGAGCATATATACGGGTTATATGGGTTATTGGTTTTGGGGGTAATCTTTTTTTAGAAAAAAAACAAAAAAACATGAGAATATATATCATTGGCCCCAATTGCAAGTAGTAAACGGCCCCTCTTCTTTAGCAGTGCTGTTTCGACATTTGCTAGTTCTCAGTGTTAGCTATATATATGTCCATAATTTAATCTACTCGTTGGATACGTCAATGACCTCTCCCCCATTTATTAATCTATTATCAGTAAGGTAAACCTAGACCTAACGACATATTTCATAGTGCACGCGAGATGGGACCCATTGAAAACGTACTACTAGAGATCTGCTCTAAATACCAGACGCTGAACGACTGCAGTCCCTCTTTAATCCTCCTCTCTGCTTCTGAACCTTATCCGTCTCTCTTGGGTAGCTATTTGGTTTTATGAAACTGGAACTGTAGGGCGATTCTCTCTTCCGTAACTCTATCAAGTCGTGTCCTGTGACTTATAACATTATAGAATCTCAGACTGGAAATCTGTAATCTCATTGGTCAAGACGGTCAAGAGCCAAGCCCTGACGAGGCTCAAGGCGCAACTGATTAATCCAAAGGCAAATATCCCTGGCCGGTTGCTTTAGGCACCCACCATCTAAGCACTCTATATCTCTCTCTCACCCCTCCCCCCCAACACCACAGGAAAATCCACACCCGGGGTTCTAGCCAATACAGATAACTGCATACATACATACACAGTTGGCCTGACACAATAAGTAATGACATCTTTAGAGCAAATGTCATCGGGCCAGCTATATGCGGCCCTGATCGCAGGTCTGGAGAACGAAAAGGTGGCGCTCCAGCGGGAGCGGGGCACCCTCAAGGAGGAGCTGGCAGCGCAAATACTACGGAACACAGAGCTCGAGAAAGCGGTGGAAGTTTTGAGAGGCGCCCAAACACAAGCGCAGGAGCCTCAAAAGCTAGTCCCGGCACCCGGTGATGCCGGTTGTTTAGATAGAACCTGGGACGAAGAGTTTGAGCCGACATTGACGACCCCGCCGACTGCGCCGCCGGAAACGAGACCACCAACAAAGCCACACCCGCCAGACCCATCATCGCGGACGGGGGCCGCCGAGGCGATTTCGATTTCGGAAGGGGTCAGTCCCAGCCACGAGAGAAGCATGCCCTGGTCCGGAGAGAACATTGAAGATCCAATTTGCGATGGATATCTCACAGACATGGGGTATTGGTGGGCCGTTTGGGCCTCCCCCAGCAAGGCCTGGGTCTATAGGGGGAAACTGATAAAGTTTCCCGAAGGGATAGAGACGTCGAGTATGAGATCCGACGAGGGTAATTGGTTGTGGCTATTCAGGTCGTCGAAACACCCGGGCAAGTATCCGCTGTATTCCACCATGATAAAATATAGGTGCGTTACGAAGGGTAAGTGTAAGTCTGATTGCAGTTGTAAGTGGGGCAAAAGAGCCAATGAGGATGGTACACGAGAGCTAGCAAACCGCCTCGTCATTGTGGGTAATGAACTTCACCTATCTAAGGATTAAAAGGAGCGGCGATACTTTTGTTTTGTCGATGTTTTTTTGGTGGGGATGATATCCTAGACTAATGGGTATTTGTTAGCAAGAGAACATGAAGAAAACTTAGTGGGAAGGGTTGCCCAGACTCTGTGGATTCTCGAGAAGACATTGGAATGTAGGCATTTATACAGGTACTATAATAAAATCAAATAAGCTTCTCCTTTGAAGAGTTTTATGCGAACTGCCTGAAGTGAGCTATACGTGGTCTTGGCACGAGTGATATTCTGTGATTATACCTTTGTGAGCCTGCCACTCGTTTATAGATGGGAGCACATGGCTGTGGACTCGTACTACCCAACGAAGTAATTTTACCAGGTCAGCCCTTGACCCCAAATATTGGGCTCTTAGAGCAGCGCTGGTCAAGCACATACAATTCGGGACTTAATCAACTCCTCTATGCAAGATCTATCAAAGACTGTTTCGCCTGGCTAACGGTGTGAGATTCGAAACGGCGGGGGTAGTACTGCGGATAGTCGTTGAGTAATCAAGACTGGCAGGTTTGGCGTTGGTATTAATTTGTTGTTGTGATGTAGGGCGGCGGTTGGAAGAGGTGGGGTGTTGGGTTTGTTGGGACTGTACTAAGTGAGTGAAGTGGTTGTCCAGCACCTAGTTAAGGGAGGTGATGTATACGGTCGGGTTGTATCGATGAAGTCCTGATCTGGCTTGGAGGGGTATTTAGATGCAAGATGAGGGGGGGGGGGGGAAGGAGGTTCTGTAGCTATGGTTTTGGTGCGTGTGGTGATGAGGTCGTGACTGACTGTCGCTCAGATAGTGCTGTAGTCCACACGGATAGATCCGGACCATGCGAGTGGAGTCGAAAGGTACGGGCTGCGGCTACTTACATGTATGTAATAAGTTGGGGTAATGCGTAGATGATACCCAAGAGGTGTGGCCTTAGGGCTGGGGGTGGGTGTATTAGAGATGGAGATGGAGATGGACCGGAGAGTGGTGGATTGGTTGGAGTTCCTTGCGAGGATAATTGGGTGAGTGGGGGGGTTAGATATTAGACCCTTTGCACTGAGTGAATTGACAGACTTGGCATTAATTAGCCAAGGGGATTATAGAGTTTGACTCCCAGAGAATTGGCCTAATTAGACTTCCACTCCTTCTATTCTTGGTAGAATGATCTAAATGATGGTCGGTTTTTGATGAGAATTTTCTCAGCTGCAACAACTCAGCTATTAAGGTATTGGTGGTAGAAAAAAATCATTTACTTTGGGTTAAGCTTCCACTCCAATCAGTGGCAACATCTGGCTCTATCTCATACACTCCAAAATCAACGGAAATCCCAATAATACCAAGCTACAAGGGAGCTGGATGTCGATTATCTCCCACTCCCTATCCATTCTTACATGACGTGGCCTTGATCTGTGCGAGAGCCACCAGGGTTAGGTTTATTGTGGTGCAGACCGTTCAAATGCGCAAGGAAACACCAGAAAGACATCGGGGGGGGAACTTGGTCTAGTGGTAACGTTAGGGCACTCATCCCCCTAGCTGCATTAGGCTCAAGTTCAACCCCTGATGGGACCATTGGCTGGTCAAAAGACGTACCCTTACATGGGGAACTTTTTGTCCTTCCTTTTATTGGAGCAGATTTTTTTTGGAAAAAAAATTAAATGCAGTGAAATTAGGGCAATGATAGATAGGAGTTGATGAACTTGTATTTGCACGATCCCGCTTTGCAAATCAGGTGGAGTAGTGGACGAGCTGGATGGACACTTGGAATCCCGTTCTGATATGGGTCTACGTGGTTTCTCTGGGAGTAGTAGTAATCCTGTTTGCACGATATGTCCGGCGCAAAAGGGTCCATTGGACAGATATAGCTCTTCTGGTTCTATCTATCCCTTCTGTGATCGAGATGGACCCATCTTTGACGAGGCGAATGTCGTGCGCTTGTCGACATCCCATGGCTAGAGAGCGAATCTATGAGACGGGGATTCCACACATTTCGGCCAGGCTTAAGGAGTCAGTCTACTACGAGCTTAGCTTTTCTTCGTTGTGTTCCCCCGGGATATTGGTATCACGGCTTGCCGATCAGTGCTAATGGGAGTTTGTATTTACTGTACGTGTGTCTGTGTGTATGTATGTATGTATGTATGTATATACCGGCTAGCTGTAGAGATTGAGGCTACATGCATGGTGGTACCTACATGTAGTTACGGATGGCTGGCTGGCTGGCTGGCTGTACTATGTATATACCGGAAACCGTGGTGAAATAAATACCGCTACATATTTCCTACAATACTGTAGCACTGCGGTGTTCCTCACTAGATTACGGAGATGATGCGATTGCCCTGGTACCAATATTACCCCCATTTCCGGTACTGTATGTACCTACATGGTGGTCATCATAGTATACATACACATGCCTACGGTACGTACATACCACCGGCCATACACAGACAAGACAGACCATAACGAACGCTCTTGACCAACCTAGCCCCTAGCCCCACCGTCCACACCAACACCCACACTACCAACTACTAACTCTCCAAGCCCGCCCCCCGCATCACAAAATCTCACTCGCGCCTCCAGTTTATAGCTTGGCCTCCTCTGTGGCTTTGTTACATACATGCATGCATACAAACATACAAAGTAGAGTACATCCACCACACCAGATCTTATATTGACGGCTGTAGCGGCCCACACCTACCATTAGCTATCTAGTTACCTGACAGACCCCACGTAGGAAGTTAGTATCTCTAACCACGCTTCGTTTCTTTAGCGCAGTGCGGTGCGGTGGGTGATCCGTATCATGCTACTACCTACTGCTCCTTGAACGACTACAGCGCCTCGTCCGTAAAGCTATACGACCGGCTCGATATTCCATGTACATAAGAAAGAGGCGGATACATAACATAACATGGCTGCCACCCACAAACCGAACCTCAAGGCTTGATATCGGCGGCGTAGGGTAGGTAGATCTAGGATTGATGTGATGTACGGTGGTTGTTGTGGTGGTGGTGGGAGGTGCTTGACACTGGAAGGGGTGGTAGCTAGGCTAGCTGGATGTGGAGGAGCTGCGGTGGTGGTGGTGGTCGTGTGGGTGGGTGGGTGGGTGGTGGATATCGGTAAATTGATATAAAAAAGAAAGACAAGAACGAAAAAAAAAAAAAAAAAAAAAAATTAAAAATAAATTAAAACACAAAAACAAATCGGCAAGTAACTATCAAAACCACCTACAGAGCACAACCAGAAAAAAAACTCATCATGGGAATTATTGGTATCTACTGTACATACATCATCATCATTACTATTCCTCTATTAACCGCGCCAAACCCACAACCCAAAAATTACGCAAACCCAGCAAAAAGTCAAGTCCTACCACCCAAACCCCACAACAGCGCCCAATCCCAACAACCCTCCCACAACCATCCCCACCACACCGCCGTCGCTGCCCGCGGCACCCTCACTCACGTCCAGCGTGCCCACACACTTGGTCCTGAACGGGCAGCAGGCAAGCCGGTTGTTATCGTCAAAGACACAGACCTGGTCCATTGTGCAGCATGCGTCCGGCCGGCCGATGATGGAGCAGTCGTGGTGTAGCGCGGGACACGAGATTGTCGTGTTTGTTGTTGCGGTTGTCGTTGTGGTTGCGGCGGTTGTGGTTGCGGTTGTGGCTGGGACGGTGGGTGCAAATGTGGAGGTTGTTGTTGTTGTTGTTGTACTTTGGGCGCTCGTGAGGGTAATGAGGAGGAGGAGGAGTAGTAGGAGGGGGGTTGTGGGCGCTGGAAGCATTGTTGTGGTGAGTGGTGTTTTTATAATTAATTGTATTTTTGAGCTTTGGGTGGTTGGTTACTACGGCTGGTACTGGTACGGTACCGTACGGTATGGTGGACAGCCTGTAGCGTAGGTATCGTGATAGACGGTATATAGAATAGATATTATAATAAGACTGACTATGATATGTATGCGCAGTGTAGTGCAGTGCACGAGGGAGAGAAGGGGGAAGTTGTGGAAGGGGAGTTGGGGGGGGGTGGTTTGTTGGTTATGATTATGGTTAATTGAGCCCTGGACTTTTTTGATCTCATGCGTGTCGATAAATAGAGGGCTGGTCTTTTCTCCCCCCGAAAACCCCCCTGGTGGGCAGGGGGATTATATTACTTTTACACATAGAATACAATACTATTGCATCCTCCCCTAACCCTCTATGTATCTATCACCTTGGCTGCTGCATCATGCTGCAGCTGAGCGGCGCGTGCCGTGATCAGGATTTGGAAGTTGTACCGTTCATGAAGAGAAAAAAAAAAAAAAAAAAGAATTTGTTGATTGTATTGTACTCGTCTACCACGAAAAGAACCAGGACGGAGACATGGATAATTTGAATGAGAGATCATCGCCACTACTCGTACATAGGAATTATCTCTATCCCTGTGTGGGTAGACGAGTAGAGGACAGCAAAGCGCGTAAGTAGGTACATATTGTGGAATGTCACGTAGCTGCGCCATCCATTGATCTTGATTATAATGATTGTCATCATCGTCCTCCTCATCTTGTCCTGTTACGACAATAATATCTGTGGTAGGTCGGGCAGGACAAGGCTGCGCTGCGCGTGTCATTACCTGCTGCTACTCTGAGGGTTTATCCTGCACTCCCCATTGGCTGCATGAGTTACAACTTTACCCATAGTTTACTTTGGTGACTATGTCTAGAGTATGGTAGGTACTCGTAGAGATGTGGCAGGAATTTAGACCATGGTGTAGTGTGTAGTGTATGTAGTAATCTACCTACAGCTATGGGTAGAACAAGGCCGTAGGGACTCCTCCCATGTTTCTACAATAATCTTACCCATAGCTGTCCCATCATGAACCGTACTATAAGTACCTCTACATCAAGAAACAAGTCTCGGCCAATAGGGCCCCTCCCATGCTACCTAACCAAATAAACAATCTCACCGACATGGAAGCTTCCACCGCTATCCTTTCGCCTGTGATCGTCTTTAGGAAAAGAAAAGAAAAGAAAGAAAAGAAAGAAAAGAAATAAGGCTGCACGCACGGCCCTCCCCCCTCCCCCACCCCATAGAGTACTCTCTGTAGATAGGTGGAGCGCGCCTCACCTCCTCTCGCAATCAACTACTCCACATCTAGAGTAAAAGGTACCATTCGCTCCTTTCCCCTGTTCTTAGGGTACCTATGTCTCTCTATTCATGCATGTCTTCTAATTATTCTGCACATCCCCGCTGTCCCGCTGCACCTCCCAGCCATCACAGTTTTGTTATGACACATTCCCTGCTGGGTTAGGGTTCGTGAAGGGGAGAGAGAGGGATTCAGGGTTCAATTTTGTCTGAGCTGGGGAGTTACAAGACAAGACAGGACAGGACAGGACAGAGCACACGAGGCTAGCAAGACACTCCGATTTTACTGTACGCACTTACACAACATATACATACCCCATACTAATCGAGAGAAGGCTCCAGGCTTCACATGTCAGTACATATATATCATCCGATGAACACCCACACGCCGCCTGTTCCCCTTATCCCTTCATTCCCAGAACTCCCAAGCCAACATCCACACAACGGTTATATCCGGCGCAACCACACCTCAATGCCCGATGCTAGTGAATCCGTCAAACAACACAACAAGTCCACTGTGTGAATCTGCACAGCAGCCCATCTTCTATCCGCGCTCCCTCTTTCGCCGTTCGCCCTGCTTCACGAGATGGGCGCCCCTCAGCGCATGCACGGTCCACACGGCGCTGACCCTGCTTCCTGGCTTCGCCGGACAGGATATATGGCACTTTGGGAACCACCCGATCAAGTGGGTTGTGCTGACTGGCGTCCTGGTGGCGTACGATATTCCAAACGAGGTAAAGAGTCCAATATCTCTCGTGCTGGACGATAGCTCTGGGTACACTCTCGACGCGATAATATGGCGCGATAAAGCGCCGGATATGGGCGGTGTGGAGATTGGATGCGTGCTGAGGGTAAAGGGAACCCTCAATGAGTTTAGGGGCGTGCGGCAAATGGTGTTGAGTAAGGTGAGGGTGTTGAAAGACACCGACGAGGAGGTACGGGCATGGCGCCTGGTAAAGGAGTTTGAGAAGATCCTAAGGGTACCGTGGGTAATATCGCCGGAGGTGCTAGAGAAGGAGCGGAGGGAGGAGGAAGATGTCGAGAGGCGGAGGCAGGGAGTTGTTGAGAGGCGGAGGGCGCAGGAAGCTGCGGGAACCGTCTTTAGACAAAATCAAACCTTCAAAGTGGTTATTCCGCCATTTTCTGGGCAAGGAAGTGGTGCGGGAGTGCCGAGGAACCTATCACCGCCGCCACCACCACCGCCACAGAAGTTTGTGGGAAGAAGGCGCACGGAGAAGCAGGGGGTTCTGGCGGAGAGCATACAGGAAGTTCCAAAGTTTGTGGGGAATAAAATGCCAAAGCCACTAGAACCGACACCACCTCCTGCACCCCCGGTGAAGAGCGGGTTTGTAGGGCATAAGAGGACGCAGTCGCTGGGCGCGCCGACGGCCCACAGCGGGTATAAGAGGAGTGTTAATTCTGCTGAGGCGGAGTTAAAGGTTCCGGAGCTTTTGGGTACGGCAGAGCTGGATTCCTCATATCGTGGGCATAAAAGGGTGAAGATGATGCCGGTCCGGGATCAGGGTGAGGCGCCGACTTTTGTACCGGTGGAGGCTTCCGAGACTTTATACAAGGCCCACAAGCGGGCTGAAGAAGGAGAAGAGGAAGCAACGCCCGTCGTGGTCAGGGCCGAGACCTCTTTGTCGTCTGTGTATCGGGATCATGAGCGTGTAAAGCCGCTGCCGATGCAGGATCAGGATGAAGCACCGACCTCTGTAGTTTCAGAGATCCCCGCGACCAGAAAGGGCCACTCGGCGTCGGTGGACCCTGGGAGTAAGAGGACGAGGCCGCTGCAGTCTAAGGTACAAGTTCCTGCTCCAGAGACTTTGTCCAAGGGCCACAAGCCGAGTACAAATTCCTCCAAAGAAGAGGTGATACGGATAACGCCCATGGTAATCAAGGCCGGGACTTCATTGTCGTCGTCGTCATACCATGGGCATAAGCGGACAAAGCCGCTACAGGACCCACGGCCTCCTGCTGCAATTCCGGAGAAGACGGGACCTCTCAAGCCCCTCTCCACACCGCCGCAATCCTTTACGGTGTTGATACCTGACCGTTCGAAGCGGACCACTAACCCTGACGACCCGAAAAAGGCCGGTAAGCCGCCCTCAGTTTTCTTGGGCAAACGGCGAACGGCGGGGCCTCCACCGGGTAGTATACCGCTGTCTCAAGTTCCGAAGGAGCTATTGGATAGTATATGCCTCACTTCCGATGAAGAGACGGCTGCTGGTTCTGCGGAAAGACGCCGCCAGGAGAGTGAGTATCGCGGGAAGCGGCGGAGCAGACCGCAGCCACAGCCGGAAGCTCCTGCTGCTGCCGCTGCCACCACGGGCAAACGGAAGACGAGGCCCTCGCAGTCACAGAAGGAGGACGGTACGTATGTGCCGTCTGCTCCTTCATTAGCTACTCAGCAGCGGAGGGCCAGGACTCGAAGTACTCAGGAACCAAGACCAAGCGCGGGTTCTCTAACGAAGAAACCGAAGCCAACACCCACCACACCGGCACCGGTGTTTGTGGGAAAGCGGAGGACAAAGGACCAACAGCAGGACGAGGATGAGGACGAGGAGCGGAGACTGCTGGCGCAGATTGCGGCTGCAGAGTATGTGGAGACGCCCACACAGAGTACGCAGGAGGTGGTGGCCTACTCGAAGTATGAACCGACGCCGGGACCAAAGTCGGGACCTGACGAGACACAGGCTCCATCGGCTTCTGCGTCGGGGTTTAGAGGTAGGAGGAGAAGCACGAGAGTTGAGGAGTTTTCGTTTGAGTTTTCGGATTATGTGCCGACGCCGCCGCCGAAGCCGGCGGCGGAGGATAAGACGGGGAAGAAGGGGTTTATGGGGAAGCGGAGAGCGTAATTGACTTTAGATTTAGGCATTGGGGGTTTTTCTTCCCCCTTCTTTTTTTTCCTTGGGTATTTCTGGTAAAATAGTGCATGGGGCGTTCCTTTCCTTCGGGTTTAGAGGTGTTTGGGTTTTTTTTTCGTTCCTTTTCGTTTTGTAGTTTTTTACGCCTTGTTTTGTTTTGTCTTGTTTGTAGGATTGAAGACTTGGGAGAATGGCAAGAAGCCAATGTAATGATAGATAGGAGCGCTGCAATTCGTAGTTGTGGTAGGAATGGATGGATGGGGATTAAAGGGTGGACTGTGTAGATGAATAATAGCCCGCTTTTCGCTCCTCACATTCCTGTCCATTCTTGAGACGGTGGTTAGGAACCGCCGTGTAGTGTGAAATGCAGTAGTGGGTGTGGCTGTGGCTGTGCAGTATGCGAGTGATATTCTGTGATGGAGTTCATGGGGGATGGGTTTGGGAGGGGGGTCTGGCTGTGTTGTGTTGTGTTGGAGGTATAGTATGGGTGGGGGCACGCTTTGGGATGAGCTACATGTCTGGTACTGAGTGAGAATCTGACGTGACACTACTTGCGGCATAAGGGTTTTTTGTGAGCTTGGTATATGTGGTTTCCAGAGTGGATGTTCTGTTGGCGGTTTGTTTCTTTGGATTTGGGTATTGGTGGGGTGATGTATGGGGGTTGTGGTATGTACGTCTAAACTATATAGATAGTCTTTCTCATCGTCACCAGGAATTAACGGATAGTCTTTCTCATCGTCACCAGGAATTAACGTTTTCTATGGTACTTCTAGTAGTGATTACATATCATTACACAGTAGACAAAGGACTACGTACTCCCGTGGTGGTGGTTTGGGGGGGGGGGGGGGACTGGCATTAAAAAGGCGTGTAGCTATTGCAATGGATAGACACAACCACAAAAGAACAAACTATTATATATCAAGGCCGGATTTCCCTGTCGTGGGCTGCACGTACATATTAAATTAAAGCTACTCATTGAATGGCCTGGAGAGCTAGTATATCACGTGTTATCGATAGGGAGAGGCAGAGATGGGGTTTAGTGTGTGTTTGGATGACACAGTGGTGCAGAATGATTGCAATAATTGATTGGAAAAGTTATGAACGCACACTCCGCTTGTATAGTGTAGTGTAGATAGTATATAGTCCTAAAGGGATATGGATCGCTACCGTATTCTCTGGAGTACGGTATCAAGACGGGATCTAGACGGGAATTAGCTTGTGGTGCTGGATTAGTTAGTCGTCAGAGAGAGAGTACTGTGGAGGGAGCTGAGCTAGCGGTTGCAGCCCGTTTTTTTGCGTTCCCTGTGTACGCACACGTAATGCCCCCTCCGGCCACCACCATCAACTATGGCACGCAGCGAACCACCATCATAATACAGATCTAGAAAGTTGGTGTAATTTTCTATCCAACAAAGGGCCCCACCACCGCCGATACGTACAGGTAGCTATAAGGCCCATATGTAAAGGAAAGCATTTCGGGGGCTGGCTATGTGTATGTATGGCATTAATGTTTGTTCTTGGGAGTATTTCGTTATGTATGATTGAATGACTAGACTACATGTATGTACCTCCCTCCCTCCCTCCAGCTCTACTATACCCCGCCCCACCCTATCCTGTCTTGACTTTTCTTTTCTTTTGACTACCGGTACGGCAGTGTGTGTGTCATCTGTACTTTACCCCCACCCCCAACCCAATCCCCGGTATGCTATGGATATTGTATGTCTGCTCTATGCATGTACAAATTCCCTTCCTCTCTTCCCCTTCTCCCCTTCCTCCCACAACAACCACAACAGCCATAACACAATCACACCCCACCAGCTCCAAAACCCACTTCTTCTATCTCCACATTACTACTCGACCGACCGACCGACCGAGCAAGCAAGCAAGCGAGTGATGTTCCATGAGCCCGTCAGTCACGGTCACGTGGTATCACTCGGTCCTTACAAGGAGTTTGTCACTTGGAGACTTTAAGCTACGTGCGTAAGAAAGAGAGATATTGGCAGAGAGATATCTCGTATTCAATACTAGGGTTGTGGACAATACGGGTAGGAGTCTAGGTACATGGTGTGGTATAGGATTACGGTACAATGCTCCAAGGAGACAGACAGACAGACAGACACAGAAAGAGGAAGCCTAAACCCAAGAAAGAAGGACTAAAAAAAAAAAAAATCAGAGAGAGAGAAAGACCGAAAGAAGGAACCAGACACCTAAACAACCCTGCAAGCAAGCAACCTGTCTAATCCAGACTGCTGTTCTTTCCAGGACAAGAAAGGAAAGGAAAGGAAAGGTCAAGACCATCTAACCTAGACCTCCTTCTCCTTCGCACCCCCATCCTCATGCTTCAGCATATACTCCTCCAAGACACCCCTATAATCCCTCGGCGTATAAGTGCTGAACCACTCCTTCCACCCGCCGCCCTTTCGCTGGCAATCGAGGCCCATGTCGCCCAGCAAGGTATCGAAATACTGCACCACCCATTAACACCCCCTCTAAGAGAGAATGGAAAAAAAAAAAAAAAAGAAGACTTACCGGCAAAAACTCAAACGTCAAGTTTGCGCACTTTTCCCCCAGATTCATATACCTCCTCCTGGCCCACATATTCGCCGCAGCCACCTCTTCATCCATGGCCGCCTTCTTCCCCACCAGATCCATCCTCCCATCCAGATACGCCACAGCCCACAGTGCCTGCAGCTCCGCCATCATCCCTGTAGCGCTCGTATGCACCATCCCCACATGGACCAGCGTATGGTCCCCTCTCGCCGCCATCTCCGTCGGCGCGATCAGCCGATATAGCCTATACGGACTATGGGTCCTCTCCAGCTTATTGTATCTCGGCGGCTTCGCCAACATCGGGAACGCACCGAGAACAGCGGTCTCGGCCGCACGCTCAAGATCATTCCAGTACTCCTTCACGTCCTCTGGGAGCACCCCTAGCGGCAGTGGAACACCAGCGTAGAGCCCCACCGCCGTGTTTGCGGCAAGAGGAGACTCGTTTCTGATCCACCCAGTCGCCCAAATGTGCGCGTCGGGAGTGAGGACGCCCCCATCGCTCAACTCGACCGTCCCGCCAGTGATCCGCGCGATCTCGGCGCGGTGCACGGTGATTGGTGCGTTGGGCGGATGCACGTAGTCCCAAAAGTCGGTCTGGCTCAATACGCCTGTTGGAGTGCTCCCGCTCCAGAAAGGACCGAGCTCACCAAGCTCTGGCGTGAGCTTGCGGCCGTTGGTGGAGGTGTAAAGACCTTGCTTCTTGTATAGGATCTTTGTGAATGTGCGCCAGTAGGCCCTGACGAGCGCGCGACCGAGCGCCGTCCCGTGGAGAAACCGAGATACGGGCGATGAGCGGTTGTAGATACATGGGCTGAGGGCGTTGATGCAGCGCTTCGGGGCGAGCAGGGCAGAGGTCTGTCCGAGTGCCAGAGCATTAAACATTGAGGCGACGCCCTGGCCCGTGGTGCGTATGATCCAGTCCACCTTCTTTCCCGCGGCCGCACACATGTATGCTGCGTCAAAAGCGGACTTTGAGCCGCCGTAGATGGTGACACGACCCACCTCCCCGCTCTCTAGGTAGTCCTGTGACTGCCCAATGTCCTTGCAGTGGATCAGCGCCATCTGAGGATCGTGGACGGGAATGTCGTGGGGCGTGAACGGCTTCGAGGTTAGCCCAGTGGCCATGATGAGTTTCTCGCAGCGGCGCTCTTCCGTGGCCCCTGTGACACGGGTAACGGTGAGGATCCATTCCTTCGTGGTGGGATCTCGAGTGATGGACGTGACGGCAGAGTCGTATTGGATGCGCTCGTGGAGAGAGTGTTTGGTCGCGAAGGTGTGAAGATAGGTGGTGACATCACGGCCAATGATGTATTTCTCGGGGGTGGGGGTTCCATCCTCGAGCGGGCAGTCGCTCGTCTCGAGGCCTCCAACGCCATTGTGTGTGATCATGCCGCGGTAGATACGGCCGCGGGACCAAGTCCCACCGAGCTCTGAGGACGATTCGAGGATGATGAGGGCGTCATCGGGGTGGATGTGAAGATATGTTTTGGCCGCGATGAGGCCGAACCAGCCTGGTGGGTTAATTATCAGTATATGGTCTACTATTGGGTAGGAGGTGAGTAGGTACCTGCGCCGACTACAATCACTTTTGCAGTTTTGGGTTCTGACATTGTTATGGGGATTGTTTTTTTTGTGATGGTGATGGTGGTGGTGGTGGGGTGGGGTGGGGTGGGGTGGTGAGGAGTGAAGTGGTGGACAGCGAGGTAGGCCTTATATGATATATTCCCCCCCGATGGCAGGGCGGATGGGATTCATGCAGAGTAGTGCCTGCTGCAGAGGCCCTTGCTGCGGAAAACTAAATGCACAACTCGGTGCTTTTCTATTGGACGGAATCTCTGTGGAATACTAACCGTATTGACAGCACCTTTGACTCGCGTCATGGATCATGATTCGGAGTCCTGGCAGGTGATATATAATAGCGAGGCATTATCACTGCACTGGCAATCGACAGGGCCTCGATTATGGTTACTATATGTAGAAGGCTTATATATCACCGCCGCCTGAATGATACGATATCATAGTATCGTGAAGGGTAACTAATCAACCAACACTACAATCCAGAGCCATAACCGTCCGCTCGTAAAAGACCTTGCAAGCTAGCCGGACTATGCCGGAAGAGTAATCAATAAAACATAAAACTGCAGTATATACAAGCACAACTATGTTACCTACATTCCCGCCCGCATCATGTCTACTCATTCGTGTAGTATTAGTTCCCTCTTGGCGCCAAGCGGTACCTGTAGAGTAACATGGGACCACAAGGTGGATATGAAAGCCATGCAACACCCCAATAATACATCTCCACCGCCACAACCGCTTTCAAACTTAGTATCCAAAACCGATATTGGTTTATATATACACCCTAACTCAGCTCCTTCTGATTAAACTCGATTTCCCCCCCAACCACGGCTTGTTGGCAGTGGTCCGTATGACTTGGTCAACCAACGGTGTGGTCAATCAATAGCTTCTTTGGGCACCTTTGAATTGACCGTACCACACCCCCCGTGATTGTCACGCTGCGTGGCTTATGTAACGTGCGTTGTATGGAGTAGGTACAAGTTGACTTTACGCCTCACACAATAAGGTAGTAGAACAGGGCTCACGAGAACAAACCGAATGCTCCCACAGTAGGATGGACGGTCGCAGTTGGTCACTCCCCTGCGCTAATCTCTTTGGGTTGCGCTCAAAGCGCTTCTTTCTGCTGTATCCCGTGGTTGTGTTATGACCAGACATGGCGCATCACTCGCCTGTGCCAAGACATGCTAGTTCACATTGTCCTATCGGTCTAAAGACCTACAGACCGAGATCAAGGCGGATATTGAAATGGCATATCATCTGTGTTTCATCCCAAGCGGATCGATACATATATTGTAAATACCAAATTTCACAACATGCACAGCTACAGACAACCATAAAGTCACTTTTAGTCCAGCTATTCAAACAGCATACATGTAAATACAATTACCCCCCCCCCCCAATAATTACAACCAAAGCCACACCAAAACCGCCTAAGCTATAGCGGCCGATGCACCGTCGTATGCGGGCTTCTTTGCGTAGTTCTCATCCCAGATAAGGGCCGCGCCGCTTCCGCTGAACGTGCTCGGAACCCACGAGTACTACGAACCGCAATGTTAGCCGACCCCAAATCTACCAATGGGACTAGAGGGACTAAATACCTTGTCTGTCACACCCCACGTCGTAACACCCACGCAGTTGGGTGTCCTCACGCACGCATACGTCGCCGTCTCAAAGTCCTCCTCCTGATCAGCGAGCTTCGTAGAATCGACCGGCAACGTCATCCTGATATCGAGCTCCGTCAGCGCAACCTCCAGACCTGTGGCCGCTAGGGTTGCAAGCGGCTGATGCATATACGGGATTGCGCCGTTGTTGAGGATCAAGTGGGCCTGCGAGCCGATACCGTCGATGGGGACACCGGCGGCGATGAGGCGCGTCACGAGAGCTACCATGGCATTGACCTTGGCCCCGGCGTAGTCGAGGTTGTAGTCGTTGATGTAGAGCTTAGCGCTAGGGTCGGCGGCTTTGGCGGCGCGGAAGGCAATGTCGATGAAGGATTCGCCGAGGAGGTTGTAGAAGACGGAGGTACGGAAGGTACCGTCGTCGTTGAAGACTTCGTTGACGACGTCCTGTGGGGTGTTAGTGGTAAAATACTTAACTTTAGGGTGGGGGCTTACCCAATGGTGGATCTTGCCGGCGTAGCGGCCGGCTACGGCGGCGACGTGGTCTTGGATGACGGTGGTGAGCACGGCGGCGTCGGTGATGGCAGAGACCCAAGAGGGCAGCTGGCTGTGCCAGACGAGAGTGTGCCCTCTGATCAACTTGTTGTGTGAAGTTGCCCAGTCGACCAGATAGTCCGCCTCAGTGAACGAGAATACACCACGGGATTCTATACCACAAGAGTCAGTTTCACATATCAATATACGGGATGGGGATCATTACTCTCGGTGGCATCCCACTTCATACTGTTCTCCGGGGTGACCTGGCCGTACTCGGCAATGACGATGGCCTCGTAGGAGGCGTCGCTGAGGGTGCTCCTGTCTGCTGCGGTACCAAAGTATTCCCTTCCGATAGCCTTCATCTTTCCGTCGAGGGTGCCGGTTGCAGTGGACGCAGGAGATGAGGTGGTGGTGGTGGTGGCCGCTGGGGCGACGGTGGTGCCGGTGCTAGATGCTACGGCTGCTGAGGATGTTCCGGGAATGCATTGGGAGTAGTAGTCACTGTAATACTGGCAGTAGGTGCCTGAGACGCAAGTAGTTGATCCAGTGAAGCCAACGCCACCACCTAATTCTAGTTGTCAGAATGGGCTCCCCATATAGCAGATATATCATGCGAGGCCATGAAAGACTTACACTGAGCCCATACGGCCTGCTGGCCTGAAACGACCTGGACAGTTGCTGCAAGCAGCGCGAGGAATTGCGCACGTAGGACAACCATTATGAATATCTGTGGGGAGATTTTATAAAACAGTGATATGTAGATGCGAAATATTAGAGAAGCAGGTTCTTGCTCTCCTTGACCGGCTCCGAACCAAGTATTTATAACCAAAAAAAAAAATACAGTCTCCCTTTTCATATATGTCGAACCATAGCGCCAGTCAACTCCGGGTGTTCTGCCAAAAGCGTCCTGGGTATGTTTGCCATAGATTGTTGGAGGGGACCCGATCCGTGTCTGGCTAATATCGGGCTCCTAGCTTCTGCTCGGTTGGCGTTCCCGAAACTCCGTTTACACCCCGGGACAGGACCCTTAATCGCACATCCGTTAATCAAACCGTAATAAACTTTTACCTAGCAATGTTAAATAAACTAAACCCCCGTATATTTACTCATCACCAATATCATGCGTAACAATTTTTCACCCCCGGAGAAATCGTGTGGCGCTTCCTCTGACTTTAGCCAGCAGGCAGGCATAATAGGCATCTTTTTTGTTTGGTTCCTGAATTTGGGCCCCATCTGCTTGCATGTATCCTTCGATGCAGCGCACAGCGATCTCGCGAGAATATCCGGGGTAATAGCTAGAGTGTGGGGTAGCCCGTTCCACGGCGTTGACATCGAAGCTGCCCGCTGGACCGCGTAACATGGAACGGGAGATTCTAGCCAGGAACCGCTCTAGCTGGATGATTTTATCCGGCTAGCCTAATTCTCGAAGAAGATAGAGCTAGATGCTAGTGGAACTTTAACTGATAATTAGCCTATGTCCTGCTGAATTCTGATGAGAATCAAATTGTACCTAAGACAGAGCTTTTGTGGTTTGGTCTTGGTTAGATTTATGATAGATGAATGCGGTTTGAGAGTGGTGTGTAGATGGTTTCACTAGAGTGGGGTTGGGGACACATAGGGAGAGGAACTGCACAAAGAGTAGATGCATATATGAGGGGGTGTTCGGTCATCTGATCTCACTCGTAGCGATGCTCAACCATCCCTTGGTTACCGTCACCGCATAGGTGTGAGCAGCATCTAACCGCACTCAACCCCTAAAGAAAGTATATAAACCTATGTAGCCTCTGTGGTAAATCTACATAGTGAGGCTATATCTGACGGGTTTTCAGTCAATTGAGTGGAATTGATCCTCTAGAAGATAGAGCTAGAGGCGCAGTTAGTACGTTAAGATTTGACCTAACTCGCGAAATGATCACTTGACCAACTAAAATTTAACCGCATTCGCCCTCTAAACTGCGCACGGATCAGTTTGTTCTTTCCAGCATATCCTGAGGCCGGTCTTTTCGGCTATCATGGTAAAGTATCCCCCAGATGTGTAGCTATCGTACTACATGGAGTTTATTTTCCTTGAGCACAATGTTTTTATATTAAGAAAGAGATTATTCCTTGTAATTGTGGCGGAACGCAAATCTTAACCCCAATAAATGTGCTCTCAGCGAGGCGTAATAGTTAAAAAAGACTATACAGCTATATCAACCTTGTGATTCCGCTTGACCGGTACGGCATGATCATACCAATTGAGCTACATAATCACGACCCAGAACATGGGGCGCCAAGGTATATCGAATTAGTGAACCGGCTTCAGGAACGGCAGATGCCTTTACCCACGCTGGAAATGAGGCCATTCTATTCTCTTTATCGAATGCCACGGAGGAAAAAAGAGCCAGTTACCTAGGGCAAGGATAATAACGGATCGACGTGCTTTTCCGTGACTTGCATTTTTGCCATCCTTCCTTTTGGCTCTTTTGCCGATACAAGGAAGGATACGTCGTGCAGACCGTATCGTCGAATCAGCAGCCGACGTGGTCTGTCTCTAGAAACCAGCCTATTGTTCCAGTAATATCCTGCAAATGTGGAGAAGGGGGGCCAGCGGTTGGTTAGGCCGTCGATGACTGAATACATTTTGTGTCCCAGTGGGAGTTTGATCATGGAGGCTAGGCATTATGTATGGTACATCCTCAAATCCCTGAGGATCGGCTGCATACACATTATGGAGATATATGCACTTGCCACGAGGCGAGGTAGGAATTCGGTAGCGAGATAGCAATACCAAGCCTTGACGTTTTAATATACAGGTTCTGCGATTATTTAATTTGGTCCATCTCTTTTTTTTTTTTTTTTTTTTTTTTGGCTGCTGCCGCGTAGTATATATTTGTTAGCGATAGAACTACAGTAGCAAAAAATGCCATGGATCCGCTGCCATACTCCCCCGATTACGCTAAAATGTGGTACGAATACGGTATCAATACGACATTTTACCTATGATGCCGGTTTAATTCAGTATTCTAACCAGATAGAGTAGTACTATGATGGTGATTGCACCCCGTTTTTTCGTATTGTACATACAGTGGCCCCATTTGCTGGTTATGAATATATATATCTATGATTTGGATCGAAGTGAAATGTTAGAAAGCATACTAAGTCTTAAATTTTATGTAAATCTCCCAGAAATGGATGGTTGCGTATGCATACATGTGTCCCACATATGAATAATACATGTAAGCAGGAGCATTTCCACTCGATCGAGAAGATGCATTTTGGGCCCTGCGGCGGGCAAATAAATGCTTAAGTAGACACAAACTGGCTATGGCTCTAATGCCGAAAACAAATAGATAACTACATTATTCTGTAAACAGCTTACTGACTCTCATGAAACGTGTGAACTCTTCTTAGCCTTAAATATAGTTAGTAGGTAGGATCTTCAAGTTTTGCGTACATAGCATACCTTACAAGCAGTACTGGATAAATAATATAATAAAATTACCTGTTCTGGGATTATACGGCCATGGATGATTAGCTGGCCGGTTTAATTATCGTTTCGATTATTGCATGTTAGATCCCCACTAGCCTAGTACCGTAAGCAAATATACTTTTTTTTTAATTCATTTCTATTCGTATTTCTAGGTACAGAAAGATCGCATGTAGTATAAACTATGGTATAAATAGACCTATCCCCAAACAAACTCTAGTGCACATCCCCTGAAAGCAATAAATAAACACAAAAGAAGAGAAGAGAGAAGCAAACAAAGGAAAGAGAACAACATGGTGGGGTTGAGTAGGTGCGGATGGGCCGAGCACTACATGTGGCCCCGAGAGTAGACGGCAGTCCTGTTGCCAACATGAGGCTTTTCAAGGTATGCGGAGTACAAGTAGTACTGAGTCTGTAGAATTGCTTGTGGTGATGGTGGAGGGAGGAGGGCTTAGTGATGAGGATATACCTGGGCCGGTGATGGTAAGTCTTTGCATGGGAAGTTAATTTTGGTCTTGATAATGGAGATTTCAAGGGCCAGAGTGAGAGGAAGGTTGTTCCAAACTTCGTCCAGGGAGGATATCTGGTTCAGGGATGGATGATGGAGCGGTTCGGTTATACAGTAGCTGAGGATAGCATGGTGTGGAGTCTCGTCTTCTTCGCATTTGTAAGCAAATATACATGTATTTCATTCTCATATAGTCGCATTCTGTTAATCTTATTCTGTAGCAGGCATCTATAGATGTATGTAGAGTATGTGATGTATGTAACGTATGATCACGTAGGCCGGTTATCAATACACCCCACAGTCACATTAATAGCTATATAAGGCCAAGAAATCCAATCGAATATAGCACTTACTCTCAACAAAAGAGCAGCTCAAGTAGTACATTTGGTCTTCGAACGCTATTGAAACTCGGCTGAGTAACTACATATAGCTCATTATCATCACTCCTGATCTTCCGGTTTCGCGTTGTCCGCCCATTGGATATGGACATTAACTACGAGGGGTCGTGGAAGGCCCCCTTCTTATCTTGTCGAGTAATACAGCTCTAGACCCACCTCTGCAACTTGGATTAGCTAGGGCTGTCGATTCAAGTGGATTTTTCTCCTTCTGAAACTGGCATACCGGCGCCCAGGTACATATGTATATCAATTCCACATATGAAGATCGCTGTTCTGTATATATGCCCGGCAGTCGCACAATGTAAGGTTCCCATCTGGCGTGATGTTTTCATGACATAGAAGTCTATCTAGCTAACTCGGTCAACAATCAACTGAAAGCAATATAGGCTTTAGCACTTTGTTGCCAATGCTCTCGCGAGGTGGCCATCATGGATTTAGTCAAGATAGACTAGCTACATGCATATACATGCATCACATGAGCGCGCCCGTGAGCGAGAGATATTTTAATGCACATAATTAATAAGAACAAGAAAAAGAAGAAGGGAAAGAGATGTTTTACACTTCTAGGTATATAATTGTATGAATCTAATATTCCCTACATATACCATACAACCTGGAGGATTTTAGAGTAATTCTATCGCTTTCGAATTCGTGGAGTAGACTGGTATACGTAGATAGTCGAACTGTAGAGTAGTTAGAACATCTCTCAAGGCATATATAAGAAATTGAATCCAACCCAAATATTAACCATGGATCTTGGCAACAATACTTGGAAGTACATCCATCGTACGATCGTCCGTATCGTACCATTTGAGGATGCCAAAAGAGAAAGGGCCTCCGGCCTACATTACCATTAAACCCATACTCTACTATCAGCCAATGCAATTGGCCAAATAAAACCGTACCACCACGCCAGATCCCCCGTACGTCCGTAAATCCTCGATGATTGGGCAAAACATTTTATAATTCACTCATAGCCTTCAAAGGCCCAATGATTGAGCGGCAGCAGAATTGGGGTGATGGTGGTACGTTTAGGCGATGTTCTGGGCAAGCGCCGGTGCGATGGGTCTGTGGCTGCTCTGGAGCGACCTCAAAACTCATATTTCAGATTCTTGCTGAGCATCGGTGGATTGCACTCCACTGCCAAGAGTCGCTAATTCCCGAGTGACAACATATGCAAAAGACGTCATAGACGACAGGCTAGCCGACTATGGTGGGGGAATCCTTGACGCGGAGTAGTTTGAACACCTCAAGTTTGACCGGTTATAGCTCATCAACCACAACACATATCATTAACTTTAATAGATAGAACAACTCAGTTTTCCCTGCTCTATCATTCTATGTGCTTAAATTATTAAAATCATTTGTTATTGTTGAGTTATAAGAATTTTGGAGCTGGGACAATGTCGCTTGTATAGTCAAAAAAAGTGCTTTTCCTGGTCTTGGAGCGTAATTTGCATGTATTAGTAAGCAAATTCAATGTCGCTATCCTCCGTCTCAAGGGTTCCCCCACCATTGTATCATAGCCAGTCGACTACATACATGTGCATACATGTATGTACCTACAAAGCCTACATGTAACCGAACCTCGTTATCTTATGTACCATAGGGGCCCTTAAAGTGCAACGCCTACACCGAAATACTGTTCCGCGGCCGCCAACCACCACGCCAACGGATCGAAATCAAACGCAGTCTATATAGACCAAATTCAAGCTCTGGATTCTGAGTTTGGGATGGTAATCTGCGGCTCCAGGCGTAATGGGGCTGTTGCATCCCCTTGGGATACATAGACTAGCAAGGAGAGAAAAAATCCACTAACAATCTGCTCTAGAAATGTAGGTACAGCCGCGTTCGTAAAGTTTTGGCACCCCAATCGCAAGGTAAGTGAGTTCAAGTTGTGATATCAACAACCGGATAAGATTGTAAAGAGAAGTTTATGGGTAGATATTTCCATGCTGCTGTTTATCACAACACTTAGTATAGCCATCTTAATTTCGAGGAAGAGGACCAAAATACTTTGTTTATTGGAACCATGGACGTTCTTGCAGGGTGCCAAAACTTTGCGGACCTGGCTGTAGAGTATCTACCGTGGAATCTGAGACCTAAACTCGCATATTGACATTCAAAGACTTCTCTCCGATTGGCCTGAACCCCTGTTGTCTCGTAACGAATTTTCTCAGATTTTACCGTAGAGTACCGTAAACACTCGATAAATTCGCTAACGCCGTTTGCACCAAAGAATACCCAAAGTGCTGTTTTTTTTTGGTGTGATAAAGGGGAACAACGCTACCGAATTTATCGAGTGTTTACGGTACTCTAACGCTGTTGCGGTATGCATTGCAAGTATTGCGTCTTGTCAAAAATAATGGGACGCAACAGGCTTCAACGTAGTGATTTTTCGATCACAACCGACCACAAAGATGCTATAAATATCTAAATGATAATAATATAAGATGGCAAAAATATGTCTTTATCCTGTATTATTATTCATTGCAATTGGTGGCGAGGTTTGGTGGCCTGTTGTTACGGTGTTCATTCCTGTTGCGTTCTATTATTTTTGGCGACCTGCAATACTACGGTCTACATATATCTCACGAGTTATCACTGAGAATGCATGAACTTAGGAATAGAGTACGTGTAAGTACTTAAAGTCATACTGATTGGCAGACGTTCTAAACCCATATGAAACCTACATGTATATATCATCACTAGTCCGAGCTCGTTGGACTCTCTGATCACACGCACTCTAGCTCTAAAACTAATTCAAATAGTTCTATCTAAAAAAAAAAACTGGCATTATTTCCAAATACAGAGTTCAGTTGATAAAGCGTATTGGCCAACAAAATTCATTCAGGTTCTTGGTGAAGCCAAAAGACCCACCTGTTCTCTACTGAACTCTGAAGTGTTCAATTGGTTCGCCAATGATCTAAAACAGATCAGAGGCAGGCAAAATCTGTCACCCTCATTATGTTCAGTTCCTTCAGACTAGGTTTGGGTTCCAGCGTTCTGCTAATATATATGGTTAAGCCGAGCCATCTTTATCTACATCTACAATCCTGTAAACCCCAGAAAGCATCTCATCTCTTTGGTAAATGTTACCGTGCACTAATATTATCATGGTTCATACGAACTTAAAAGTTAGAAAGCTACGCTATGTACCTTTGCACACGCATTGCTTCATTGTATTAGTAAACAACTTACTCTTTGGGCAATATCTCATATGAGCTTGGAACTAGAGTAGAGGCCGTCGTTCGGGGCAACACGTGCGCGCGTTTTACGATACTACTCTCAGCAATTGCAGGCCATGATATCTGCCGATACGTGCCTGTACCTAGTAAAGGGGCTATGATGAGTGTGTACACATGTAGTTCATGGTGGACTAATGATGTGACGTCGGCGCGGTTGAAGTATGGCGTTTGAGAGCATTATCTACAGTTCTACCTTGAGTAGTTGCTTTGAATAGATATTTGAATGTTTTGCCCTGCAGAAAGTGGTAAAACGATTAAACAGGCGTGAGGAGAATCGTTGGCTGCCTCCACCCGGCCATCTTGACTACATACCTGCTTTCTTCAACCACGGCCTATCGATAAGAGAGGCGTTGTTACACAGATGAATTGCAAGCTTTCGATAAGCCAAGGATTTTTATTCAAACTCTGTCTCGCATTGGCCATGTATCTGTTTTGAGTACGGGCAACAAGCATTTCTAATCTAGTTAGTTGTGACAGAGATGCCTGACTCAGATTCATCAGATGCTGACAGCTTTTTAGCCGTTATTTCAGGTGTCCCTTACTTTTCAAGACACATCAAAGTCACAAGCGCCCTCATGACATGGTACATCGACTTGTTCGATTGTTGCACATTCAATAGTGCTTCTGTTGGTGAGTCACTTCTGTCTATGAGTGCATACACGGGTATTCACCAAGTCATTCGCAGGTACTCTCGGGGCTATCGTGGTTAGATAGTGATTTATACCACGACTGCGGTTCTGGACGATATTTATTGATGATGCATGTACGATGACGCGTGCGATGTCTATGCCGGCGAGCGTCTGTCCATCACGGTTCATGTTTGGGCTGCACATGCGGTGCCATAGCCATTTCAGCAGAAGGTCATCCACCTAAGGCCGCCTAGATTGATGCGTCTGCAGTGGGGTTAGCATGTGAGAAAGAAACGGTGCCCAAAAAAAAATGACGGTACTCTCGTCTCCTAACCTATAAAGCCTGATCTACTAACTCTATTTCATTCTTCGTTTTATTCACAACCACCACCCATATCAGCAGTGGATCATTGAATACTTATCTTCCACTGCTCGATTATAACATGGAGAGCTTCAATGCCTCCATACCAATCTCGGCTCATGGAGCGCTTCCACTCGCATTGAACATGGTGCCTGGGTATTATACCCTAGCCGCACTTTTCAATTACTTTGGTCTCACGATGCCGTCTATCGCAACCTTCTTCTTAATAACAACAGCCGTTGCTGCCAGCTGGCAGTACTGGTACGACTTCCTGACAATGTTGATATTTCGCTTCTTGATGTCGACAGCTCAGATTCGGTCACGCGATGACCTATACGAACACTTGATGGCCTGGATCGCAGGGCAAGAATTTTCCAACTCAACAAAATACTTTGTTGCTGGTATGGCATTTGGATCGCTACAGCAAGAGAGCGAGCATGCTGACGAGGAAGAGCCGGGGAATGGATTGAGCTCCTGGGAGATGTTGAGACGTGCGCCCCTTCAGTTCACTCCTGCCCCGGGATTGCACCAATTCCGTTATAAAGGGAGAATAGTGTTGTTAAGACGTGTACTTGAAGAAGGGAAGGATTGTTGGTGGCCGCAAGAAACTATAGAACTTTCCACGTTCGGTACTTCCCCTAAATTATTGAAAGAACTTCTGCACGAAGCTCGTCTCCGGTTTTTAGAGAAAGATCGCAGTAATACCGTCGTTTACCGCCCAACAGTCGGTACACAGCTCGGTCAACCTCCTAATTGGACTCGCTGCCTCGCCAAGCCTAGCAGGCCTTTATCCACCGTTGTTCTAGATAACCATCAAAAAGAAATGTTCGTTGATGATATCAGAGATTATTTAGAGCCTGATACCAGACGATGGTATGCTGATCGGGGGATCCCGTATAGACGTGGATATCTTCTTCATGGTCCTCCGGGCACCGGAAAGAGTTCTTTAAGCTTTGCTGCCGCCGGGAAATTCGGGTTGAAGATTTATGTTCTTAGTTTAGCGAGTAAATCGCTGACAGAAGAGGGCCTGGCTGGGCTGTTCGAAGGATTACCCAGAACATGTGTCGTGTTACTGGAAGATGTGGATACTGTAGGGATGGCGCGAGTACAAAAGACAGAAGACACCGCATCCGAAGGGACTGAAACAGCACCGAAGAAAGAAGAGGCAGACAACAGCAAGAAGGGGATATCTTTTTCAGGCCTGCTCAATGCCATCGATGGCGTGGCCTCACATGAGGGCCGAATTCTCATCCTGACCACTAATCACCCTGAGAAGTTGGATCCTGCACTCATTAGACCCGGTAGGGTTGACATGAAGATACATTTCACGCTCGCTGGAAAAGATGCTGTTGGTGGGCTCTTCGAGCGGATGTTCGAAGACTACTCGTCGCGCGCGTGCTCTGATTCAACTTCATCAGACTCTTCCCCCTCAGATACCAAAACCCCGCCCTCTTCCGCCTCTTCTGAATGTGGCTCAGAAAAAAGGGAGACTCGAGAAGATGATGAGATTGCAAAGGCCATCATCAAAAAACAAAGATTGAGGGAAATGACGACGGAATTTGTAAAACTGATTCCCGGCCAGACATTCTCACCGGCCGAAATCCAGGGATATTTATTGCAACACAAAAACCGTCCAGAGCGAGCGCTAGAAAGGGCAGGAATGTGGGTAAAAGAGAAACTGGAGGCTCGAGCCGCGGGCAAAATTGATTAAGTCATGACTTTCCTTTCTTTTGGGGCTCAGAAACAAAAGTGCATGTTTGGAGATGAAGGGTGTCGGTAATGTTATGATAGATATTCTCTACTACGGCGTTTTTGGTACAGGGTTTTTTTTTTTTTAAAAAAATATTTCATACGTATTCATCTGTATGCTCTGCTTATCCCATAAACCGTCGAGACAATGCTGACATCCCTTCCCAAAATGCCAACAGGTGGCTGGTGCTAATAAATTCTATGGTACTTGTTGGTGTGGCTTTCGGTCTCACATGAGGGGTGTCAGCATCAACGGTTTATGGGATACATCCTGTATTTTCCTTCTGAGGGGAAAGGGAATGGTAGAAACATGTTTCCTAAAAACGCTGTGAGGTCCCCGAGACATAATCGCGTCAGCCAAAAACCATTTCCAGGAAATGATTATTCAATAATTTTCTTTCGGGGTACAGTATACCACGTAAAGTGTCGCCCTGGCTCATGCTTCAGGTCTTGTATTCCCTAGATCTAGCTAAATTGTCATGTGTCGCATTGTGATGAGCTTAAATATCCATCTACCTACAAGCCCTTTCTAGCCAGGTCTTTAGTTAGAAAAAGATGGTGGAAAAAAGGATAATAGGATTGCATGTAATGTAGCCGTGAGTTTGTTGCTGGCCGTCGTGGAGTATATATTATCAGTGAAGACCTAGGAAATCTCTGGTCTACACCAACAGGAGGCTCGGGTTGCGGATCTAGTAGGTACATATGAATGTATATATGTATCTCAGTTTATAATACTTCTTTAATCGGATGACTCGATACTGAGCATGTGGATGAGAAAGAAAACCGGGTTTATTTATCTAGCGACCGTTGTAACGGATTTTCTCGTTCAGATGCTCAGAATCGAGTACTTCCAAAAAAGAAACCTTTTAAATCCAGCCAATCAGAGACCTTGGGACGGGTATTTCACACCGGTATACATATGCTTCTAATAGATGTATGTAGCTGATCGTGAAAACTGTTGCACAGTTCTGATGGATCCATGGATTGACATATGATACTAGACTCCCATACAATAATCAATAGTGGGGATGTGTAAACCCCCACGGAAAAAAGAATTGCACGTCACGCTGGATTGTGGGTCAAAAACAACGCCAAATAGCCTTTTACCCTTCTCTATTGGCCAGGAATTATATAGTTTACACGCCTCCCCTCTCTTGTTTTTTGCACCATACTTACATCTAGAAGCGATATATTTAGGTCCCTTTTATCACGGCTATGATGTATGTACCCCGCGGCCCGGGGGTTCTTAAATACATGTATAAAGTGATGTAATGATCATCGTGAACCACACCAACCATTATTTGTCGGGTTACAAAAAAACTGCGCATCCCAATTTGTATGGGAAAAGGATGTATTTTCAAAGCTGGAAGCTCTGGAAACACCACAACAGACCCCACAATTTGAGATCCATCTCCTTGGGCCTCTTGAATTTATACAAGTAATAGGTATCCTCATATCGTGTTATTGTGGAGTTATCAATCTTTAAAATGGGGCAGTTTTATATTGTTGCTATGGGTCTTCTTAACTTGGGGCACTACGATTCCTCCACAACAGGTTGTATCAATGGAATGAGTATATTGGTAGATTGATAGGGCCTCAAAGTTGGTATACTCATGTTGTGGACGTGTTAGTGCCATTTCCAAGCTGTAGGCGTCGAAAAAACAGTTTTTGTTTTTGTTTTTGTTTTTTCATACAAATTTAGGTGCGCAGTTGTTTTTGTAACCCCGCTATATTACCAATATATAATTAATATTGATCAATGATAACCTATATGTACTAAAACCAGATCCAAAGGAGCTGGATCGTATGGTATAGAAAACAACTAAATACCAGCCCTAGATCCAGAGTTTATGGAGTAGCCGCGATCCCAAAGGGTTAGGCCCGTTGTATCACTACGTATTGCATGCATCGTTGTGATCAAGTACCCACATAAAATGCATTTACTCTATGAACATCTGATGTTCCATGGCTCCAATCACGAATTCTGGTTATTGGCCAATTGCAATATTGTCCGCAGCCCGAGGGTTGGATACTGTCTGATTTAGTCCAACTTTGTAGTCGGTTAAGTCGCTAGATTAATTAATGACAACCCTGCCATTCATGTTGCTCTTGATAATGGACGCCTTCCCGTAAGCTATAGCGGGCGTTCTATCGCCGGATAGATCAAATGTTGGCGTTCTAACGAATAGAACAGTGTGTCTATGCGTTTCTTATAGACCCCCCCCCCCTTTGATTCATGAACTCTATCCATTTTCTATCCGTTGCAATAGGGAGGACACCTTACTAGCGCGAGAAATAGTCCCAAAGAATGACCTCGCAATACCCAATCTATATTAGGCGCTGGTTAGATTTTTAGGAATCTATATCCATCACCGTATGCTTATGGGAACCTGGTCTATTCGGAAACCGTCTTCTATTGCAATAGAACACGTTCAATAGCTTACGGGAAGGCGTCCAACAACCATTGTTGACCCCAAGAATAGGCAAAGATAGACCCTACGAGGGCAAGGATACTTGAGGACATAGCTATTCTAGTCCCCACCTCGAGCGTCTTCGCGACCATAGATCAGAGTGAAAAATTGACTATCCAGTTCCTCGATTATTGGAAACTAATCATGCTATACATCTTTTATACAATTATACGGATAAAACTTTGGCCCTCTCTGATCAGACAACGATTTGTCACGATCGAATGGTGTACATCTTCATAATTATAACACGGACTCACGCGCGTCAGCTAGCTATAGCTTGTATAACCACTACGGGAAATATCCAGCGGCTATACGCGCCCAACATATCTATTAGCTCGGTTAGGGCTCTTCTTCGTGGTGAAATGCATCGATTAGCTTTCACCCCTGCATATCATGTTCTCGATCTCCCCTAAGTGACCAATACTATCAACTAGGCAAATCTCCTACTCTATGCAATAATGTTCCGAGATATCAACGGGAAAGGGGGTATGCATGGTATATCAATATGATATTAACAAGTTCATATGGATGGACTCACTGACGTCGGTCTAAGGGACGGTACTAGGATAAAAGTTTCGGTAATCACATCTATTACAGTCAAAATATCGGTGAACATAAACGAGCTCAAAACATTCAAAATAGCCACTTTTCCTACTACCGTAGAGATAATTCATTAGAGAACTCATCGATACGTATGACTAGTCACACATAATGAATTAAAAAAAGAACGCACGACTAGTCTATAATACCGAGTGATACATGATGATGAGCCAAGTCGTGAATCCTGTAGGTATGGCGGAACCCACCAGAAAGGGTACTCTTGTTAACACACCCAAATTTTGAGCTACAACATGTAGTCTTGTTTAGGTAATTTCAGGGATTATTTGTATGGCAACAAGTTGTTAACAAGAGTCCTTCCAGGTGGTTCCACCATACATATTTACCCCGGGGGTTCCTTAGTGCAACGCCCATCACCAACCATCAACCACCGATACTCTACATAATCGCCAGCCACCACAGCAACAGATGAACATTGGGGCCGAATGAAGACCAAGCGAGACCAGAAGGAGCTGAATCCAGTTACACAAACACCCAGCCTTGAATTCCCCTGTTGTATGTAAATACATGGTTATGTAGGTACATACAGTGGCCTCTACTCCATTTTAACATTGGTGGTATTTTTCCGCCCAGAAGCATAGTCCTTTACTAATTTACCGCTATAGGGCTTGGACGCTCGGATGCCTATTTAATCGTAGGTTGTATTCAAAGTTATGTCCGTGCGGGTTTACACAGGAGACACAGGAGCGCACGGTCGAGACCTAGGAGATTCGACGTTTGATGTATGACAACCGTTCACCGATCCCGCCAATAGGAAGGCATTTAGTCGACTCCAGGTACATAGGTACTACATGTACCTACAAGAGAAGAATAGATAACAACTACAGAATACATATGAATAGGTACGTAGGTACCTACCTACTCGACCTAGGTACATATGTACTTCCACAGCATCTACTCACACCCTGCGGTATCTACTCTAGAGTAGGTACATATGTATTAAGGCGGTTCAAACAGTGTGACCCACGAAACTGCCCGAGGTTGGCGGAGGTAAGCACTCGTGCTGTCTTTGCAATTTTCCGCGTGAGGGCCATGTCTCACCCCGCTGGAAAAAAAAACGGTGATTCTCTCAGGTGCCCGAGGCATATCTTTGCATCAGTTCTCGAATCCTCAACTATTTCTGGGTCGAATCCGGGCGTCTCCCAAGATAATTTTTATACCATAATTACATATATAAGGGTATATATGATACATATACATTAGCATGATTGCCTAATTCTCGAGTAGCTCAAGGCGAGCGGGAGGGTATTCCTCAGTATGCTTGCCTCGTGGACGACGTCATGGACGACATGGACTTCCCATGCCTTGTATTGCATATTGGGCTACCGCAGTATCTCAGAAAATTCGTTGTGCTGCAACAGGGATACTCTACACCAAAACTTGAATATTCACGGCCTCTGGTTGGCTTATACCCCTGCTGAGGCACAACGAATTTTCTCAATTGATACGGTAGACAAACCCCGAACAGGCATGCCTCGTGGACCACGCTACGCTCGTGTAATAATTGGGTAGAGCGTGTATCTCTAATAGATAACGCCAAAGCTACATTGCATATACTGGTTGACAACGAAAAACTATTGTAGTATTCAATGAATTATCAATTTTCTAATCTAAGCTAATCTCTGACCATGTTTCCTGGGGCTTCTATAATTAGGAGTCCCGGCCCGTATATGCCTAGATATATATATATAATGCTATATCATATATAAATCATCATAAACCCACCAAAAAGTTGGCTCAAAAAGGCCAAAATCGCGATCGACAGCACTCCGCGCTTTGAATTCTGCTCGAACCTTAGGGATAGAAAGTTCTTCTATAAAAGACCACAGTTTTTAAAAGAAAAGCCTATTATGCAGGGAATTGTACCAAGTTAAATTTGCAAGTTTTGAGATTTTAGTTGATTTTGCCAAGGTCCTGGGCAAGATGCTCTACTAGCTATTAATGCTACATACAAGAAGTGTTTTTTTTTTTTTTTTTTTTTTTGAAAGAATAGCCTTGCCAGAAGCAAATTCTAGTGATAATATTATATATAATTCATTCTCGTGAGCTATATCTGGTGTTATTTGTATGGCTATCTGAATAAGGGCCTTTTTGGCCTTTTTTACTGTGCTTTGCGTAATTAATCCTTTAATTTAAGTCAGCCTGGGTTTTAGTTACCATCTTTGAAATTTGCCAATGCCATACAGTTGAAGTCCCCCCCCCCCCCACAATCCCACTCCAAGCTATAATTTTTCCCGATATCCATGCCATCATTGGTGCATATATATTTTCTCCTCTCGAAACTAACTCGTCGCCTAAAACCCCCATCTGAGGAATCCGCCTCACAGTGTGTACTTATGGCTCCATTTCTAAAGGTGAGTGAGGTCCATCTATTTCAATGAAAACCGTGTCATAGTAGGTATATAGAGTTAAACCTCGGTTCGGGTACTATATGTATATATTTCTGACAAATCTTACTCGCTCGTTAATCAGGTCCTGAGAAATTTTGTGGGGCCGTTTCTGCCTAGAATTCGATCTCAAGATTTGATCAACACGCGAGTACATTTGCAGCTATAGTTTGCGTACCTTGCCTGAGTTGGTAAGTTCGAGTGATTTTCTATGAGGGTTTCTTGAAAATTAGTGGAAACAGCTGAGACCTACACGCTTTAAAGATACCTAGTTGCCTTCCAATTTGCCAGAAAAAGGATCTATGAAAAAGATGAACGGCCAAGGCCAATTCCGCGCACTACCTTTAGGCGCACTGTATGCGCAGCTTTCTGCGAGATGCAAAATGTCCACTTGATGTCGTTCATAGTATCATTAGAAACGCTTGGTAAAGTCTCTATATGACATACAAGTATATGTGCACTATTAGATGTACTAGTTACTAATAAGGTCGAGAACTAATTCAAGGAATCCAACTACATGTAGTTATAGCAGTCAACAATATAATATGAATAGTTTCCAGGATCGGCAGGTGTAATGTTCAGAGAACCGTTCTTTGCATGTAAACCCCCCACCAAATATCTAAAACCAAATGCCGAAAACTGATAGATAAACCCGATATGGCTGCCGGTGTTTTGGGGTGTTACACGAAATAAACGAGATACAGGCTGGGAATCTTCCGATATCTAAATCTAAACAATCTTTCGCTCGGTCTCTCACCCTACCAACTCCGCTGGAAAGCTCGCGTGATGAGTGCATGTCTAAGGGTAAGCCGGAATATATCCTCAAGTCTTAATGTGGCGAGGACGCATCCGGCCACCAGGGCACCCCTCATGAGGACAATTAACTGTGATTGGTGGAGGAACGATAGAAACCAGTTAACTGTTCTGGTGAGGGGGTGTCCTGGTGGCCTGGGAAAGCGTCTATGTATACCCTTCTCGGTCTGGTGTACCCCATAGTCCTTAAGGTGGCGTAACGGCCCCAACACCTTAGGATCGTGACAGCTCCATGATTTTTGAATCCAGGGCTGTTATTTAATTATCTGATTCATCTAGTTCCACATAGGTTATCTTCAATTCTCGATTATCGGTATGATGGTTGGTGGTTGGTCATGGACGTGCAGACGATGTGCCTATCGCCCATGTGAAGATGAAAGATAACATGCGTGTCCAATCAGTCTAGCTGGGGTATCTCTATCTTCTACTGTATTGACTGGCGAGGGCGAGAATTAACTGCCCCTAGAAGTTGAGGTAAGAAGTGGCAAAGAGCCTAACGAGTTCAATGAGAGTTTACCCTCAAAGAGCAAAGAATAAGCTGCTTGTCATGGTAGCGAGTGGCGGAAACTGCTGTCCACTGCTATTCTCGGTCGTATATTTCCCCCACACGGTGTATGGATGTCTGTATGCAATCCTCGGTCGTATGGGGCGAGAAGGCATAGAGGGTGGGTGTGTCAACTTCAGAGGAACCTTTTTTGTATGGGAATTAGAGAAAACACCACCGTTAGGCTAGGCACTAGTACCATTATAGGAGTACATAGATCTCCCAAATTCTGTAGACTGATTGGCTGTAAACGCCGAAGTTTACACACCTACCCACCATAGCTTCTCGAGCCATATATTTTCCCCACACGGTGTATGGATGTCTGCATGCAATCCTCGCGCCAATTAAGCGGCAATTAATATCTAGCTCGAATATATATCTTATCTCTACTGTTGTTGGTTTTCTGAACTCAGTCTTAGAGTTTTGATTGGTTGAGAGCTGCGGGGGGGGGGGCGGGTTAGTCAGCACAACACACCAAAACACTCAACGAGTTCTAAGTGATAGACATAGAGGAGGACGGGGACCGAAGGCCCCTTCATCGAGTACTTAGTTGATACCCTTGATCTAAAAAGCTAGTTCGCGCAAGTTAGCACACCCCTAATAGACTCGCGGATGGGGTATGCCGAAGGTTGGTGAAATGCCTGTTCGAATATATCTCACCCAAATAATCCTTCAGCATTCCACCAACTTCAGCATACCCCCAACTTCAGCATACCCCCATCCGTAGCCCTACCTGTTTGTATACCACCGTAAAAACCAGTTGCTCAGTACATCCAAACCACCCCTGTCTCTGACACTTGCATTCTCTGGTTCTTGCATGTAGTGGTAAACAAATAAGCATCTGCACATCTTCATAAATTATTCGCACCTCATGTTCCTCCATAGTCAGATTTTATTAGCCCCCTTAAGGCACCAGAAAAAAGGATCTACAAAAGAAGATCATCTTCTCCTAGCCATACGAGGTTGGTGTATTTAGGTTAACGCTGCTGTACCTACTTGAATACCGTACCAAAGACTGTGAACGACGTTGAAAGTATCATACCTGCTGGTTCTGGCTAGCAAATGCTGATCTTTTTTTCTCCGCCGATCTTTTTTCCTGGTGGCTTAGAAGGTCTATTAAAAGAAGAGAAGATTCTCAGCTGGGGCCGCGTGATGTTTAATTAAAATGTAGCACATCAGAGTACATCCAGCTTTGAAGGGAAAACGGAGGAAGAGAGAAGGAAAGATGAGGAAGGTAAAACTCACCATTCACTCTTTGATTTAAAATAACGCGCTGACACCAGCTACAGATATCGATCAGAAGTATTCAACGTGCTCTATGCAAGTGATAGAAACGCAGAATAATCAATAAAAGGGATGAGAACGTGCAGCCACCCTCTAAAATTAAAAGTGTTGGCGATATTCACATCCAACCTTGACAGTTTTGAGGTCCTTTCAGTCGGAACTAAAATGTATTATTAAATTTTTATACAATCAGTTATAGAAGACAACAGTATCATGGGTGTCTACAGCGTGAGGTACGATTATTTCAGAATGATGGGAGGAGTCCTATTGGCTTAACTAGCCATAAAAGCCCTGTTTTTGGACCCCTGTTTCTACAATAATCTTACCTCTCTCTGTAGTATCAACTTTGGGCGCCATTGACTGATTCTTTGTTTATTTTTGATGGGCACTCAATTCGAATCCTAGCTTGAGCCGGACATGCCGCGCTAAATACTAATCAAAGATTATCTCTACGATCATGAGTTCCAATATAATCTATCTATCTATGGAGTAAAACCTCCGTCTGCATGCACATCTTACTAAATCCGCAATGGGCGATCCCAATTGTAGTCTAATCAATGATGAGGATCTTGAATATATGGTAAAATGAGTTCGTTCCATGGAATAGATCGAGCCTTTTTCTCATCATCTAAAATTGAGTTAAGTACGTGACGTTCCAAGATCGATATTAGAGTATAATGAAGGAAACTCATATGCATACGTATACCGTTAATAAAATTTAATCCTTCATGATAAGACGTTAATTCAAATATGCATATGGTATATATCTAATTAATAGATTTATAAATACTGATGCCGACAAAACCTGATTCTGTAAATCTTCGGAACCCTTTATGTGGGGTACCTAAGAGCTTTTAATTTTCTAGAGAGCAAACCCTCGAGTTTATATATATAGCTATATCTCCTGCTGGGCGGATGAAACACTCGCACTCGTTTCTTGGACCGTGCACGATGTTAGTAAGGCAACTCTTAGGCGATGGCTATGCAATGGGCCAATTGGAATTTAATACTGGTTGTTACTTGTTGCAACCGCGGAAAGTTAACTATTCTCGCCGCAAGTACTACGGTTGTAGGGGTAAGTCTAGTAGACAGTGACTACTGTTGCAACCACGACCACTGCAGCCTACAGACTTACCCCGGTATGCGTAGTACATAAAGCTAAAATATACTCGAAGAGGCAAGCAACGGGTTTGAGAGTTTTATCAGTCCAAGAGATAACCAATAGAAAGAACTAAAGAACGGGATCAATGAGGAGAGTGGTGCATGTAGTCTTGATTACCTATCCAAACCCCTGGACTGGTAACTGCAACTAGGAAGTTTGGATGATCTATCGCTCAGGCGGATGGGGCTTGTTGGATTTACAACCTACCTAATTTCATAGCCGCCTTAGGAAATAACTGGCGACTGGTGACTGACTGGTTGTGAAGCTCTTATTGTCCAACTTCAGTAGGGGCACGGGCCAGGCCGCAAATTTGACAAAGATACATCTGTCAGAGCGTTAATCCCCGCAAAATTATAATAAGGCTTTTAACAAGGTTATTTTTACTGTATTCCCTTTTTATCGTCACTATTTCTTTTGCTCTGAAGGCCATCATCAAATCTGGAAGTGATCCAAATTCAACGTTTTGGAGTTCGTCTCGGTAGGTTTACTGCCACTTGTTCTTGCCCCTGATGGTGGGGGGGGGGTGGAAAAGCTTAATACACATGACAATCAGGCCACAGTGTCTCGCCTGCGCCACTTAAAATTATGAGCGCTGTACCTACGCAGCTGAAGCTTGTTACATAAAACTTGGCACACTGGGTGAAAACCTTAAATCGTTTACCTATCTAAGCCATACTAGCTCTCAAACAGGCAATCCTGAAATAAAAGCCCCAAGTTCGTTACCTATTAGGGAGCATTAACTAGAAAGGGAATGCTTTGAAGTGGTTTATGAGAGCAGCTGTAATATTAGGTTCTTACTATTACTGCCCATACGTGTGCTAGTCCATGCCCAAAACCACATATAAAACATACATGAACATGAACATGAACATGTAGTTACTGAATAACGGCCGCTAGAGCTGTGCTAAACTGCTTGAATACATACCTTCATTTAAAGCTTGGCCCTATGTTGTTACCAGCGCCTGGACTTATAAGCCAATAAACTTACAATACCGCAAAATCTCAGTTCGTTCGGACCGTTGTCAAGAGCGGTGTTGAGTTTTGATCTAGGGTAAAAGGCTCTGATCTCTTCCTTTAAGAAAGATATTTTTCAGCTCTTCTGCAAAGCCCTCCTCTTTGGTAACAGTCCGAATCAACTGAGATTTTATGGTATACCCGTAAAATTCATGGTGTTTCCGAAAAACGACCGCTATTGCATACCATACAAAAAAGCGTCAAATCCACCTTTTTGTATGTCTTGCAATATTGGTCGTGTTCGGAAACGCTATGAGATTACGAGTACATACATACCTACGTGCGCGAGGAATAAATAGATGTTTGAGAAACTGCCGTTCAGACGTAAATACTCTTAGGGCATATCTCGGGTATTTGGAAGCCTGGGCCTAAGCATTTTGGAGGCGTGCGGCAAGGCTCGTGTAAGGAAGAAAAAAAAAAAAAAAAAAAAAGCAAGTCCGTTGTCATGCCCCGATATCCTCTAAGAGGTTATTGTTATGTATTCTTCTCCCTATACTCGCCAAAAAATAAAGTCTGGCGGTTTTTCATGTACCTCGCGACGCAACGCAATTAACCGTGAACTACATAAAAAAGCGCCAGACTTTATTTTTTGGCGAGTATACGTATGTCGAGAGCGAGACCCCCCAAACCAATACGCCCACGCGAGTTTAATGGTAAATGTGCGTAGATCACCTACCTTAATTACTTTAGTACAAGGTATTACTCCAGACTATCATCATTCGTACATGGGAAGGTCCTAACAGCTGCACAGTAACGGGCATTACTAAATAGGGTCTGTGGAGAGCAATGAGCAGCTGTCTTTATTGTTTTTTTTTCTGTGAAGGAAAGCCGTGGGTAGAAATTACCATTACTGTTGAACCAAATAGGTGTGAGGGGTGCATAATACCTAAACTGTCAAGGCTTTTTATTTGGATGGAACTGGTAAAATTATTAGGGGGTGGGGGGGTCGATATACCTACATACCTACGGTGAGGTGGTGCGTTCTCAACTCCAAATACATGCACAAGAAGCAGCAGGAGCTCAAAAACCGAGCCCCCCTTAATGAGAATGAGTGCTGGAGCAAAATAAAAATGCTTTAAAGCTCCACGTCCCGCCACCACTTCCACGTTCCATAACCATATCCTATTACTATATCACTGATTAAAACACCAATAAATATACTAGACAACATCTCGGAATTCTTCAATGTTGCTAGAGTATCTCTATGCCGTTTTAGCTATCCTCTGGCAAAATAAATTCCTCCTCACATTTGCCCTCATTTTCTATCTCTTTATCAAGCAAACCTATCTATTCCTCAAGTCTCCCTTCAGAGCTCAAGGCATCCCCGGACCATTTCTTGCGTCCTTTACCCACCTCTATAGGTCCTACCACACCCTTTCAGGAACATGGCACCGAGACTTATTGAGACTCCACCAAAAGTACGGCCCTGTTGTGTGGATAGCCCCCAACGAGGTCTCCTGTTCGGATCCGTTTCTTAGGAGCGCCATCTATGGTTTTGCCAATGATAAACGCGATGAGACCTTTTTCAGGAAAGCGCCCTTGTACGAGACTGGTAGCATCAATGAAGATTTCAGCTTCCTATTTGAACGGGAGCCTGAAAAAGCAAGGTTGGGGAAGAGAGTGATGGCGCATGCCTACTCAGAGACCTCGTTGAGCAGTTTCGAACAGAACTTTGACCAAGTCATTAATGAATTCGTGCAGGGAGTCCAAAAGCATGTTATTCAGCCAGGTACGGTGTGTAACTTGACCCAATGGGTGGAATACTATATTTGGGACGTAACTGCACAACTTACATCAAATATCTCCAACGGTTTCTGCTTAGCTGGAAAGGACCACTTCGGAACTTTACGTGGATTAAAAATTATTCTCTCTGTTGTGGGCTATCTTTTACCAGTTCCCCAGGCTCTGATGATAACCACTAGATGGATTCGCAGAACGCTGTTAGTCTACTATCTGGATCAACTGTTCTATACGGGCATGGGGATTGGGGAGAAGAAGTGGAAATTACCATTGGAGGTATGTATGCATTGGTAAATCTCAATGAGAGTTAGGTAACTGATAGTTCATACCTTTGGTCCAATGCAGGGGCGTATCAACGAGATCAGAAAAGAATTTCCTAACCATCTTATGGCAAAATTTTATGCAGCCCAAGAGTCAATGCGTGCTCAATTCCCTCTGGGCTCCTCTCTTCACGGTACCACGACCCATTACTTCAATCTTATGGCTGGTGCCGTCGGAGTCACGCCTCATCCAAGTATTGCAGCCATCCATTATCTGTTACACAATCCTACCGCCCTCTCAGCCGTTCGTGCTGAACTATCAGCCCTCTCCAGGGCGGTAACTTTCGCGGACTTCATCCATATTGGTGGGACTAATAAGATTCCATATCTTGAGGCTGTCATAAATGAAGCTATTCGTCTCTGCCCAGCGGTTGGATTTTCTCTTTCCCGTACCTCGCCCCCAGCCGGTTGTCATCTAAATCAATTTTTTGTCCCGCCGGGATATGTTGTGGGTATGTCAGCATGGGCAGTAAACTATGATAAAGGTTACTTTGGACCCGATTCAGCTGAGTTTAGACCCGAACGGTGGTTGGGGGTAGATGAACACGGAAGAAAAAGAGCGAATAAGATGGAGGCCGGGTGGATGTCATTTGGCGCTGGCGGGAGAGTTTGTATTGGAAGACACTTGGCAATGTTTTTAATGGTGAAATTAGTGGCGACTATTGTGGGACGGTGGGACCTAGAGGAGATTGAGGCTCCAAAGGAAAAATTAGCGATGGTGGTAGAAATGACTGAAATGATGGTCAAAATCAGGGAAAGAAGTACAGTTGAGGGCTAGATAGATGCTTCTCGGAATTTTCACCGCCTAAATTTTGCACATAAATAATTCTCCGTTCACCAATAGATTTCACCGACAAATTGTTTTTTATTAGTTTAGTTTGAAAATAACTGGAGAGATTCAATTTGTCCCTCTGTGGCTTTTTGTTTCCCTAATAGAGATCGATAACGCACGTACAGGTATGTGCTTCAATAATTTTATAAGTTGGTATGTGAGCGTGCTAGGCCTTGGAAAAATGGTTTTTAAACTGGAAACTGTAACAAAATTTAAGCTTTCTGAGGAAATAAATAACTGGATGTTCATATTGGGGAGTTAGGTTCTCTGATGCATAGCTAGACAGTTTGCGAATCCCGCAAGATATATTCCCTGCCTAGTTAGTCTCTGACCCCTGCTTGATAGATATTTTGTTGCCGTCCCTTATCGTTAATTGATATGTGGAACTCTACAGCTAATCCTGTCTGCTCTAGAGGCCATATATATCCTTGAGTACAAATTGATCACACGTCATGATATATCACATCTCCCAGGATCTTGACACCGATTATTGAGGTTAACACGGCCGAGCCACGTGAAGGCTTACCCCGAACACTCAGCCTGGGATATTTTGCCATCCCTCGTTAGTGCATAGAGATTCGTTTGATATGAAAAGGGAAACACTGGTAGAGTGTCAAAATTGACATTGGTATTTGCATGCCTAGTGAATGTTCCCGTACATGAATAACATTAGCGTTGGATAAAAACTGGCAGAGATCGATCTTATGACTAAAGGAGTCGGGGAGGTGCAGTATTGTCTTTCTTGGGTATTATTATATTAATTGCATTCTTCTCTATTAGTGAAACACTAGATTAATATATTTTATCACCAATAGAGGTACGGTGCGGTGGAGGTACATGTAGTACTCGTGTGCCTAGTGACGTGTTCTGCATATTGTTTCCGTTCCTGGTATGAAATACCCAGAATGCTTCTAAACGGCCAATATCTCTGCATGGGATAGATACCATATTATTATCCCTTGGACGGATGATATAGTCAAATTTGCATCTTGGACTGTGCACGCACTGATTTGAGTATACCCATTGCTCGTAATGGTTGATAATAGCTGCATAGAGACAATCAAAATAGACGTTAGCTACTTGTTAGGTTAGTATTAGCTCAAAAAGCAGGCCGCGAATTTGACGATTGCATCCGTCCAAGGGATAACAATGTTGCTGCTGACTTTATCTCGATACATCGCTTGGCAAAGATGCTTCATCCACAACACTATTCGAATCAGAATCGCGTAAGGTTTGAATTTCGATAATGGGGCCCTAAAACAAAACCTTATGACCATCTCATTGTAATATAAATATCCATACCCTAAAAGAGCTGAGGTAACAACTTATCTAGTCTTACAATCGCGATCTTTCCATATTTTCATACACATAATGAATACTAAAAAAAAAAGAAACCGAGTGATAAATGGTGATTAAAAACATTATACTTTCTCAAGGAGATAGATATATGTTATCTAGAGTTCCTCCTACTGTGGCCTGCTCTCTTTACCATTCTGAATGTGGTTTTTTCCTTTGAAAGTCTGAAAAGTCTCTCAGTCCCTGAAAAGTATCCTTCCCGTTTGTTTCAAGGCACGTCTATTTTTGCTAGCCTTATTTTGAGTTGCCAATGCTAGGGCCCTAGATATTATAGTCACCTTCTAGATCTACTAGGATGTTCAGGAGACGGGGAAGGCTCATGTGATCGTGATCGCCCGCTGCAACGCTAGTTTTTACAACTTTTAATGAACGGCTGAGTAGTTCCTATCATGAAACTGTGATGTTTATTTCTTTTCTTTTTCTAGAAGTCCTACATATCAGTAGCTAATCCTTTTTGGCCGATCATCGGGCCGAAAATGTTTCAACCCCGTAAAACCCGGAGTCGGATGTCATGTTCGGAGTAGTACTGGGATACAACAAATATATTGACTATAGCGCGTAACCTATACAATGTTTTTTTTTTGAACCGTGTATTCCAAGTTCCAAGGGGGAAGGCATTATTATTGACCCAGGTATTAAAGTACTCGCCGTGGTACTAGTAGAAGCGGCCAAAACACAGCCCAGCCGATCAATACAGTAAGAACATTGGCTCGTATGTAAGCTCTTTGCTTTTTGATTGATTCCGCCCGACTCCTACGTAGCGGACGGCCTTGAAACTTATTGTTCTTGTTGGGCATATCACAATAGAGGATGCTTTTCAATCTTTGCCAGCAAATCCTTTGCCAAAAGTCGGTGTCCGGATGTATATGTGATGTAGGTGACATAAGTTAGCGCCGCTCAGTTAACATTTGTAAACATTCGCCTTACCGTCCTGAATACTCATGAAACAGCCTCGCTCGCCGATGTTCCGCGTCATCCGTTTCTCACCTACCACCCGTTGAACAATTCAGAATTAGAGTACTTTTAAAGTGGGCATAGGGAAATATAGTTGATCCGTTTAATAATATAAGAAGAGAGCTCTAGAAGCCAGATGTCTTGGGTAAGTACATATTAAAGAGATGAGATGCAAAAAGAAATAAATATGTGATCATGTATCTCGATCAGTTGCAGACCGGGTTATCTGCCTTGAGATGCTCACTCTGCATACATATGAAACCCTATTGTACATGCGGTTCTCAGTTGATTCGTCTCTTCGCATCTCTGGACTTCGTACAGTTAACTAGTACTGTACTCGTAGTTGCATGACATTTCTGGGCGTAACTGTTATTGCATGCCATACAAAAATGGGAGCTGGTTGGGTAAATTTGTATGGCATGCAATAACAGTTGTGTTCGGAAAGATCACAAATACTTTACCTCCACACGATCCCCCAGTTCCCGATTCCGATCCCCTATTACAATGTGGAGTACCTACTACGGGTGTCGGGGTAAGTCTGTTGACAGTGAGCACTGTTCCAACCACGACCACCGTCAACAGACTTACCCCTACCCCGTAGTACATCCTTCATAGTGCATGGGACTTCCTTTTTAGTGTACTTGATTCAGAATGTTTCATCCTTTTCTGGGACGGGGTTTTTAAGGTTTCTGGGCCGGCTCATGGCTGGAGCCGAGCGAGCTTGATTCGTGTAGGTATTATACTTAAATCTTATCCCTTAAGCTGTCAGTAAATGCCGACCCCCCAAGAGAATATTGGCATCCATACAAATTTTGACTTTGTAAAAAATCAGCTTAAGGGTATATACGTGTCGGCACCGGATTTATGACCTTGTCTCTCACTTTCTGCTACCGCATACATAGGCTCCCCGTAGCTCCAGTACCGCACGCACAAGGTAGAGGATGCTGATAATGTGTCAGTCCTGTCCCTCTGAATTCAACTGTGTAACTACGGCACTCTGGAGTGTAGATAGAATACCCAGTAGAGTGGGTATGTCGAAACGTCCTGTACTGGCCTAGTGCAGTTTATATTCCAGCGACCGAGCGTATCCCGCGTTTTAGGAGCCCCTCCACCGTCCACGATTAGGGTCAGAGCCCAATTGATACTTTTTGCTTTTCAGTAGGTATTCTATAAGGGGAATTGATTACACACATAAATATGTATCAATTTTGGGGGGCTCGTGCTTGCTTTCCGCCCGTGTTGGGCCGTGTTAGGGCTAAGCGAATTGACGTCTGTACAGTACATCCGGAGATTTTCATTGCGTGTGTTTTGTGTGTGCGTGTCGACAGCTCCTTACATAGTGCCCATATTCTGGTCGGGGACTGAGCGTGCATGTATGGTACATACTTTACTCTAGGTACTCTAGAACCTCATTGAGTACTCATAAAGCGGGGTTGGTACTCCAAATGATGATTATTATGTGGAGTGCGACTAAAGTACTCGTACATACCTACATGATGTTCGTACTCTGCTTGGTAGTACCTAGAGAAACCAGATACTAATCTTTGAAGTTGGCATGGTGGCGGATAATATAGGAGACTCTAATAATAATAATCGTTGACAATTTAGGAAGTTCTAGCTTATATTGGAGTAGTATGCAGAATGTGTGCCTGACTAGCGAATTTTACCGAGAGTGACCCGTGAGGAATTTGTGCCCCAATCCGATCAGCGGCATGAAAGAAGGAAGGAGGAGCCAATGGTTTTCATTTTCTTTTCTTCCGGGGCAGACCATAAACATTAGAGGATTGGCTGAAGGTGGGATGGAGAGCAACAAATAAAGATGTCGAAACTGCGGGCCGGTTAGATTTGGCCAGGGTCATGCACAGACGTTGAAGGCATGTCTATGGTACGGTACGGTACGGTACGTACTCACCTGTTGCGAAATAGTGCGTACCTACACGATGTGCGATGTTGCTGTTGTGTGGGTTTGTGGGTTTGTGGGTTTGTGGAATTGTGGAATTGTGGAATTGTGGAATTGTGGTTCTATGTGGTGTGTGTGGTCCGGCGTTGAGATTTCCTCTCTCATCAGACCAGCTGAGAGGGAGGGGAGACTCTTCCGCGGCCGCACTAACCCTTCTATGTTCCCCAATCTCTACCATAACCTACCCCACTCACTTTATCTCCTCCTCCACTCATACTCCTCATCATCCTCTTCCCACGGTCAGACCAATCCTCTTTTAAACCCTCTATCATTCATTTCCGCACCCCTTGAAACCTCCAAAAAAGCCAGTCACATCATACCTATCAAAATTCAAGTTCATCATGGCTGCACCTGCAGTAGCGGTGGTCTCCTCCCCTGTCGATATCAGCTCGTCATCCAATCAACAGGGAAAACCCTTGGTAATTAGACAACCAACACAACATTATCCGCACCCACCAATCCTTGAAGTTCCGTTGGCTTTTTTACCGGTCCCCTACCACCTTGAAATCCCGCCGCCGTTTAAAGGTGCCAGTGGCCGCCCCGTCTGCGACATTGCTGCGTACTCCGCTACTGATTCCGACGTTACTCCTCCTACCACTCCTACTCTCACCGTTGCTAAAACAGCAACCACCACCACCACTACCACCACCACTACCACCACTAATACTACTACTACAACTACCACCACTACCACTACAGATAACAATATGAAGTTCTCATCTTCCACCAACTCATCCTCCGCCTCATCATCATCCTATACCCACCGGGATTCCCACTTTCCTAACGCTCACCCTGAGCCGATCCCGTACCTTCCCAGCCACCACCATCATCATCACCATGACGAGGAGGAAGAGGAAGAGCGCGAGCAGCAACACCGATGCGAATTCGCTCACCATCAAGAAGAGGAGGAATACATCGTTCCATGGCAAGAAGAAATGCGACGCGTTGAAGCCGCTCGCTACCGCCGTGACCTCCTCGAAGCCAAACGTATCCGTCAAGCCGCCCAGCGCAAGTTGCAGCAACAGCAGCAAAAACAACAACCAAGACAGTGGGTCTGGGTTGTTGATGAGGAGATTGAGGCTGTGCAGGAGGCTGATGTTATTGTTTCGCGAAACAAGGGCTTTTCCTGGAGCGGCAGGGTCAAGGATGTTTGGAGAAAGGTCTTCAGCGGAAAGAGGAGGCTGAGTGAACACGAAATGCCTATGAAGAGGCAGGAAGCCTTGAGGAAGTTGACTGTTGATTTTTGTAAGTATCTCTCAATGTATTTACGGGATTATGCTAATTCCTACGGATAGAAATCGAAAGAACCAACACCGTGTCGATAAGGTGGGCGGGTTCTTTCAGGTGGTGATGATGCACTAGCACACACACCGCCACTGAGTTGAGGCCCGGAGTTCGGAGTTCGTAGGTTTTCGGTGCTATATTCAGAGGTAAGCACGGTCAACATCTTTGTTCAAGCATTTAACCTCTTGCTGACAACCATATTAGATTTATCTCGTCTACATCCGATGTGGGAAATATCGGCACCCCTCAACTCACATCTTATCAGCAGGGAAAAACTGTAAATACACCTTCTTCGAGACTGTCTATCATTCTTTAAATCCTTTTTTCTCTGTATTTTTTTTCTTCTTTTCCTCCTCTTTTTTCTTAATTAGGGACTAGGTTGGGGGGTTCTGGACTAGGTCGAATGGGGTATCTGTATTTACAAAAATCGGGATGGGAAATATCGGGTCTGGTGTTTTTGATTTTGGGGTCTTTCGCTTGTTTTCATTTGCTTTCGCTTGCTTTTCTCGGTATGTTTTTTCCTTAAGGTGGGTTTGGGTTGGTTGGGACACTTGGGAGTACTTGCTTGGGGACGGCATTTCATTTTTTTTTTTAATTTCATAATCACATGTGCTCGCCAACCTATCCTGTTTTATAACTTGTTAGGCTTCTTTATTTCTTTCTGGGTTTTGAGTCTTTCCAAAAATACCAAACACGGCACAGGCTGTCGAATTTACTTCATACATCCCTTAGTGCTTGTGCTGAGCGGTCTTTTATCTTTGAAATTGTCAAATATGCTGCTTTATGACGCGTGGGTATGATACTTCACAACCAGGAACGCATTATATTAGAAGCTACCATGGCAGAAGGATTTCTTTGGGGATCCCACATCTGCTTTAGCCATGAAATGCTGGGATGCAGGTGGGAAAGCTTAATATGAATAATAATCCACCAATATATGTGAGACTGTAGAGATTAATTACTCGGTTGATTGGGTTACCGCTAATACTGCTGTATATGGAGTAGGTACATGTCCCCCCTGTAACCTGACCTCTCGGCGGGGATATATATATATCATTTCGGCATAATGTATTCCCGGAGCCGGGCGTGGACGGAGTTGTGGTCGCTGGTATCTGTGCGGGAGGCGATATACGTAGGTATATATATAGCGGCCGACCGGTCAATGTTCGTGGGAGTCAGCCCGTGTTGTGGGTGCGCGTGGGGGAATGGTGGGCAGGAGGGAAACGCGCAAGAGACTCCTACCTCCTGGATGTTGTATATAGTGAGTGGGGTATTGTTATCCCTTATACCGTCATTGGGTCCATATGGACCTGTTAATATCATACCGTGACTCCCTTTCCCGTGAATACCTCGGAATATACCTAGCACAGAGTGGGAAATTTTCCTTAGTGATGGTCTTTTTTTTTCTTCTTTCTTTTATTCATAATGTGCATGCAACCTCACGGCTATGGCACTTAGTGATAGTCTTAAACCCTTAAAGGAGAATTTGAAATACAGAGGGAAAAGTGAATCGGTAGATTCCAATGTGAGGGGTGGGTTTCAATTTCAGCAGCTGACGGGTCAGGCGGCGGTGTTCTCGTGCACGTGGGGTATTCGGGCTACTAGGGCGTATATCTACAGTTTCCGTGATCATTATTTGGAAAACCAGGGTAGGTGAGCGCCACAAATATTTTCCAAATAATGATCACGGAAACTGTAGCTATTGTATGTTCATGGTAGCAGTTGGATTGGGCGAGGTGATTATTTCTTGGGATGATAAATACTCTATGATTAAGGGTACATTTCGGCCACGTTTTCATGTCTTTATATTCAGTAGGATTGAAGTTCTTACCATGGGCCTTGATTATTACAGAATCTTGTGGGCAATAATCACGTGGTCACCAATTATCACTCGGTACGCTAATTATCACCTGTCTACATGCAAAGGTTATTTCGTTACTTCACAAAGCGGGTGCCAAAACCATAATACCAACGAAAAAAAAGGAATAAAGAAATTTGTCAGAAGTAGCCTAGAAGATAACTGATAATTGCAAAAAGCCCAGGAACGTCACACTAACAGGTTGACCGGAGATAACCAAAACAAGACATATATCAAAAAGTCGAGCTGTGGAACTGCTGAAAAACGAAATAGAGGATAAGAGTGAAACACGAGATGGCCCAAAATGCTAGAAAAATATATCTCCCTCCAAAACATTCAAGGTAAGAAGTGGAGAGAGTTTGGGGGCTCTCAACTTGAAGGATTTGCGTAGGCGCCATAGACACTTCAGGAAAGGGTTGCTCTTGGGAAAGTTCCTGCCAAACTGGTTCTTTCTGGATGGGCTCTGGCTGAACGGGCTCTTGCTGTAGGGGTTCTTCCTGTGCGAGTCCTTCCTGTATGTGTTTTTCCTGCACACTCTTGCGCTGAGTAGGCTCTCCCTGGGTGGGCCCTTTCTGTACTATTTTTTCCTGTGCAGCTTCTTCCTCAACATAGTCCACTGCTGGAGTTTGGGGGGACAGATGCCGACTATCTCTGGCGTCTTGAACAATCCGCATAATTCTTTGATCCGGATCCCGCGTTGACTCGGGCCACAAGGCGGGATCGATATCGAGGTCCATTTTGTCTGATTTGACCAGTAATTCAACAACCTTGCTTCGCTGTTTCATCACCGCCCACGAAAGAGGTGTTAGACCCTGATTGTCTTTAAAGTTGGGATTAATTGCTTCGAGGCTGATTAAGAATTCAATAGTTGCCATGTCTTCACCCCGCTCTGCTGCATGAGATAGTGGTGTTCGATCTAAAGTATCGTGCGAATCCACATCCGCCTTCGCGTCGACTAGGAGTTTGACTACGGCCTCGCGCCCCCATTCTGCCGCGTAAGAGAGCGGTGTCCGGCCATCGGTACTCTGTGAATCCACCTCCGCCCCTGCACCGATCAGGAGCTTGACCACAGCCTCGTGCCCATTCTCCGCTGCCTAGGAGAGCGGTGTTTGGCCATAACTACTATCCTTTGAATCCACCTCCGCCCCTGCACCGATCAGGAGCTTGACCACAGCCTCGTGCCCGTTACGCGCTGCCCGGGAGAGCGGTGTCTGGTGGTACATAAGGTCACACACACCAATATCCTTAATTCCTGGGAGTATCTTCTGTGTGAATAGGGTCAAGCCCCAAAAAGCCGCTGTATGTAAAGGCCCGAAAGAGGTTTCCCCAATATTTCTGTACACTACCTGAATTACTGGCTCCATTAACATTTCATCGGCTTTAAAAAGATCTTCGAGGTACTGAGTTAGGGTAATGTTTTGTTGTTCATTGCAAGCCTGCATGTGAATTCCCCAGTTTTTGGCCGTATATTCGTATAGTTCATTACTCTTAAGGTGAGCATTCATTGAATCCCTGGTCGAAAAACTGTCAGGTTTAAATCTAGCGATATATTTCAAGGCTGTGTCCGCAATTAAAAAGTTCGCACCCTCCGTCCAGCCCGGCTTGCTTATGAGGTATTCTTGCACTGTTTGATGGGCCAAGCGACAAAAACGACTCTTCTTATCAATAACGACTAGGCCGATGCAAGCATTTTCTATTTCTTCTGCCTCATAAGTTTCAACATCTTCTGCATCATTGATGACCTGCCCAAATGCTAGTGCCGCGCTTAATTCATCGATGTTTAAGGGTCGTGTTGCTTTTGAGATCCACATGAGAGCATTGAGGGCCATGCTTGATTCAACATTCTCCGCTATGATCCTCTGCAGAGTTTGCTCAAAATAATCATTCACTGTTTTGGGCATGCTGCTGAATACGCTTCGTGGGTGTTTCTCCAACTTCTTTAGGTTCCTGAGAATATGGTCGGTTTGATATCTTGCTAGCAAAAACCTAATACAATTAAATATTATCAGAAATTAATTATCAACCTAAAGTCTAAAGGTCAAACTTACATTCTGTTAGATCCTTCGATAACCTCTTGCACGATCCGAGGTCTAAGGCTCTCATCTAAGGGTTTGAACTCGCGGTCCGAAATTCGAATATTGACATATGTCTCAATATCTTTTGCGCTTGTTGAAACTATGATCGTCTCCTGGTCCGCAAATGCGTTCCTGACATCCTCGAGATGAGGTCTGCTAGTGGCAAATATCTAAACCCCCGGTATCTTAAACCTTTTAAAGCTCGACAACATTGTATGCAAGTGATCCCCTGGACATTCGTCAAGTGCATCGAAGAATAGCCACACGCGCGAGAATCCTCGAACAACTGCTAGGAGAGCCCCCACCAATTCCAAGACAGTGGGCTTTCCTGAGATAGGAAAAAGTTCTTTGCACAAAGATTCAACTTCAGGTGAAATCCTTGTCTTTTGTCTTCCGAGCTGTCTTAAGATGCTAGCAAAGATTTGACTTGGATCTTGGGCGCTCTTATCTCCAAAGTTGTAGTATACATGATGTAGGCAATGCCAAAATTTTCTCCCTTGAATTCCTGACGCATTTTATGGATTATGTTTGCCCTAATACTTGTTAGGAACATGTAGATAGAGATATTAGGGTATAACGGCGGCTTACGTTATGAAAGTTTTACCAACACCGCCTAACATGACAGTTCATTAGCTAATACGGGACTCAAAATGTATGGTGTGTAGAGAACTAACGATCCCCTTGGCATAGCAACCAAGGTGTCTGGGTTTCATGCCATCGTTTGAACTGTTCCGTTTCATAAATCCAACCCCCCGTACCCTCCCCTAGGCGTCCTCGAACTTCGTTGTGTCTTCTTCCGGGGTCTCCAGGATACAGCCACTCTAAGATTTCGTCACGCTTTTTGACTATCAAATATGTTAATTCTTGGCCCCATAAGTCTGTACGTTTGAATGGGCAAATACTTTCATTTTCCTCGTCCCTGTCGTCTTTAATAATGTCGAGTTTTTCATTCGCATCCATCACACCAGAGCTATAATTTGTCTCGGTTACAACTGTAAAATTCGTTGAGATCTCTACATTTACCTACCTCGTATCTGCAGCCACCGCCAGCTTGAGTACATCCAGAGAATTCGAAATCTGATCCTTCAAACGCTGGATATCCTCCTTGGTACTTTTCCATCTCAGCCGTATTTTTTTATCTGGTTTATTATAGACCCGATTGAGGTTATCTGGGCCTTGGTAGGGTTCTAGAAGCGCTTTTATTTCGCAAACAAACTTCCATATATCGCTCACTGCTTTAGGCTGGGTCACATCTTTGGTGGATGGCTTAAACAAATTGCATGTACTGAGAAAGTTTATGATTTAGGGCTATAAACATACTTCGATCATCTGTATTTCTGGTACGCAGGCGATCCGCGACCGGCTTTATGTCCTTCAAAAGAGTCTCTAGAGCTTGAAGCTCGCTTCGCAACTCGGTGAGCTCCTTAGGGCAGTCCTGCCATGACGCAATCAGAGGTTTTGCCTCGTTGATGATGCCTTGAATGGTGCTGAGGAGTCCGGCGGCCCCAGTTACTATCGTAAACGGATCCATAATTTTCTGTGGTAGGGAAAAATGGAGAGTGAGGAGTTGCGAGGCTACAATAAATATAAATATACATCTTTTCTCAGCTGCGCAGACCAGCGAGCCAGCGAATGTGTGACACGATCATCGCGAATAGATACCCGATACATCCATGCGCGCCGCTGGGCCTATCGAGGACATATGGCGCCGCGCGGCTTAAAGGTGACAAAAATTCCGTCGCTTATAACTTTTCAACCAGAAAAGATATCAAAAATCTATGAAGCCAAAGTCTTTATTATACTAATATCTACAACTTGGCTCCATAGATTTTTGATATCTTGCCTGGTTGAAAAGTTATAAACAATGCCATTTACCTATTTTTGTATGTAAAAACCGCCAAGACCTGGCGAAGTGGAACAGTATTATACCAATTTATACACCCCCCATTACAGAGCTGCAGCTAAGATAAGATTTTCAGCCATAAAGTGGCTGGATTACAATGCTCTAATTGGTTCAAGAGTATTCGGAGTAGCCAAGATTGTTCCAGTTGAAATACCTTTAAGGCGCGCTGCACCATACCTGCTCACATACTCGCCTACAAAAAATACCTAGAAAATGCAAAGGGAGATTTTGTATGGCAGATCAGCGCCACTCCATACAAATAATCCCTGCTCTGTTACTCGCATTTTCTGGTTCTATATCCTGTAGGCGAGTACATAAGCATACTCTAGGCGGGTCAGTCGCATACTTGTGGTTTGATTCGTTGAGGAAGTCAGGTGTCTCGGCATGTCTCAGGTTTTGGTGATTAAAGTACCTACAATCTTTTACAGTCGCTTGACGAATACTGCCAGTTGATGAACAAGGGACTTTGGGCCAATAGAAATTAAAATACCTGTAGATCTCGCAGCTTGGCTGTTGCTTGCCATAATTGGAACCCTTGTTCGTCAAATGGCAGTATTCGTCAAGAGACGGTAAAAGACTGTAGAATATACATCTACGTATAATCACCGGTGATCACTCGGTCAAACACACAATTTGTTCTACAGCTAGATACATCTATCCAACAGAAACCCACGAATTCCTTCCAACTAAGTCCATGAAGTGGTTTACCAACCCCGAATCAATCTAATTTAATATTACCACGCCTCCTTACAGAGATAATTGGCGAATTCGGGATGGGGGAATACAGACATAGAATATGAATTCGCTCGATATAACGAACCATAACCAGGGAAAACTGGGAGAAACATTGGATTCCTGGCCGATTGTATCAATACGCCACCTCTATGAAAGATAAGACCGCCATAATCGCCCCCACACCCACACACCACCATCTAAGAAGACATATACAAAAATAGCTTCCTGTTTACTGTCGCTGCGATCGATGAGAAGGCTTCTGCATAGATCCCACCCGGATCGGCGACGACCGTGGGCTTTCCTTTGTCAGAATCGTGACAGATGGAAGCATGAAGGGGTACATCTCCTAAAAGCTCGATTCCATATTTTGAGCATTCTCGCGCGACACCATCTGTTCCAAAAATGTGGGTCGAGTGACTACAGTTCGGGCAGGTAAATACACTCATATTTTGAACCATCCCAAGGATCTTAACCCCCAAATCAAAATTAGCCAACCTTTATTATACCGGGGCATAATTGCCTAAGCCAGAAGCATAATCTTACCGGTACATCAACCTTCTTAAACATGTTGATTCCTTTAACAGCATCAATCAAGGCGATATCCTGAGGCGTGGACACAATAACAGCGCCTAGAAGGCATCAGCTCTACCCCATCGAAAACACAATAATGTAATTGCGCCTACCATCAAGTATTATCTGCTGAGTTATAGTGAGCTGAGTATCACCGGTTCCTGGGGGCAGGTCCAAAACTAGTACATCCAAACCGCCCCACTCGACCTCGTGGAGAAGCTGTTGCAAAGCCTTCATGACCATCAAGCCACGCCAGACTACTGGTGCTTCCTCACCGACAAGATATCCCATCGACATGGATTTGATGCCGTAGTTGCTCATTGGAATTAACTGGTTATCTACCTTTCCAGATCAACTTCCATAATTCGTCTGTTGGGCGATAAAGGAGTTATGTACTTTGAGAAAGACGAGGCTCGCCGGACAAGTTTAAAAGCCTAGGGATCGAAGGCCCGAAGATATCGGTATCGAGAATACCAGTCCTTTTTCCTTGCCGCGCAAGAGCAAGTGCAAGGTTAACTACAGCCAGAGTCAGAATAATATGCATCAAGGCTCTTAAGTTTGGCCGAACCCGCTACTGTGGACTTCCCAACACCGCCTTTCGCGGAGGATACAGCAATCACCTTGTCAACGTCCTTGATATGCCTTTTTGTAGGAAGTCCTCTCTGCATACGCGGGAAAGATCCAGATATGGGGAGTCCCTGTTGTAATTAGTAAGTGAGAGGTATGGGGAGAAGAAGCGTGATATTACCAAGGGATTTTCATGGCCCAAAGCCCTCATCGTGGAAAACAAACGGCGAGACAACATCTTGTACGATGCCTTAACTGTAATAGATTGCAAACTGAGATGATGACAAGGGATGTATGTAATCAAACGTTGTGGTACCATCATAAGTTATCACTCTGGTCAATCAACCTCCACTCAATTTTGTTGTACTCAGGTTGGGAAGATTTCAAAACTACTGTAGCTAGGGTTAGTAGGGCTAGCTTGCGCGCGGATCAATTATCACATGATACCCCGCACTAAATAAAACTAGGCTGAACCTCCAGGGGTCAAAACCACCCCTCATTGATGCTGTCCGCATTACAATATCGTTTGAGGCCTGCTCTCGCCTCGCATCGACATATTTTTCTGCAATCCGCTTCAGCCCAATTGGGCCCCCAACTCTCCCCGCGTTCATTCCAAAAGCAGCTACAACAGGAGACCAATAGGAATTACTCTGTAACCATGCGCGAAGCTCCCTCATCCGAGGGGAATGATTTGATCTTTATCCGCTCTTTGAACTTGTAGGTTAACAATCATTAAATTTGAAAATCGGGGCATATATCTTCTTTTAATTGGACAAATCTGACAGCCGAAGAAAAGCGACCACTGGGGTTGACTTCTGGAAACGCCCTCGACCACAGCCTATCCTACTATCCATATGGCTTAAGAGCTCAGTTACGCTTGCTGGGTCCACGGACCACCTACCTTACAGCATCAATTATGGTACCGTCGCAAAATCCGTTTCAGCTCTTGTGGAGGACAGCAACTTTCATTCCCTCGAACACCTGGTCGAGAAGGTTGCTAGATTGGCATTGAGTCCAGTGCTGAATGGAGAGTGGGTTAAGGTCGTGGTAGAAAAGCCCAGAGCTCTTCTGAGGGCTGATGCAGCCGGGATTTCCATCACTCGAAAAAAAGAGGCAGATGGTTCTATGGTCGTGGAGGGCGAGGACAAGGTTTTCGTCAAGAACCTCAGACTCGTCACGATTATTGGCGTGAACTCCTATGAGCGCTTAGAAAAACAGAACGTAGTCATCAACTTGACTATGCATAAACCAAATGAATCTAAGAAATCGGTAAACTTGACACTAGAGCAATTGGCCGGTGGGGAGATCCAGGGGAAATTCGACCCTAGCTACGATTTCCGTTATGTTGCGCAGCACATCACAGAGCACATCGAGGCTTCAGACTACAAGACAGTCGAAGCCTTTGTCACAGCAATTGCCCGTGAGGCTTGTGTCAAGTGCGGAGTATCAAAGATCACGGTTCAGGCCGAGAAGCCTAGCGCTCTAACTTTTGCTGACTGCCCAGGTGTCGAGATCACAAGGGAAAGGTCCTTCTTTAATCTTGAAGAGTTCTCTAGTATCGGGGAGGGAAAGCACGATGTTTTCCTTGCTGTGGGAAGTAATGTTGGCGACCGTTTCAAAGCTGTGAAGGATTCTTTAGTTGAACTTGAGAAGAGAGGGATTGTGATTAAGCGGACTAGCAATCTCTATCAGAGCGCGCCTATGTATGTTCTTGATCAACCAACCTTTTTAAATGGAGTGATCCAGGTAACTATCATGCTATGACTTTATCTAAAGAGAACAACTAAGAAAGCTATAGGTAGAAACCACTCTATCTCCCCATGATCTATTGGAGGCCCTTAAAGAGATCGAAGATAGCCTTGGAAGAGTAAAAGTCGTCGAGAAAGGGCCACGGTCGATAGACCTAGATATCCTACTTTATGATGATCTTACACTCAGGACTGAGGACCTTACGATCCCACATGCGGCTATGCTAGAGCGGGAATTCGTTCTCCGCCCTCTCTGCGAGTAAGTCCATGCTCTAACGAGTTATTCTGTAAAAGGTTTACTTAAATCCGCCTAGTATCGCCCCCGAGCGCGCGCACCCCCTCACATCTACAGCGTTCAAACATCACCTCTCCGCGCTCCCTCCCGTGCCACCCAGCACCCCCCCTCTCCGAACCTTCATGTCACTCTCCCCACACCTCCCTCCGCTCGATCCTTCAAACCCCCACCGCCCCACACTACTTATGGCCGTCCTTAATCTTACCCCCGACTCCTTCTCCGATGGCGGAAAACACCTCTTCTCCTCTCTGATTACCACCACAACCGCGTTCATCGCTGCCGGTGCCTCCATTATCGATATCGGCGGCCAATCCACCCGCCCCGGCGCCCAGGATGTCGGCCAGGATGAAGAGCTCCGTCGCGTAATTCCTGCCATAAAGGCGATCCGCGCTGCTGGAATTACTATTCCAATCAGCGTCGACACATACCGCGCCTCCGTTGCCACGGCCGCCGTGGAAGCTGGCGCTGATATCATCAACGATATCTCGTCTGGCCGCCTGGATCCTGCGATGTTTAAGACCGTCGCACAGCTTGGTGTTCCAATCTGTATCATGCATATGCGTGGTACGCCTGTGACTATGAACCAGCATACATCGTATCCCAATGGCGTGATCCCCACCATCGCGAGCGAGCTCGCCGAGCGTGTCCGGACCGCCGAGGAGGCGGGGATCAGGCGCTGGAATATTGTGCTAGACCCTGGTCTAGGATTTGCGAAGACGATGGCAGGGAATCTCGAAGTAATACGGAATCTAGCGCAACTGACAGGATGGGGCGGCGATCTCAATGGGATGCCGTGGCTGTTGGGACCTAGTAGGAAGAGGTTTGTAGGAATGATTACGGGCGTGGAGATGGCAGGTGAGAGGCAGTGGGGAACTGCGGGGGCCGTAGCGGCCTGTGTGAGTGGGGGGGCGGATATAGTTCGAGTCCATGATGTGGATGAGATGAAGAAGGTTGTGGATATGGCGGTGGCTATCTGGAGGAGTTCACTAGCGGATATTTAGCATAGAACTCTCCTTCTTCAAACATCTTTGTACTTGTATGTACGGCTGTATTTAGTCTATATTTTTCTAGGCCCTTAGTACTTCAAGTCTTTTGTTAGATACATGTATGTACATGTAGTTTTCTACTAGATCGATGTTCCTAGCTTTCATGTGGAGTTAGACTTGGTAATTTACGCGAAGCCCTTATTCAAGAATATTATATCGAAAAATCGTTATTCCTAAATCATATCTACTCCCCATTTCACAACGTTTTCGAACGCGACTGATATTGCATACACAAAAAAACTCGCCAAGACTATCGTTTTGTATGGCATGCAATAGCGGTCGTGTTTGAGAGCATTGTGGGGCGGGGAGTACGTGTTCTTAGTGACTCAAATATATCGAGTGATATCTCGTGATATAACTACTTATTGTTATGCTTACTCAGCACACCGAAACTTTTGCTCTAAACCCTCCCCGCTACACACCCCACACAACACCCCTCTAAACACGGTGATATCAACACCACCTCCGCAACCATATCAACCGCAAATACATTACATCTATTCTAATACCCAAATTTATCAGCTTTCGCAGTCATGTCGCTACAAATCCCATCCGCTCCGGGTAGCGGACTATTCAAGTCTGGTTATCAATCGTGAGTCCCCTGATATTTAGTGTAGGATTGAACTAACGGCAGTGCCATAAAGATACGCGAGCGAAGACGGTGCTGTCATCCGAAACATCGACGCCTGCAGTACTATCGCCTCCACAGTGTTGACCTCTCTTGGACCTTTCGGCCGTAACAAAATTGTTATCAATCATCTACAGAAGATGATTCTCACTTCCGACGCTGCTACCATTTTGCGGGAGTTGGAGGTTGTGCATCCAGCTGCAAAGCTGGTTGTTATGGCAAGTCAGCAGCAAGAGGCTGAGGTGAGGATTCATACCAGGGGTGCTGTCCGTAGTTAGCTAATAGGTGTTTGGCAGATGGGAGATGCTACCAATTTGGTAATTGTGTTGGCGGGAGAGATGTTGAAGATGGCCGAAGGGTTGATTCGGATCGGTTTACATCCCTCTGAGATTGTCAATGGTTACGAGAAAGCTGGGGAATTTGCTTTGAAGACTCTAGAAGGTAACAAATTTCTTTCATTGCCACGCTTCTATTGCTCTAACCATATGCCTAGAGCTTTCTGTCGATAAGATTACAGATATTCGCTCGCTGGAAGAGCTCAGCAAAGCTATTAAGACTGTCATCTCGTCGAAACAATATGGCAATGAAGACCTCCTTGCACCTCTTGTTGCCGAAGCTGTGCTTGCAGTCCTTCCCAAGAATCCTATAAACTTTAATGTCGACAACATCCGTGTTGTCAAAATTATGGGTTCTTCTCTTCCACAAAGCCGTGTTGTCAGAGGAATGGTTTTCCCAAGATCACCGGAAGGTACAGTTAAGAATGCTCTTAAGGCGAAGGTTGGTGTTTACTCTTGCCCGATTGATATCTCGCAAACCGAGACAAAGGGTACAGTTCTACTTCACAACGCCAAGGAGATGCTTGATTTCACAAAGGGAGAAGAAAACTCTTTAGAAGCTATAATTAAAGAGATTCACGATTCCGGCGTAAGAGTGGTTGTATCTGGGTCTACACTCGGCGAGCTGGCTCTGCATTACCTTAACCGTTACAACATCCTTGTCATCAAAATCCTGAGCAAGTACGAACTGAGACGGTTGTGCAGAGTTGTCGGCGCTACGCCATTGGCGAGGTTGGGCGCGCCTATGCCCGATGAGATGGGAAGTGTAGATGTTGTTGAGACTGAGGAGATTGGTGGAGACCGGGTTACTGTGTTCAGACAAGGTTGGCCTCACTATTATTACTTAATCTGAACAGCTCTAATAGCCAATAGAGGATGAAACTACTAGAACAGCTACCATTGTTATTCGTGGTGCCACTCAGAACCATCTCGATGACGTTGAGCGAGCTGTTGACGATGGTGTCAACGTTGTCAAGGCCATCACACGAGATCCTCGTCTTGTCCCTGGCGCTGGAGCGACTGAGATGCAGTTGATTGAGAGAATCGTTGCTTACGGCGAGAAAACACCTGGTCTATTACAGCATGCCATCAAAAAATATGGTGAGGCATTTGAGGTCATTCCTCGTACCCTTGCAGAAAGCGCCGGGCTTGATGCCACAGAGGTTCTCAGCAGGCTTTATGCTGCTCATCATAAAAAGGATAACTGGAGCACTGGTGTTGATATTGAGGTATTTACATATATCCCTCCCATATAAACGGCCAACTAATATCCTTCACTTCAGGACGAGAAGGGGACTGGGTTGATTGATGCCAAGGAGAAGGGGATTTTGGACCTCCTTATTGCGAAGAGCTGGGCGATCAGACTTGCAACCGAGGCTGCGCGTACTGTGCTCTCAGTCGACCAGATCATTGTGGCCAGGCAGGCCGGTGGGCCTAAGCCGCCCGCGCCTAATCCAAGCTGGGATGAGGACTAGATGTAGAGCAAATGGTGAATATTTAAAGGCTTTTCTAGAGTAGTTGGGGGTGATATTACGAATCCGTACATCGGTAACAAGCTTTTATAAGTTTGTACAGTAGAAAGACCCAACTTAAGTCAAAGTTAACGTCAAGGGACTAGATTTATGCAACCTAAGACGATTGAATAATACTATCTCGATTTAATTTTTACATGTCGTAGACCAAAGTATTTACTTCTATTTATTTCATAACTAGTTCAATGCTACCAATTTTTTTTTTTTGCACTACACAGGGTTCCACAGGTCGGCGTAAGCTCTCTCATGCCTGGTCTGTGCTTCAACTTGTACCTCTTTTCCATTCTCTGCCTCCTCCATCGATACCCGCGCCAACAACCTTTTCGCCTTTTCCATCAGCTCTGGGAAACCTCCGTCTTCTACAACTGCATTAATCTCCATCTCCGTAGCATCCCCCATCGGGTAATCTTCCATGTGATAATCCCCATCTCTTCTGTTTCTCACTTCGGTATGATCGCTTCCCTCCATTGGGGAGTCCTGGTTCTCAAATACCCTGTTTGACCTGTCCAGAGACCGGATCTGAGACAACAATCCTTTTCTTCGAGCTTCTTCAGAGTTTTGTGATTCACGCACTTGGTCGATCTCGGCTCCGAGCTCCTTGATGCGCGCTAGCGAGCTCTTGGCCTGTGCCATCAAGGCATCGTAGCTCTTTTCTTGGGCGGCGATGTCGGCTGCAAACGTGGTTGTGGTGGCATAAGACTGTGGGGTTGGGGCCATTGAACTGGTGTATGATGAGGCTTGCGGGAGGGGAGTTGGGGAGTCCATGTAGGGAGGTGGGGATGGGGATGGGGGGTGGGGATGGGGATGGGAGAGGGAGAGGTATGCGGGACCGTGGAGTGTGGGTCGAGGGGGTAAGTAGAGTAAGTAGGTAGGTCTCTTGGTCTGCCAGGTAGAGATAGGTGTCTTGCTTTGCTGGCTGGAGCTGGAATGAGGAGGTGGCCAATGGAATCCGATTGGAGGATGTGGGTAGCCGGGTGGGTAGGTACATGTAGGTACATGTACTATACTTACACAACACGAAACATGGAATTGAAACAGAGACGGGAGCGGTTTGTTCGGAGAGGTGTAAGTAGATATCGTTAACTGTAAGTAAGTAAGTAAGTAACTTAGCTTTGAAGAAAAGAAACGGTTGGTGGTGATGTGGTGCTGGCGGTCATTGACATATGCATGTAGATATCCCGTATATATGAAGTTGGCTGTACTTATCCCTTAGGTTTTTAGTAAATGCTGCACTCCCCTCATCCAGACGGAAGAAACAGGTGGTAGTAGATGTTGTTATCTCCGTTGTTAAAGTCATTGATGGCTTAAGGGATAGATAGTAATCAACGGGGGTTTCGGCCCGAGCTGTTGATGGTTTTCGAGTGAGATGTGGTGATTAACGGGGTATTAGTACATACAGGACGACGATTCCCAGCGAGGGTCTCCTCCTTGTAATGGTGCTTTTATAGTGGAATTGGGAATAACGGCTTGGGCGGTGTATACGTAGAGTGATGTTTCTCCGTTACGTTTAATTCTGAGGGTACAATTCGGAATTTTCGCCATTGGCATATTAGTGTATCAATCATAAATTGTTTTTTTGGAAATATATGTATAACGTACGTTAGTAGATATACGAGCTCTAAGAGCTATTCTTGAACGCTATGGAGTTCTATATTCTGCTCTTCCGGTATCTACTTATATCTCTGACCAGCTAATTCAGCTCCAAGCACTACATGCCAATAGCTCACATAGCCCAGACTATTCGATCGAGATATCGAGATTTCATTCGCAGACATCCATAGGGCGCAGAACACATGTGATTCTCCAAACTCTCGCCGGTCCCACGTCCATTACAAATAAACTCCTCGCTAACGACTTGCTCCTCGCCGGCCAGCCGTGACAAACATACTTCCAATCGCCGAGCCTCTCTACCTCCGTGGAACTCCTTTTTTCCGGGGTGTAATACGGTTATATACCGTCCCCAAATATTGCTGGTATCACGGGGTTAGGGTTACACAGTGCACATATCATCAAATCCCCTTTTGAGTGTAGTTGACAGATGTGATCGGCGGTTCGGGACTTGACTGCAGCAGCTCAATTGGGGGGGTAAACTGTGAGGATTATTTAACGCGGACACTGGTCTACCCCGCCTGATCAACTCAACACACTCTGAAGCTACAAAGATACCCACAAAACGAAGATGACCGTCACCCACATCGTCATGCTCAAGTACAACGAGGACACCTCTGAGGCGTCCATCAAGAAGGTGTGTGTTTTCCCGAGCCGTACTGTACCTGCATTCATGCAGTTGGTTAATTAGTTTCCGTTGCCGTTGCTTTTGCGGCGGTACTAACTAGACAATCGACGACGCTATCGCACTGAAGGATACTTGTCTGCACCCAAAGACCGGGAAGCCGTATATACTGTCCGCCAAAGGCGGGCGCGACAACTCGCCCGAGGGCCTACAGGTAGCGTAGACGTCTCTGTTGTTGATTAAGCTTGGACTGATCAATGGGGGGTAGAATGGGTTCACGCATCTATTTGTGATGGAGTTTGAGAATACTGAGGACAGGGACTATTATGTGGCCCATGACCCGGTGCACCAGGTGTATGTCAAGATGCTGGGCGCACTGCCAATTGGAAAGGTGATGGTTATGGATTTTGAGAATGGGTGTTATTAGAGGGGCGGCGAGGGCAGCGGGCTATATGTTTAGCTTGGGGCTTTCGAATTGATTGACTGCTTGTTTTTTTTTTTTTTTAAAAGCCACTTTGAGGGTTTTAGGTGAAGCAAGAATCCATAAATAGTTTATCGAGCAAGCTTAGAACCCAGTTTCAAAAGCTCGTCGTCTACTATTCACACATGAGGGTTATGGTTCCGAGGCCCGAGGGGGTTTCTATCACGATTGTAGAAGTTGTGCCATCACGAAGCCTCCAACGACCTTTCCCCACAGGCGTAGTACATACGAGTACTAGCACACTTTCCCATCTCGCCCATAACGGAGCCCCACGTAAAAATGACATAACCACCCCGTGTATCTCACCACCCGAAGGCAGTAGCGGCCCCACGCATCTTCACTCCAGCTATAAAACCCGCACCGTGCATCCATGTCACTGCACCACTCCCTCCCTCAAAAACCAGCACATCCCCAACCAGCCAGCCAAAAGCACCTCTAACCCCAGCAAGCATGACAAACACCTACGGCCACTACTCCCTCGCCGCCGAGGAGGCCCTCCACGCCAACGTCAACGTCATGGACGAAGCCCAGCTGCGCGTCTTCCTGGGCATGAAGGAATGCGAGCTGCGCCTGCTCCGCACGCGCCTTGAGACGCTGCAGAACATGGGGAGGCGCGGCGAGTACTTTGCCGCGGTGCAGGCCAAGCCTGCCGAGCAGAAAACAATGGTGGTGGCGGCGGCGGTGGCGGAGGAGAAGGAGCGCCCGTTCAGCGGAGGCGGATATGACTCGTACGAGAGGAATGTAATACAGAACTTCCAGTGCGGGTACCTCATGGAGTATAGCTCGTATGGGGAGTGTCCGAGCCGGTATTCGAAGGAGTTTTGTAGTTACTTGCAGAACGTGCAGCCGGCGGGGATTGGTAGTGGGCAGCATCATTAGATGAGGTTGGGTCTGGGGGCGGGATCAAAGGTAAAAGTGCTTTGTGGGCTGGCGGCCGTTCCGGAGTCGGGGATTGTCTGTAAGGCCTGCTAGCAGGTACTGATCTCGAGGATGGTTTGGTTCGCTGGCTCTGTGAGCTAGAACGCAGGGTCGAGCCTTTGAACCTGCATCTGTTGCTTGGGAGGCTTTATTTAGCCTTGCCATGGGTCACTGGCGCTTATTGACTGCTGGTGTGGGGAAGGTTCAACTGGGGCAGGCTGTAATTGTATCTAGCTTCGTTTTTCGTAATTTCTTCTGAGTTCCCCATTGTTGCTCTTTGCTTGAATTGCGCTTTCGTCGTTTCGTTTTATCTCTTGTAATGAATTTGGTCAATTCTATCACTTCTAATTAGTATATGAGCTCTGAGGCCAGCCGGCGGTGGGAAAAGGACTGGCGAAAATAGCAGGCTTTGATAAGGCATATTCCGTAGTTATGCAATTGATGTCGAGAAGAGATGAGCGCCCAGCGGTGGCCGGTATACTGGCGTGTTGGTGAAATTGTCGATATGTAAAACATAGTAGATGGATCGATGGATTGATGATGGATGGTCCTGATGGATGGATGGGTACCCAGGGGAATGATGAATGGCTGATTACGGCCAGCCCCATGCCGCTGGGCATCACAAACCATCACTCGCATCTGCAACACCCGCCCCCCCCCCCCCCACCGCATCGCCGTCTCCTCCTTCCTACCTATCTATAGCAACCAAACCTCCCCAGTGAGCTTCTTGGGCACCTACCTACAGTTTAAAATAAAAAAACCACAAATGCATTTCCGGAACAAAAGACTTACGCAGCCCCCTGGGGCCGCTGCTCCGCTTTCGCTGTGAGGGGAAGTCGAACCTGTGGGATAGCGGCGCAGGGCGACTTACGACTAATTCTCACTCTCTAACCACTGGGCCAACCCCTCATGAAAGCCGCGGCCCCTTTGCGCGTTTTGACGGCGTACTATCTGATGATAGTTCTTCTACTATATGCCATTTCAAAACTAGAGTTCGTTCTTGAGACAGAGCTTGAGAAATCTGATGAATAATTCCATTAACTACCCCAACTGCCTTAACCCCAACAACTCGTAGAGCTGCAATTTGGTAATGGACTCCAGTCCGGTCTAAGCTAAAACTAAGCTGCATGTCTATACTAAGCTACAGAGGAAGGGGAGGGGAAGCGAAAAATAAAAACGGTGAACCCAGGAAGCCTTTGTAGGAAAAAGAGAGAAAAGAGAAGACACGCCCGAATAAATTCATTATATTCTTTTGAAAAAAGGAATGGAAAGAAAACAGAACAGATGCAAAAACAGAAAGCAAAGGAGAAAAGCAGAGTTAAGGAGAGGGGGGAGGGATAGAGGTGAGATAGGAAGTGAGAGCAAGGGTGTGAGAGAGCAAGAGGAGGGGAAGCTGGAGAGGAAGAAGGAGTAAGAGGGAGAGAAGGGGCAAGAGCGGTAGGAAAGGGAGCAAAGGATTAGGAGAGCAGCCAACAGCGTCCCTACGACGCCGTCGCCGTCGCCGTCGCAGCCTTCTCCGCCTCCTCCACCGCCCCCTTCCACCTCCCCACCGCCATCTCCACTGCCCTCACCGTCCCCCCCAGCACCTCTTCAACCACCCCCCGCCCCCCTCCCACTTCCATACTCCTCTTCTTTGGCTTCACCCCTGTCCTCCTATACTCCTCCTGCGCCTCCTTCTTTCTCCTTACCCTCTCCTCTTCCCGTTCCTTGTCCGCCATCTCTGCAATCGCCTCAATGCGCACCTTACTGTTCTGAAGACTGTTTGCCAGTTTCCCAATATCCCCTGCTCTTTTCTCATCACCACTGAGGAAGGACAGCCAGAAGTGGCGCAGGAACTCGTGCGTGGTTGCGTGCACCAGTGTCACGCTGTCGAATACTGTGGGTGGTAGGCCAGCTGTGCGTGCGTTGCCGGCGCGCGTCACGTCTGCGCTTGCCGCGCGGCGGGCTTTCACAGCGGCGAGGATTTGCGAGGTTGCCGTGGAGGTGTCTGGCAGTGCAGCGGCAGAGAGATCGATTGGTGTTGTTCCGAGGGCGTTGGTAAGGTCTGAGAGGACCTGAGAGGGGTTGAGGTCCGCGTATGGGTTGGACGGCGCGGGTGCGTCCTCGGCGCCGGAGAAGAAGCGGCGTTGGTCGCGGATGTGTAGGAGGAGGCGGGAAGTGGGGGTATCATCTGTGAGGTCGTAGAGGGTTTGGGAGGTGATTGTGAGGACGTCTTGATCTTCGACCTCGGAGGGGTCGGGGTCGGCACTATGGTAAGGTGTTAGTTAGAGTTAAAGGTTAAAGAGAGAGGAAGGTGGGGGACAGACGGAGCGACGAGGTCGACGAGTTTTTGGGAGAGGCTGTTGAGCGTGCGGATGATGGGGACGTTCTCGACTTTTGTCGGGCGCATAGTGAGATCTGGCATGTTACCCTGCTTCTGCGAGAGGTTCTGCTCGTTCCCCTCGAGGTCGATAGTCCGAGGAAGGTTCTCGATTCGTCGCCGCTTCCGCGAGTTCTCTGTAGAAATCAGCACCTCACTTCATATTTAAACCCCCAACCAAACACACCTTCATCATCCCTATTGAGATACCGATCAAAGATGCTGTCCGTCACATCGGTCGGAAGAAGCTTCTCGCCCTTCAGCTTCTTGAACAACCGGCTCATGAAGAACCGCTGCCAGAACACCGTGTCTGTGATCTTGGGCACGTTCTCGTCGTATACAGCCTTGACCAGCGGGTGCTGCTCAAAGATGTCGCGGATCACGTCCTGGCTGATACTGATCTTGCCGACACCGTCCTCGGTCTTTGGCTTGATGGTTGCGAGGACATTGTATGGCCCACGCCGCTGCTCCCGCTCAATCGCATGTGCACGCAGCAGGTGTGTCCGGGTGCTCCAGAATTGAGTGGCCGTTACCGCATTCGAGAGCACGGCCTCACTAAACGTTCGTGACAGTTCGGCATTCGACTTGAGGAGTGATTGCTGCAAGGCCATGTCGTTCTCCAAGCGGCTCTTTGACCAGTCCGCCGGGTCCGGGAGTGCTGTGGCGGCGGCGGCAGCAGGCGTAGCAGGCCCAGAGGCCGCCTTCGAATCCTGTATACGCGTGGTGAGGGCCTCCTTTACCGCGTCGGCCTCGGTGCGCGCCGTACTGGACGTGAACGTGAAGACGTATTGCTCGGGGTCTTTATCTTTGTCTAGCGTGGCTTTGGCAAACACCTTGATCATGACCTTTGCAGTTGTTGCTGGGGTGGCCTGTAAGTCTGCATTGGTTCTTTTGTCAGTATTGTAGGGGACGGAACCGTAGGGCGGAAGAGCATACTGGTGATGGTGCTTGTGGGGATTGTAAGTGATGGGGGGGCGCCCGGTGGGGTTGTGGGCGTCCATGTGAGGCTGTCTTTGAGTACGAGGAGGGCACCGTCTTTCTTTTTGTAGGAAGCGGAGCCCTTGACGGTCGCCATGACGGAAATTGAGCAGGTGATAGCTTGTGGGCGGTGGAGTCTATGGTATTGGGAGCTGTAGGAGGTGAGGTGAGGTGAGGTGAGGTTTGGAGGCGGCGTTTAATGTTGTTTTTTGGTGGTGGGAGCTCTGCTCGTAAGATGCCTTTGATCTATTTTGAGTCAAAGCTTAGCTCCGACCCATGCCCGTCATTATTACCCTAACCCTGAGGCTCTTGGGGGGTTACCCGGATACCTTGGGAGGGTGTCAATGATTGATTTGTGGTTACTACTTTATTAGAACTACATGTAGATATCCCATTTTCCGCAAATATGGATACGCCCTAGAATCTTTTGTATGTGTTCCATCCGCATTTATTTATGGTATTAGGTTACTTGTCCTTCTATGACGTTCCCCAACACAATCGATATCACATTCCTGCTAAAATGCTAATATTTTTGATGTACGCAACAGCAGCCATGTTCATATGCATCATGAAAGACATGCAGCGAGGCTACATGTATTTGTTAATTAGAGACATATTGTATGTATCAGCTATCAGAATGGGGTGGGAGGATACGGGAGATATGGACATCGTACACGTTATTCACCCATAAATAGAGGAGCCTAGAACCAATGAGACTTCTTTACTCACAAATGCTTCTCTACTTCTTCCTTTTGGTTACTAATTTAGTACTATTATCATCATGTTAATATCAACTTAGACCGCACAAACTATCACCTCCGCCAAGCCACTATCTACTATACAAATCTCAACCCTAACCCACCTCTACAACCTCACAAACCTCAACTCGAGACTACCGAAACCACAATCATAGCATCTCACCCTATTTACAATGTCAGCGATATCAGATCTCCTGGTGATACCTGCAGGAGTCTCTCCGGAGCGTAAATACGCCCAAGTAAGTGCCTACCATCCGCAGTCATAGGACCCAAGCTCACCTCCCAGTCTCTAACCTTGTGATAGCTCCTCGATAACGCCCAAGGGCTCACCAAGCTCACCAAGGCGTCGCCCCCCACCCCCGATGAGACCGAAAGGCTCCTTTCATGGATTACGGCGGTACTCGTACCCACAGAGGTACTCCTCCCGCCCGAGTTTGTCCTCGAAGACGACGATGACCCGGGACCGCCGGCGGCCCTGAAGCCTTATCAGGACCTCTGTGAGGCGGCGCTACAGCTGCTGCAACAGCTATCGCCGGCAAAGCTCACCAACGAGCTCCGCATTTTCCTCATCTCTCAGACCTCACCCCACGACCCATGGACCACTGTGACCAGCCAAAACCTCTCCACCACCCTACTCTCACAGCACCCACCTACTACGGCCACATTAACCGCCCTCCTAACAACACTCAAACCCCTCTTCACCGCCCACCGCCTCATCACCCCGTCCGCTACCGCCGCCCTCCGTCCCTCTACCGCAAAAGCCCCGCTACTCATCACCGCACCCCCCCACCGCTCCACCCACCCGGCCACGCCCACAATCCTCCACTATGCCGTCTCCCAACTGGCACCCACAGACCTCGAGACGAACTGGCACCTTGTTGTCCCTCCGCTCCTCGGCCTCCTAGATGATACCGACACGCCCACCCGCACACGGGCATGCCTTATTCTCAGTACGCTCCTGCTACACCCGCAGGCAGCCCCCCTCCTCAAGCGCTCCGGCCTCTCCAACGTCCTCTGGGATGCCACCTTCCCATGCACACTGTCCCTGCCCCCTCTCACTCCCACTAATCTCTCGCTCCCGCTGCTCCGCTCCTCCTATGCCGCGCTCATGGCGCTGGCAGATGCTACCGCGCCGCCAGGCCGCGAGCGCTCCAAGCTTCTCGGCAGGCTTCTGAGAGGTGGTGTACTGGCCGGTATGCAGTACTCTGGTGAGACTGTCGCGGTAGTAGAAGTTCTTTTGGGCGTGCTCGGCGAGCTAATTGAAAAGATGGGAGTCTGGGGGGTGCGGTACCTCGGTGAGGCTGTCGGCGTGGTGGTGGCCGTGCTTGGGGGCCCGTTTATTAGCGCCTCACCTAGTCTAGTAATTGCCGCGGTAGATGCGACAAGCAAAATACTAAAAACAACATGGGTGAGGGCCGAGGCGTATGCGTGGGAGGTTGTGAAGGCGGTAGTAACTTGTTGGGGGCGGTTTTCGCAGGATGGGAAGGAGGATGAGGGGGTGAGGGGGGCGCTGAGGGGGGGCGTTGAAGGTGGTGAGGGGGTGGTGGGGAGCGAGTGGGAGGGAGTAGTGAAAGAGATAAGGGAGACGGGGGTGGAGGGGGTGGGGGCGTTGGTGGAGGGGTTGTAGGAGGGGGAGGGGGAGGGTAGATAGCAATTGCTGTCTTCCGTGCCGTTCTCTGTTCTCTTCGTGCGTGATTGTAAGTTTTGTGAAATTTAAACCGGTCCCCGGATATAATCCGCCCTATGCCTTCGAATCTAATCCGGAGAATGAAGCATACTGAAACATTAGGCTCGTAAGTAGCCGTAAACCCATAGTCACTACATACAGTACTTGCTATTTCAAACTCATAATGGCTACAGTGCCATCCCAAACTCCGGCCATCAATGACTGCACTACTACCCCAAACCCATAAAATCACAGTTCTCGTAACTGTCCCCATAATACGCCGAGTTTCCAGCAAACTGATGATTACCCTTATCACTGCTCACTTACACCCATTCTGCAGGCTACATGTACTTCAGTACCGTATCATCATTTGGGTGCCTGCATAGCTACTACGCCATTACACTATATACACCTTATACCACGAGGTTGTACTCGGTCATTTATTTAGTCCTGCGACCAAACACTTTAAGTATTAATTACCACGCTAGTAATCTCGTGGTGAGTCTCGGTGCGTCTGAGGGCGAAACTACAGCGCTAGTACTATTGTGTAGCCACCACTCACACTTGTTCACATGAAGGGTTGTCCCAGTGGTTAGAGAGTATGAATTAGTTGTAAGTCGCCCTGCGCCGCTATCCCACAGGTTCGACTCCCCTCAGAGCTGAAAAGCGGAGCAGCACCCCAGGGGGTGCGTAAGTCTTTTGCTGCAGGAAGGAAATTATATGTTTTTTTCTCCCTTTCTTAGGGAAGAATGGGTCATGTATTGTGTTTTTTATGTTTAACTACAGGTACCCGAGAAGCTTGCGATCTATGTAATGTAGATCGGAGTTTTGGTTATTATGGGAGTGGGGAGGCGGGTTTATGAATAAAAAAAAAAAAAGGTGGGGAGGTGGGTGTGATGGGTGCTATTACGAGTGATATATTATGACCTTCGAAACTGAATATGTTCCAATCCAACCACAGATCACCTATCACGATGTCTAACAACTGATAAACCATCCTACACATCATCAGCCCATCCACCAGCCATCCAATACTAATAACTAAAAACGTTCTCTGTAAAGTAGTGTACCGGGGGTTGAGGGAAAGTACGAAGAGAATCTTGCTGTAAAATAGGGGTGTTTATCTTATCAGATTCTCAGTATTTATGGTGAACACGGTACAAGTGAGTGCATAAAGCTGTATATATGTACAAATACCTAGCTCAACCGCAAATACATGTATGTATATATTCTATACATTCTTCCAGCAACGCTTTTTTATAAGGGCCCAGTGGAAGGATAATTACTGTTTGTTTTGTTTTGTGCTGTCTAGATCTGGAAATACATGTACCCCCCCTCAAATACTTACTGATGGACGTTCTGGGAGTACCCGGAGAAGTCTCAGGTCGTCATTGTTTTGGATACTAGCATATTGGGCATATGGTGTCTTTGGCAGTCCTGGAGGATCTCGTGGATGTGCTCTCTATTGTCAATGTATGCATTTTGACTTCATGGGGCGTTTTGCTTAGGGTAGGTAGGCTCTGTAAATTCTCTCAACTCCCCGGGAGTGACAAAGCCCTCTACCACAAACTTGAGATACGAAAGATATCTACATCCTTTCCTGGGTGGGGCCAAGGTACGATTGAGGGCATATAGTAATTCTATTAGAACACTATCTCCCAAAAGAAAAGAGGGGAAAAAAAAAAACTATTTATTTCTTCTAGGAACAAAAGACTTACGCACCCCCTAGGATGCCGCTCCGCTTTTCAGCTCTGAGGGGGAGTCGAACCTGTGGGATAGAGGCGCAGGGCGACTTACAACTAATTCTAACTCTCTAACCACTGGGCCAACCCCTCATGATAGCTACTGTTATTTTTGCGTACATGAATGGCGGACTAGTAGTCTACCCTGAAGATCTATTTTAAGGCACGTGATTTGGTGCCGTTATAGAGCTTAGCCATCGCGGCCGTCCCGAAGTCCTTGCACCTACGATATGAAAACCAGAAATCAGCCGGTACCTAGATGCTATTGGATTGCAAAATATGGCAACGATTTGATGTTATTCAATGATACCAACCCTAGGTAGGGTATAAAGGGCATCATTGAGATACGAGTGACATAATGAATAAAAGAAAAGAAAAAAGATACGAGTGACGTTGTGTGATCATTGTGGGGTATCACACTGTTCTCTCCTTTCGGATGGGTTTCACCATATCACCTACATCTCATCAAAACACACCACGCATTAACCTTCTAGCGACTTGTATGAACTCTCCTTCCTCCTCCACCCTACCCCGCGGCCCTGCCCGTGTTCTGCTTTTTTACACGGATTGGTTCTACTACCATGAGGTGAGCTTGGATATTCGTGACGATATGCACAATGTCCCGAGATAGGAGCCCGCTGCAAACTCACAGCCCCCTCTTCCTGCCACGGTATGTTCACTAATAGTATCGATTAAGGACATGTACATTCTTTAGGCCTACATATCCTCCAACACATAGCTTGCGGTGCCAGGTTTGTGCTTCCTGGGTTTAGTTTTACACCCAGCTCACGTGCACACACAGCGAGTTCCCCGGACATTGGCGGGCACCGTTGCTCAGAACGCTCTAGTTATAGTGATTTCGGTCCTGTACACTAATTCTGGCGGGTAGGGCGCCGCTGTCAGATAGGACGACTTTATCAATGGAATGAGTTGGAGCGTGGGCTCTGTTATACTATAATAGTGTGATTTTATTGCATCAAGATGCAGTGGGGTACGGATACACCTTCTGCTGCGTCCATCATTTAGGATTCATGATCGCGGCTATCATACCTATACCTTTTGTCTAACCTGAAGCTGGTTTTTTTTATCTGACTTCTGGCTTGACAAATTGGAAAGTTACGACAGTGGTGTGAGAGAGATTACTGTGGTTTCTTTCTGGCCGAGGATGAGATAGCTCAAGGTTTAGCTAACTTTAGCTTTCTGGGGAGTATTCTATCGTAGATGAGTCGATCAGTTCTATCTACGTATCGGGGTTACATACCAAACTTATGATTAACTTCCAGGCTCAATTGACCTAATTGACGTCATGACGTTATCGGGTTACGCTCTATTGAGATCACTGAACCCACTGTGTGGGCGACTTCCAAATTCAGCATATGCAGATCAAGAACTTTCTTGCAACTCGGCATATACGGAGACCCTGCTTTCTTTCAACTAAACTGCATATGTTGGAACTATATACTGCATATTGAGAAGTGACCGGAATAGAGTGTGTTACTTCAGGAGCCTGCAGACCTCTTAGCGTGTGGATGAGACTTACACTCACTATATGTGTAATATCCCTTAAACCGTTGAGACAATGCTGACACCCCTTCCCAAAATGCCAACAGGTGGCTGGTGCTAATAAATTCTATGGTACTTGTTGGTGTGGCTTTCGGTCTCACATGAGGGGGTGTCAGCATCGACGGTTTATGGGATACTAGACTAGGAGTCTGCTGCGTTTATTACATTAGGTCGCACATTACCAATCTTCAAGCTTGTCCCCTATCGTGTCTTAGCATCGCACGAGCCCGCTTAGATCGATATCCTTGCAATTGAGATAGCGCTTAACATCAGTAGATCAGGCTTGGCTAGATGGCCCCTGCTGGGACAATTTTGCACTCAACACCAAAGTACTACATCATGCTATATGCGGAGACTTTATATTTAAGGATGATGACGCCGTTCTTCCTTTCTGGGTTTGATAGTATCTTGGTCATATGACAGTTCTTCCCACACTAGATCTCTCTCTCTGAAGAACGTTATATGTTGGTCTAAGCACAGAAAGCTGTCAACACTAAGCACATGCAGTTACTTACCGAGTGTTCTTTTTTACTTGGGCATGCAGTACTGATAATAGGCAGAGATCGTCTTCGCCCGGTTTCTGTTATCATGATGGTCCCTATAATTACAATCCTCCCCCGATTGCCCCTACCAATTCTTGCTGCCTAAATCGCGATCAATTAATTATCGGGGCCATTTTACTATTATGGTCTAGTTCGGCGGGAAAGTGATGATCATCACAAGCAAAGTAAGACATGCAGTCATTATCATTATCCCTAAATAAGTAGCTAACTACATGTAATATGTACAGGGCATACGAACAAAAGAATAAAACCAACAAAAGAAACCCAAGAAAAGAAAGAATGCCAACTACAGCAAGTGAGTAAATACAAGACCGAGAAAAGAACTTTCACCCTTACTCCAACTCACCCCCCTCATTACACACAACTCCGTACTCCTCCCACTCCGGCCCCTTCACCAACCCCAACGCCCATCTCCCCAGCATCCACGCACGATCAACTCTCAACGCCCGCCCCACTCCAACCATCACAACCGCCGGAACAACCCAAGCCAACGCCAAGAACAATACCGCCAGAAACCCGATCCTCCCCCTACACTTGAATACCAACCCCAACAGCGCATCCAACACCAGGCACCTCATCTGCACCCTCGGTGGATACTCCCACTTCTCGCCCATCGCCGCATACAACAGCGCCGTGCACCCCAGCCTATAATACGCATTCCCATACGACACTGGTAGCCGGTAATACCGATCGCGTACTTGGGCGTCCGCACCACTAGCTAGCAGCATACGGACTATGGACGTTGCACCCGCAGCTGCCGCACAATGCAGTGGTGTGCGTCCGAAATTGTCGGTGGCATTGGGGCAAGCGCCGGCGGCGAGGAGGAGTTCGGCGCATTCGGGGAGATTGTAGAAGGCAGCGTAGTGGAGTGGAGTTATTCCGCAGGTGCCGCGCGCGGAGATGTCAGCGCCATGGAAGAGGAGGAGAGCTACAATGGTGGTTGTCTGTGGGCTACGGTGGTGTGTGGGGGCTTTGAGGGCATGGTGGAGAGGTGTCTCCAGGCGGCGTGAGAGTCCGTCGTTGACGGGGATCGTACGCAGAAGAGTACATACGAGGGGGAGGTTTGCGGTCCGGGCAGCCGTCTGGAGAGCTCCGGGATAGGTGGGGTTGCTCAAGGCGTGGGTTGTCAGAATGGGTTTGAGGAGGGCAGAGAATTCGCGAGTTGTGAGTATGAGTGAGAGGAGGTCTTGGGGAGCGGTCAGGTAAGTTGAGATCTCCAGGATAAGCTCGTTGGGTAAGGATAGGAGAGGAGAGGAGGAGGAGGAAGAAGCAATTGGTAGGTCGAGCTCTTTCTTTGTCTCTTTCCCCTTCGTCACTTCTGTAGGGGAGCGCCACTGCCAGAGTTGCGAAAATATTGACTCCATGCCAGCAAAGATCATGATTCCTGTTCACGGTAGAGAAGAAGGTAAGGTAAGGTAAGTTGTTTGAAGCGTTTCTCCTTGCTCAATTTTTATATCTCCAGGTGGGCATTGGCACCAATCAATCTTTGGGTCGTGTTGTACAAATTTTCTCTCTCTCTGCTCCCAGTCCGCTCCAGCCGGAATGTTGGAGCTTATCAACGTAGTTGTGTGACTTGGTAAGGAGTTGTTTATTGGGAAAAGGGCAAGTACAATACGTATGGTGGGTGGGTATGTGCTGCTGACCAGCGCCAGATACACACATATACAGGGAATCTTTGTCCCTAAACCAACAAATTAAAGAGCGAAGGGAAGAGGGAGGCGTAAGGCTGGACGCTGTGCTACGAGAAATTGTGTGCCCTGTTCTGCCACACACACACGCCCTTCCACTTCCGTCTGAGAGCTGTTCGAGAAAAATCAAGGATGGGTTTGAATGTGCAGATTCTCGCTCCAGATCTGCTCGTCAACGTGTTTCGATCAAGATGTGCCCAAGTGGAGCCGGATTTGTTGGCTCAGCCCCAAGACGAGACGAGACGTCTCAGATTCAAGTCAATTATCGTCAGTGCAACTAAGTGATGAGACAGTATAAAGGGGATTTTCGGCTCTGGGATTAGTATTTGTAGTAATTATTGTCATGGCTGAAGATCAGACCGCCTGAGCTACCTACCCAGAGTACCACCTACATCATCCTCAGTTGTGGAAGATCCGCACTATTCCCGGAAGATGGTTATAAGCACTGCCGACAGGGGTCCGAGTGTATTGAGCGTGTGCCAAGCCGGGACGCCCAATCATTGGCTCTCACTCGGGTTCTGAGGTGGCCGGTGAGGGACGTAAGGGATTAGGGTAGATTGAATATAAGATTGAATATAATACATGTAGTGACAAAGACGGTGCGGTCTTGATCATGATTGTAAGTGGTGAGATCCCGATATGCCTCAGTGGAATTACTTTAGAGTAAGTACATGTAGGTATGCATACTATACTATGCATATTACCCGGGGCGCAGGTAATATTGTTGGTTACTTGCAGGTTGGTTGTTAGGTGAAATGTTAGCCGAAGAAAACTAACCATAGAATCGCACCTACGATTGAGGGAAACTGCTGTAGCCATCAGCTGGAGCGCCTAATGTTAGTAGAGTGGTCAATTGGGCCGCTATACTGCTATATTAACCAACGTGCATAGTTATTATTATCAGCTTCATATTAATCAAGGTATCAATTGATTAATCTGATCTCAGCTTTATCTTATTGATATCCATTAGTAGTAATCTTTCTTCTCCGAATCTACAGCTGTACTACATACCCAACTTCTTTATTCTCACACGAACCAGATTCCACTCCATGGAGAATTGAAATAGCGCTGCTGCAATATATCTATATTCAGGCTGTTAATATACCCCTCCTCTACTTTTAGCATCATCCACATAAGCAACGCTTCCTGCGGCTCTTTTAAAACCCCAGCCAGCACGTGACTCTTGGCAAACCACAATTTCAACCTCACGCCCGCACCACCGCCTTACAGGATTGTATCACCGCCTAATTGCCCACAATGCTGCCCACCCCCCGCATATCGCCGCTGGCGCGTAATGTCTGTGCCAGCAGAACGTTCAGCAGCACCGCGAGGACACGGTCGAAAATTGGGATGTTGCCTGTTGTCATCCCGCAAGAGGTCACATTAACAAAACTGCCGCCGCCAGAGGCAGCCAACCCAAGGGATCGTCCAGTTGGGTCTATGTAAAATCCCCGTCTAGGTGATACGGGCGGTATATATGGGATTATAGCTAACGTTAACCCCAGGCTCGTCCAAGGCCCCCTCGGCACCCTTAGTCTCCGGCTTCCTCCCTACCTCAGCATCAGCACCGAGCCCATTCCCGCTACGACCTCAACCAGAGCCTCCATCAGCGTCAACGACCCTAAAATCCGTGAGCAGCGCGAGATGTGGGGAACCGCTCGTTCCGTGCTACAGAACCTTGTTTTAGGTGTTACTGAAGGCCATTCTGTCATTTTACGATTAGTCGGTGTAGGTTACAGGGCCACCGTCGAACAGGGCGGGAAGATCCTTAATTTGAAGGTGGGGTACTCGCACCCGGTTGAGCTACCGGTACCGGAGGGTGTGACGTGCTCGGTACCGATGCCGACGAGGATATTGCTGGAGGGGTGCGATAAGATCAAGATCAAGGACTTTGCGGCGAAAGTACGAGCGTGGAGGGTGCCCGAACCGTATAAAGGAAAGGTGAGTGCATTCCGTTCTATGAAGAGAAGGGATAGAGGGAGTACGGGGGGGGGGGGGTGGGGTTGGATGTGCTAACGTGTGCGTAGGGTATATTTGTGGGCGACGAGACAATAAAGTTGAAGGTCAAGAAGGTCAAATAGATTATCCACCTCTCCCTCTCCCGCTTCTGCTCCGACCCAAAATTGCTGGATTCGCGCTGGATGGGTCTGGTTTGGTTTGGCTGTGCCAGAAGCTGGGAACCGGACTGGGCATTTGTAGAATTAAAATAGTTTCTTGTATATATCATACATTGCCCTTTCCTCCCTAAGATTCCGTGCAAGCAGCATCAACCGCAATTTTGAACCGATCATACTTGGTCCGATTACCTCACGTATGTACCTTGGCGCCCACCCCGATCACATTATATCACTCGCACGCATCATATTACTCTAATACCCACTGCCCTGGTCTTCTATTTATCCCTGTATGCAGCCTTGCAGTTCATTCATTGCCCGTAAGGCAAGCGAAAGAGGGCAAACGAACAAAAAAACTTTGACTCTCCCCCCGAAAAAAATAAAAATAAAAAACTTGGGACAAAAGACGTAGTAAACCCCGTTCTCGTCTCATCAAAAAAAAAAAAAAAAAAAAAAAAAAAAAGACTTGTGCAGCCCCTGGATCACTGGGATAGCCCCTCATGCTAATAAGTGTTGGCTGTGACTACATGTGCGGATATGTAGTCATTGGTAGTCCACCCTGAAAGCTGGAGAGAATACGTGGCTAAGATGGGTGAAAACTTAAGTAACCCTGGGGCTACTGGACATGAAGGGGGATTGAGGCTGTGTGGAATAGCGGCGCTGAGACTTATAAATGGTCATATTATTCGTAGTCTCCAAACCCGTGCACTGGCTGGACCAACCCCCGCTGAAAACTAACTTAATTCCATCACATATAAACCGCCAACTAATGACCGAAACGTTGAGGCGCAAAATCCGCTTGTCGGTTGATATAGATCTTAGGATACAACAACCTCTATGTAGGAGAATTCTGGAGGAAGTTTGATTCGTATCACACCGCATCACTCGAATCCAATAATGTCCCTCGCATTTCCACCTACGTAAAGTCATGAAGGAATCATACTCTCTGGCTATTTCACCTATAAAAGCAGTCTTTACTCATTCCCCTCCTGGTTGATTATAAAAATATTATTCCATTAGCGCATACCAAACCATAATCACAATTCATCACTCGATCATAACATCCCTCACCCAGTCTATGTATGTCATTTCTTAGACACTAGCGCCTATCAGCCGTTATAGTACTCGTGTTTGAATTAAATGTCTTAATTAAAGCCGCAAACCTTTTATTGTTGGAAGTTTATGTTTATTGGCAACGACGACATCGGGAACAGAGAAGCGCTCTAAAAATGAAAGTATGCAAGGAAAGAAGAAAGATCGCCGGTCACCAGCCGCGCCTATAGATTACGTGAAAAGGGCAGAATGCTAGAAATCGGTTGCAAAGGGAAGTTTAAACGCTCTAACTCCGCTTATTACAGGTTTTCGTTTATGGAGTGCAACGACCAGTCCATCGAGGGTAGAGCGAGCAGTCACGAACAGTGTAACGGTCACACATCCAGGCGAGGAACCTCTCGAGACCAAGTCCGTAACCACCGTGAGGAGTGGTTCCGTATCTATATAGGGTTAACATTGCACTAGTAAAACTCCAGATTGAGAAACTCACTTTCTCTGGTCAGTGAACCAGTAATATGGGTCAGGTGAGATGCCCTCTCTGGCATATCCGGCCAACAACTCTTCCATTCCATCCATTCTCATACTTCCTCCAACGATCTCGCCGACACCTGGCATGAGACAGTCGACACTCTCGGTAACTCTAGGGTCTTGGGGATCCTTCTTCATGTAGAAAGCCTTGATTTCAACGGGGAACTTTGTCAAGAAAATTGGCAGATTAATCTCGTCTGTCATCTTCCTCTCGGCAGCCTCGGCAATATCATCTCCAAACTCATGAGGTTTACCCTCTTCGTTGGGGATATCGTGTTCCTTCAACCACTCGATAGCATCTGCGTAAGTCATACGCATGAAAGGACGAGCAGGTGCCTTGAAGTTCGGGTTGAGCTCCTTGATGAGTCCAGAAATGAGGGGGTCTGCCAGAGCATAGTCGATAGTACGGCAGATTGTCTCCTCAAGGTTACTAAGGAGATCGTCGAAGCTGATAAAACCAAGCTCAGCCTCGATATGAGTATATTCAGACAAATGGCGGCGGGTCAATGACTTTTCAGCCCGGAAGGATTCCTGGATACAGAAGACATCTCCAAGTGAGGGAAGGCAAGTCTCGAGGTACAATTGTGAGGACTGGGTAAGATACGCCTTTTCACCATAGTAGTTGAATTCGAAGAGAGTGCTTCCACCCTCGACTTGGGTCTGTACCATGCAAGGGGGGGTCACTTCGAGCATACCAAGGTCTTCATAAGTCTTACGGAAGGCCCTCAAGACACCTGCCCGGACCTTCAATACCGCACTAGCCTGTTCTCCACGAATGACCAAGTGTCTGTTGTCATACTTGGTCTGGGGGTCTGCGTCCTTGGCGACAATGTTGGTGATTGTCTCGTCACCCCCTGGAGCCTTTCCAACGACTTTATAGTAGTCCGCATGTAGTTCGTGGCCGTCAGGTGCATGTGAACCTTCAGGAACGGGGGATATAACACCATATATAGTGATTGTCGATTCAACCGTCAAGGTCAACGCATCATAAGTCTTGGTCAGATCGTCGGCCAAAATACATTGGAGGTACCCAGTCCCATCACGCAAAGTTATGAAAACCAACTTGCTTTGATGTCTCAACCTGTGGACCCAACCAGAAACCTTAACCCTCTTTCCGCGGCTTGCAACACTGCTTCTGATTTTGATGTTAACTGCAGCAGGGAGAGATGGGTCCTCGGTCAAAACAATCTTTTTTGCTTCCTCAAGCGCCGCCTCCTTGGAAGCCCTAGCTTCAGCTTCCTTCGCATTGATCTCGGCTTGCTTGGCGGCCTTCTTCAGGTTTGCGGCGTGCATATTGGCGACCTTTTTCATAGCAGCCTTAGCGGCAGGCTTGTATTCTTTGCGGGTCTCATCGTCAGGTCCTGACTCTGATTTACGGACTTGGAATTTTGCGTCTGGGTGGGACTTGTAGGTGTGTGTTAGGGCGCCAATAAGGGACTTGAATGGCTGCTCTGGAGTACCGGGGGTGTCGGCGGAATCGACGCCGGTATCCTCATCAACATAAACTATAAGTAGAGGAAAATATTAGTGACCAAATTGACAATAATAACGGCAAGAAAGTGTGTCTTTTCAATTTATGAAAAATGAGTCATTGGAATTACTGACTGGAGGCGGTGGACTCTGAGACCGTAAGTTCCGCCGCAGCGTTAACTAATTTCTTTGCGTCTTCACTCATTTTAGTGGAAGGTTATAGCACTTTGCGGAAAAACTGCTATGTTGAAGTAGATGATGACGTTTGGAGATGAGAGATGAGTTTGTTTCGACTCATGAGCAATAATTTATGAATGGAGGGGCTGCCAAGCCTACGAGCGTAAACAAAGTCGCATGGTGCCCCGCCTTAGATAACGGTTACCCGGTCCGCTATTCATTGTAGGCTAATTGAAAGCCAGTACTGCAATCTTAAGTTGCGATAAAATTTTACAAACTGATAAGAAAAGATAGGTATTTTCACGGCATAGTGCGTGTATGATTGCTATTATATTACCTTGCCTGTATGAACCCTGTGCTACACGGGGATGTAGATCGGAAGAATAGGTAAGGTACCTACATGCCCCACTTTGAGGCTCTGGTGAGGTATGTAGTGCTATAAATGTTACCCTGACTTTGCTAGAGCTGTCAGGGTTAGCTAACTCTGCTTAGTCAATTCCCCACAGTAGACTTGACGAAAAAAAAAAACTTTTTGAAATTCGTTCCGCGACAACACCAGTACTCACAAAGGCGTCCCTGTACGTCTCCCTTAACACCAGTAGTACTGACAATCTGCAACTTCGGGAAAAGTAAAACATGCAGCTTGTAAGATGAACAATCCCTCAATGTAAATGTCACAGTTCCTATGTTCTTTGGCTAACTGTATTTTCTTCAAGACCTGGAAATCAATCGCTACTGTGCCTACCTCACAGGAGTTCCTGGACATTGTCTTGTCCAGGACCCAGAGGAGGCTACCTACTCAGATTCGTGCTGGTTTTGCCATTAGCCGTATCAGAGGTAAGTTCTAACTTTCACGACACACTTGTATATCACTTGCTGAGTGGCGGAACATCAGCATTTTACCTTCGTAAGGTCAAGTTCACCGAACAAACCTTTTCTGAGAAGCTTGGAGCAATCTTGGAGTCTTTCCCTAGGCTCCAGGACATTCACCCTTTCCACAGTGCTCTTATGAACACACTCTATGATGCAGACCACTTCCGCATCGCTCTCGGTCAGCTCTCGACCGCCAAGCACTTGATTGAGCAAGTTGCTCGTGACTATGTCCGTCTAATCAAGTATGCTCAATCGCTCTTCCAGTGCAAGCAGCTTAAGCGCGCCGCGCTTGGTCGTATGGCCACTATCACTCGCCGCCTCAAGGGATCCCTTGAGTACCTCGAGCAGGTCCGACAGCATCTTGGCCGTCTTCCTTCCATTGATCCCAACACTAGAACTCTGCTCATTTGCGGATACCCCAATGTTGGAAAGTCTTCATTTTTGAAGTCCGTTACCAGGGCCGATGTCGATGTCCAGCCCTATGCATTCACTACCAAGTCCCTTTACGTCGGACACTTTGACTACAAGTACCTTCGTTTCCAGGCGATTGATACCCCCGGTATTCTCGACCACCCACTTGAGGAGATGAACACCATTGAAATGCAGTCCATCACCGCCATTGCGCATCTGCGCTCTGCTGTCCTCTACTTTGTCGATCTTTCCGAGCAGTGTGGATACACTGTCGAAGCTCAAGTCAAGCTCTTCCACTCCATTAAACCTCTCTTTGCCAACAAGATTGTCTTTCTCGTCGTCAACAAGATCGACGTTACCCGTCCCGAGGACCTTGAGCCCAGCCGCCTGGCCCTCCTCGAGACAATTACCAAATCCGGCGAAGTCGAGATGCTCAAACTTTCCTGCCACACCGAGGAAGGCGTCATGGACGTTCGTAACCAAGCCTGCGAGCGCCTCCTTGCCGTCCGCGTTGAGCAAAAGCTTAAGAACGCCGCCAGCGGCGCCGTCGGCAAGGAAATCACTGATATTCTTAATCGTATCCACGTCTCACGACCCATCGGCGGCGTCACAAGAGAGGCCTTCATCCCCGACGCAGTCCTCGCCAAGAAGAAATACGACAAGGATGACCCGAACCGCCCCAAGCTCGAGCGCGACATCGAGGCCGAGGAGGGTGGCGCCGGTGTCTACAGCGTCAACCTCAAGAAGAACTACATCCTCGAGAACCCCGACTGGAAATTCGACAAGATCCCCGAGATCTACGACGGGCGCAACGTCTACGACTTCATCGACCCAGATATTGAGACTAAGCTCGCCGAGCTCGAGGCCGAGGAGGAGCGTCTCCAGGAATCCGGCTTCTACGACGAGGACGAGGATATCGAGGATGAGGAGGACGCAGAGATCCGCACCAAAGCCGACTACATCCGCGAGCAGCGCACCCTCATCCGCAATGCCGCCCGCTCAAAGAAGTCGCTCAAGAACCGCGCCATCATCCCCAGAACCAAGGGCCAGGGCAAGAAGCTCTCCGAGATGGAGTCCCATATCGGCGGAAAGCTCGGCCTCGATACCAGTGCTATTGCTGCGCGCGCACGCTCAAAGTCTCGCGGCCGTCGTGGTGGCGATGATATGGAGATTGACGATGGCCCACAGGCCACCAAGGCCAAGAACATCGAGAGGGCCAAGAGCAGAGCGAGAAGCACAAACAGACGCGAGGACGGCGTCACTAATGAGGGTGCTAGGAGCGCTGCAGAGAAGCTCATGAAGCTCAATCAGAAGAGGATGAACAGAATGGCCAGACAGGGTGAGTCGGATAGGCACACAACGGCTAGTAAGCCGAAGTGGCTAGTGGCCGGAAAGAGAGGGATGGGCAAGACGGATCGCAGATAATTGGATTGGATTGGATGGGACGACAGCGGGGTATCTACATACAATACAAAATGGTTTCTTTTTTCTCTATATTTTATATATATATTTTTCCTTTGTTTTTACGGTTGCTTGCTTTACGATACAAGGTATGAATTTTTTACATTTCTGTTGGGAGGGATGCTTGTATGCTAGGTATTTTAAAAGTAAATCGGGTTCTTATATGGCTGGTCCGTGTAGTCGAGCATCTCGCAAAAACTTGATCAATTAAGCTTTTGAACCTAGAGTAACTTTTCTCTGATAGACAGGAATCGGAATGAAGTTGGTAATATTTAAAAAAAAAATTCCTGTATGATTGCGGTGATGTATAGATATGATTCAGCATTTTTTAGCCTCTAATCAACTTGGACCCTAATGAAGGCCCCTAACCGTAATCATGACTAGTAAGTTATATATGTACTACTTTATAGAATCATGATTGTAGAGTATTAGTGTCGGCGGTTTACGCTTCAATACTACCGGAATATCTCTCGTTTTGGAAATCCTCCAACATGCATGATTGTTAATGAGTGATTTCTTATAACTCAGCGCAATTTCATACCTACTGAGCATGATACATAAAGGACCTCAATTCGAAGCTGGCATCACCGCAAAAATCCGGGCACCTATCATTGGCCCACTTTTATGCCTAGGTCAATGATCACTCCTACGAATATTTGAGTCACAGATCCGAGGCGCGACGAGTGACGAGAATAATATTTATACAATCCACTCACAAATCTATCTACACCTGGCTACACCACCTCATGAGAAAACTGAAAACCAACTTTTGATCCTAAAGCCAAATCACCTAGAACAGAACGAACAAAAGAACAAAAGAACAAAAGAATAAAGGTAAGAGTAGAAAGAAGAGAGAGAAACCGCTATTACTTGTATAAATAATACATTGTTATCTAGAGGGGTCCAGACGAGAATGGATGGGTACATATGTGAAAAAAAAGGGACAGCTAGCTAACTCCACGTAGCTGGCTAGCTTATTTACCTCCCTTCTTTCCCCTCTTTCCTTTCGGTGCGTCTTTCTTCTCTGTGGCTGCAGGGGCTGCCTTCTTGTCCTTCTTCTCGGACGTGGCGGGGGCGACCTTCTTGTCTTTCTTTTGGGTATCAACGGCGGGCTTCTCGGCGCCCTTCTTTCCCTTCTTGGCCTTTGCCGCTTCATCCTTCTTTGGGGTATCAACAGCAGCTGTAGAGGCCTCAGCAGGGGCGGCAGCAGTCTCTTCAGCGGGAGCATCAATCGTCAACCCCTCAACCTTCTTCTCCACCTCTCCATCAACTGTAGGAGTAGCAGGCTTCTTAGCCCCACTTCCAAGACCCTTCTTCTTCCTCATCCTAGCCTCTGCCTTCTCCAGCAGCCCCTTATCAGCCTCCTCATCGAATCCACCAAACGGCAGGGCATCCTCTTCTTCTTCTGCATCCACCATCTCCTCATCACCATCCTTCTTATCAGCCTCCTTGGCCGCATCCGGTTTCGGCGAGGGCCCAATCTTCTTGAACTTGGCGACAAAGAAGCCATCGACGTTGTACAAGTGGGGGTAGTACCGTCTAGTAAACTTCATCTTCTCGTTGAACCGCTTGCCGCGGTAGCTTGTGAAGCCCTCGCGTCCGAAGGTGAGGCCTGTTTCTACAAGCTTGACGTTGGGGCGTTTCCGAAGTGCGTATTCGACGACGCCTTCGTTCTCTTCGACGGTGACGGAGCAGGTAGAGTACACGATGTAGCCGCCGGTGGCACTTGAGTGATCGACGGAGTCGATGGCCGCCAACAGAAGCTGCTTCTGCAGGTGCGGGAGCATGAGGAAGTCCCGTTCGTTCTTGTTGGTCTTGACGGAGGGATCCTTGCTAATAACGCCGGTACCTGAACACGGGGCGTCGAGCAGGATGCGGTCGAAGCCACCAATGACTTTAGGGAACTCCCTGGCGTCGTAGTTGCAGACGATGGTGTTCTTGACGCCGAGGCGGTGGATGTTACCAATGAGACCCTTTGTACGTGCGCGGTTCGAATCGTTTGCAAATACACATCCGGTGTTCTTCATGAGGGCAGAGATATAGGTAGTTTTACCTCCTGGGGCGGCTGCCATATCAAGGATACGCTCCCCCTCCTGAGGGGCCAGTGCCATCACGGGCAGGAAGGAAGAGGCGGCCTGTAGGATGTAGTGGCCGGCGAGGTACTCGGGTGTTGCACCGAGTGGGACTTGGGCTTCGAAGACTTGTAGTCCAACCTTCGACCACTTCCCGACTGGCTCGAGGGTGACACCGCGGTTGATCAGAGCTTGTGCGAGCTCACGGCGTGCGGTCTTGAGTGTGTTGGTACGAATGACGAGGGGCCGCGCCTTCTCGTTCGCCTCAAAGAAGCTGAACGCCTCCGAGGGACTGAACAGATTAAACAGCTTCTCCGCGAGGAACGGCGAATATCCATAATACTCGCAGATGTCCTTCAAGATCTGCTCTGTATAGTCCGCACGGGACCGCCCCTCCTCACTCAGCTTCGCAAAGTCCTCCAGTACTCGCACTGTATCATTGATGCGTGTCCTCAGTAGCGCAATGTCCGGTGGTGCAGTAGTCATGTCTTCATCCTCTTCCCCCGCGTCGCCAAGGATCCGCGGCTTGTCGCCCTCGATGTTGGTCTGTAGCGCGGCCTCCTCAAGCTCTGCTTGCGCCTCGGCGGCCTCCTCGGCGAGCTGCATATCGAGCTTTCGGGAGAGGCCCTCGATATTGGCAGCTGTCAGGCGTTCCTCGCCCTCAGAATCGTTCTCGTCGTCACTGAATACCGGGCGTGGGCCTTGGTCATCGTCAGAATCATAAACCTCGTCCTCGCTGTCCGACCCGCCAGCCAAAAAGTCGTCTTTCAGCGAGGGTTGCGGGCCATCCCCGTCATCTTCTGAGTCGCCCGCTGCTGCAATGGCATCGTTGATCTCGTCCACATCGTCGAATAAGACCTTCTTTGGCGCAGCCGCCTTGGTCTTCTTTACAGCCGGTTTGGAAGCAACGGCTTTGCTGGCAGCAGCCTTCTTTTTCGGAGCGGCAGTGGCCTTCTTGGACTTCTTGAACTCCTCCTCCTTGCGCTTCTTGAGCTTCTGCTCCTCCTCTTGGCGGGCCTTCTTGCCAATGGAGGTGGGGCCATCGGTGGTGCTGTCGTCGGCGGCTTTGCGCTTGACGCCGGATTTGTTCTTGTGGGTGGTGATGAGTGACTCGTCGAGGGCACCGGGGGGGCCTTGCTTTAGCTTGGAGCGTCCTTTGCCCATTGTGTAAGAATTGGTGTGTGGGGGGGTTGTGGAGGTGGTTGGTGGAGTGGGTGGATGGGTGCGTGCTGCTGAGGGTTACTGGGGAACTTTTTTTTGAGCCAACTGAATTTTCGTGGGCTTGGCGCCAAGATTTCGACAGGAGTGGGAGGAGGGGTGAGTGATGAGCTGTGATGTGGGCGCGCTTCCGGTCGGGAAAGTGTTTTTCTTTTTGGGAAGAAGGACCTGGGCTTATTCTATGGTCACGAATTGAAAACGCGAGCAGTTTTTGTAGATATAAGAGAATGACATGGTCTTCTAAATATGTTAGTTATAAGATAGAGGGGGGGTGTTACCTACCGTTATGGAGATAGCCGTGAACCCCCCGACATGTCTTTTACATGGATAACTGCCTAACTGCCACTTGACCATAAAGGCCTTATAATCTAGCTGTCGGTTAACTGTTCTCTGTCCGGACCCTCTCTGCGGATTACAGTGTGTATTATAGGCCGGGTTCGAAACAACCATCCTAAACCGGCGCCGGCGAAACCAAATCATGAACTCACAAAACAGGCTTTCAGGGGTCAGCCGCTAACACTGGCTGACTGCCGTATTTGTAGCCACGAATTAGCTGTAAATCCCCTGTGCAGTTATCCCGCAGGCTCAATCCCCCTCAGGGCTGAAAAGTGGTGCGGTGCCCCCAGGGGGTTGAGTAAGTTTTTTGTTGCAGGAAGGAATGAAGGAACCCTCCGCGATAGGAGAGTCAGCAGGTTTCGGTTTTTGGCGGGTGTCCAAGCGGAGATGGTGGGCCTTCATGTCTAGCTAGGTGGAGAGTCGGTGGGCGTTTTTGCATACGGGTTATTGGGTTACTTTAGGAATTGTGGAATAGGAACGCAAGGCCGGGGAATGAGGCAAGACTGTTGCTATGTTCTCCAACTATGTACATGGAGGATACATAACGTAAGTATAAAGCGTTTATATTTCTCTCCTGCTTCAGACAGAAGTCTCACCGTAGCAGCATATCTCCGGAACACAGGCGGTGGTGTTCCTCCGCCATTCCTCAGCTTTTCACCGTCACATTAGGTCATCCAAGTCTCGAGTTTAGTGCGATGAGCCGGAATCTAGTGGCTATCCGTACATGTACGAAAAAGGAACAGTGGCTAACATGAGGGGTTAGCCCAGTGGTTAGAGAGTGAGAATTAGCTGTAAGTCGCATGCGCCGCTATCCCACAGGTTCGACTCCCCCTCAGAGCTGTAAAGCGGAGCGGCACCCCAGGGGGTGCGTAAGTCTTTTGTCCCAGGAAAGAAATGATTCTTTTTTTCGATGGAATGGAAGTCACACTAAATTATGTAAATTATGGCAAGAAGACGAGTGATAGGATATGATGCCAACCCGGTATCGATTACACCCTAGCCCATAATAGTCTTGGCAATTCCAGAAATACGTTCCGCCGATAGCCAGGCACCAAAAAAACCTTAAACGCACCTCCGTAGATCAAACCACAACGCCACAATGTTTCCAACAAGAGCTCTCTTCAAGCGCTCGGTCTGGAAGGGTAAGTTTCACACCTCCATTCTCCTCATGCCCCTACTAACAGTTGCGAACAGGCCCATTTGTCGTCCAGTAACTACCTCCCCCTCCCAACATCATCAATTTCCCTACCACGCCAAATGCTAATAAATAGCACAGACTTCCTGTCCCCCTAACAGCCCCCAAAGCCGGCGAACGCATGCCAGCGATTGTCACCCAGGCACGGAGTTGCACGATCGTGCCGCGGTTTGTGGGGCACAGGTTCCAGGTGCACAACGGGAAGACGTATAATGAGTTTACGATCACGGAGGACATGGTTGGACATAAGCTGGGGGAGTTTTCGCAGTATGTGTTCTACGGTTGTTGTTGTTGTTGTTGTTGTTGTTGTTGTTGTTGTTGTTGTTGGGTGATGGCTGTACTAATGGGAGAGGGTAGGACACGGAAGCCGTTCCAGTACAAGATGTCGAAGAATAAATAGACGGTGGGAAGGGAGTTGTGCTGGGTTGCTTTTGTTGGTGGGTTGGAGGGTTGTTTGGTGTTGGAATTGTGTATATATATATATACATACACCTGGACAGTTACCAATGCCCTTTTTCGGACTTGACAGAGCTGAATGTAGTAAAATTTGTTTTGGTTGCATGTGAACACTACAGATACAGCGAAGCCTTTCCATAACGGTACACCTGAGACCGGAACCTGGTGCCCTTGCAGGGAAGTTGCCCTTATAGAGAATGCACGAAGTACACAAATAAAAAAGCAGGGACTGGGAGGTGGTATCGTTATAGGGAGATTAAGATTGGCTTGTTGTTGACTGGGGATACGATCTTGCTTTGAAATACGGAATACGAACATAATATGATAACAACACTTCATTCACCGATAAAACTTTTATCTCATGACTGAATTGATGATTCGACCGGAAAGACAGACAATTGCTTCTTCCCCAATCCAAATCTACAAATCTACTCTGGGCCACTATAGAAAGACGTTTATATAGGCTTAAACCCCAAGGCTTATAGATACCATAGAGGACAGGATTGTAAGCTTAGTACAGGCCGACTTTAAGCCTATACCATGCTCACTGTTCCAAGATTATGGCGCAGGACCTCGCATGTCCATAATTCTGCAAGACATAGGGCCCATAAATCAATCATCTCCTCGCGCTCCCTTTCTAGCGCTTTTCTTACTACTGTGGATCTTCTTTTCCTGCAATCTTCTTTCCTTATTGTTCTTTTCACTAAATATCACAAGTAACGGTAAGCCTTCTTAATCCATCGATACATAACACTAGGGGATTACCGACATTCTCTCCACATTCTTTAAGGCCTCCTCGCTTGTCTCCCCACGCAGCTGCGCAGCGTTTGCGATTGCGGAATGGAGCCTCTGAAAACACTCCTCCATGTTTTTGGTTTGATTCCGGTGGGTATCACACTGGATTACAATCTCACCGTGCTTGGTCATGTAGTTTGACTGCATTGGCCGCCGTTACTGGGTGCCCGGGAAACGAAGGATGGGGAAGCGCGGGGCGCAGATGCATACGTTCTCTCGAACCTTCTGAAGGATGTATGGGTTGATAAAGTAACCATGTAGCTCCAAATCGAGGCGGAGTGTCGCCTTAGTGTTTACCCTGGATCATATAGCTCGTTAACGTCTTCTTTATTCCCAAGTCTCTTTCTCTCATCGATTGGGTATCGCAAAAAGTAAGTAGTAGTACTTGTTAACATTCTGACCCCCTTTCACGCCCGATTTATAAATTAGCATCAATCCAGCTGTATCAACGAGTTTTCCCACTTTCAATTACTGACCTGGCCCTGAAGCGCGCGAGAATGTGATTTTACAATACTTTCTTGGAATATTTTCCGGTGTGAAGGATGCCAGCCATTTTCGGGCTTGCGCGATCTGTTCTTCGTCTTCAGCAGACACCGAGACAACAGAGCGGCGGCCTAGGAAGGGGAATATAATCGTGGGTGTCGCAAGGCTGCGGCGTATGGATTGCTGGCGGGCAAGAAACATGGTGGACGGGTAATACGCCAGTAGTGACGCTTGTGAGGGGCGGTGAACTTTTGTTATCGCGTATCGCTCGTGTCACGTGGAATACCCACTTGTGTTAACCACATGTGGCGATTGATTCCGATTAGTGTCAGGACTACATACCAGACCCTTCACGAAGGGATTATTGTTATAACTAGGTGAATACTGATATGATTTCGTAGGTACTGGTGAATCTGCCAATCGAGCCCTTGTCCAGTGGATTCTCGGTTATAGGAGGCTGTGATTCACATACTATCACTCGAACATACATGTACAGCCGGAGGAAAAAAGTGATGAAACAACGCCTGCGCTCAACTTGAACCTCAATGACATGAAGGGCTTTAGCTACGGAATAAGAAAGAGAGTATACACTACGGCCTCTGAAGTGTATTTACCACCTTATATAGCCTCCCTTCAAAAGTCATGGTTGTCGCTTGGACATACATGTACTTATGGCTTTGTGATACCGGATCGAGTAGTCTATCAAGACATATGCCGCCTTATTAGAAATTTGTAAGAATGATAGATTGCGGTTTGAGTACTTTAAAATAGTCATGGTATCAATACATGCATATGAGCTGAGCCATTGCTATAGATGCTTGAATCTCCAAGTAAGATTCAATGTAATAAGTACATAGCCATCTGCATAAATACAACCCCCATATATGGTTCTGTGTGAATGTAGGCCTGTCCCCTGTTGCCAAATGCTATGTTTATTCTTGATGCAGGTTTTGGGCTTGGCATGTTTCTATCCGTCTATTTCAGTGTGATAATTGATGTACAAGTCTGAACCACAGGGGCTCCGTTTATGCTATGGGCCTAACAATAACAAGCGTTCTTATCCTGAGTCTGAGCATCATACGTGACCTGTCTCCATGACTCTCATAACCATGTCATATACGTATTCCTCATTCAAATAGTGGCCTGAAGTTGTGGCTTAATCCCCGGGGCCTCGTCGAGATGATTACATGATCTGAACTGACGTTCTTTGAGTATTCATCGTAGTTGTGGAAAGTCTCATAATGATCTAGCTCTACTATCGTTCAGTTAGTAGATATATATAATGGGCTAAACTCTCTGAGATGATTTTCCCTTCACTCAACACATCTCTGGCGCTTCTCAACCTCCACAATGTTCTTCCAAAAATCCCTTCTCAGTCTGGCAGTTTTGGTCTTAGGCATCAGTTCCCTTGCGTCCAACTCTGCCACAGTACAACATGAAAAACGGCGAACATTCGTCCATCCAGGGCGCGTACCATGAATTGAACTAGCGTTAATTGGGGACTATAATTAGTTAGTTTCTATTACAGAATCTTTCATTCATCCGCCGACCTACTTCGTATCCGTACAAAAGTGAACGCTTAGGAGGAGCCATGGTACACCGCCTATACTAAGTCCGCTACTAACGAGCGCTCACAATCTACATACACCATCAACGGCCCGAAAATCTTCATGGCCCGCGATAAAACCGTTGGCTTTATTGGTCTCTATGAGCTCATTAGCGATTGTCGTGCAGCATATAATCTTGCGCTGCGCTACTCAATCACCCGGGATGCTGCATATGCAACTAAGGCGCGGGATATCCTGAATGCCTGGTCAAACACCCTGACGATCATGAACGGGGCCGATATCCAGCTGGGTGCTAGCATCACCGGGACACATCTGGCTAATGCCGCAGAAATCCTACGGTACGACTGGAATGGGTGGACGGCAGCAGATATCGCAAAATTCTGGAATATGATTCAAAACATATTTGCGCCTGCTGCGCATGCGGAATCTACTTCGGCATATCCATAGTAAGTCCCTTCTATCTCAGCGATAAGTTCCTAAGTCTGAGCCCTACCTGACACAAATATGTCACTGTAGCTCCGGTGGATGGGGAACCCTCTCCTTCAGGGCTTTTATGGCATTTTGAGTTTTCCTTGACAACGAAACTCTCTACAACCAAGCTCTAACATACTATGACTCTGATGCCTGCGGAAAGCTCTCATTCATGATATCAACCACCGGGTAATATTGCGAGTCAGGCCGTGGCCAAGGTCACACTCAACTCTCCATTGGAAACATGGCAGAGATGTCTCAAATAGCAGCCAATCAAGGCGAGGACCTATGGGGGAAGTTGTCGAACCGTCTCCTTCTTGGATATGAGTATACCGCAAAGTACAACCTGGGAAATGATGATGCGCCGTACGACCCCACGGTTTCTACATGTGGGGCTAGTTGGTCCGCAATTAGTGCAACTGATGGGGAAAAATGGTGGCCGGTATATGAGATTCTGTATGCGCATTTCGCGGTGGATAAAGGGCTGCCGGCGCCATATATAAAACAGGTCATCCAGACAGTAGGCAGGAAGACGACAAATCCAGTCAATGCGGAAGCGGATAGCTGCGAGTGGGGTACACTGAAGTTTAGAAAGGCGGCGCTGTAACTGGCCTGATGTTGGGATTCGGAATCACTGCTTGTAAACCTGTAAGCAGAGTATTCGGTGCAATTATACCCATCAATGGTTCGAACTGGAGTAAATAAAACCATAATTTTCACTACATATGCGATGTTGGAGGTAGAGATAGATATGCATAGGTGACTACTATTTTTTCAATAGGTGTGGTTCATAAAATATCACTCACCTGAGCTTAAACGGGTAGGTGGTCCTTTGATGCCGGGCATCCGAAATCATAATCTCAAAAGGCTCCCTAAAACTACTCGCATCAACAACCACCCCCTCTCTCAGACCCTTAGATACATAGAGGCGCTACTGTACCCCGGGGTCCTTAACGTAACCAACGACCGCCATGGCCCACCATCCCATAATAACCAACTACCATACCAATAATTAAGAAATGAAGATAACCTATGTGGTGGGACTAGATGCAAAGGAGCTGAACCAGATTGTATAGAAAACAACTAAATACCATCCCTGGATTCGGAGTTTATGGAGTTGTCGCGATCCCAAAGGGCTGGGGCAGGTGCATCACTTTTTAATTGAAACGCCGTTACAAGAGCTCCGTTTGCGTTACATCTCATTTGGCAATCAACTGAACTCTGCTTTGAAAAGACCTCTGTTTACAGTTGTCATTGATACAAGGCTCCTAAAAGGGCTTAAGGCATGATCAGGGGTCATGCATTGCGAATCGCTAAGGCCCTCAAATTTAGAGTGCAGATTTCTGGGCCGTTGGCAAAGGGCTTAGGGCCCCTTTTTCTCTTTTTTCTAGGTAGCCTACGGAGTAAAGCCAGGCCGGCCACCATCCGCCTAGCTTAGTTATTGGCCTATGCGGGTGTGGACCAGTCTTTTTTAAGGGAATGTTTGGTGAACTTTCTACAAGATAGGGCTTTGGATCAGCTCATTTATCAACTGCTTTTAGAAGTATATGTTAGCAGGTTGTAATGTGAATGAGACCAGTTTGATCCTCAAGGTTTGCGTATCAAAAACTACCTTCACTGTGGAATTCAAGAGTCATTCAGAATTTTTGTATTAGATATGTAGACTATTTTTCATAATTGATCTCACTGTACGCGTCAAGTGTTTGGAATCGGACGCTTATATCGGTTTAGCGCATGGCGGTCCTTTTTCAATCTTCGTATTACACGATAGAATATTCCAAGTAGATTTTTTCCTTCTATTCTAAATGACCAAATAATTAGCTATGATTCTTTCCCTGACTTCAACTGCCGGCAAAGATGGATATAGCAAGCGGTATTGGAGGAAAAGTCAGATATAAGATTCGCGTTCACAGCATGCGTTCCCCTCGGAATTTTGAACCACCAAATCAAACAATGATGGCATTCTCGAGGAGTTACGTCTGAGTGAGCTGGGATAACGAGGTGTAGTCATCATACAAAGAGGTGGTGGGGCTGCAATGGGAGGGAAATCGCCGGTCTGACTGACCTTGTGCAATTGCTGGAAATGCCTGCAGTATGTATGTATATATTTGGCTCTAGTAAGTTAATGATATTCGGTGAAGAAGAGACCATATGGCCTAGGGAGCAAGAGTCGTTGATCATCGTGAGGTGGTGGATGTATGCGAGTGAAGACAAGAAAAAAAAAGTTTTGTGTGCAATAAATAGCCCGTTGCCAAGCCTTGGCGCTGGAGGAACCGTCATAAATGATCACTCGAATCATTTGGTGTGGGCGGCCAATTGTTGGAAATAAAGGTTTTTAGACACACGGAAGCCTATACATATGTAATTACATACAGGAACATTTAATTATAGTTTTTTCCCAGTCATCATGACAGATCAATTCCGCATAATTTGGTAAATAGCCATCAGCGAGCCTTTTTCACCCTTGAAGCAATGTGGGGGTTTCGTTACTCTTTCTACATAAAGCCCAATTCAGGTCCTGACAAGGCATTCAATCAGATATGTTGAGTTCTGCAGAAGAGCCTACGGTAGTTCTGAGTACGTAATAGTCATATAGTCGCCTAAATTCAGCTACATATACACAGAGCTTGATCTACAAGTTATCGTCATGCCCCTTGCCTCAACGCACCTAGAAATACAATCATCGAATAGATCATCTCCCCTTTGAATTTAGTTTCTGTTTTTTCCCAGAAACCCTTTTATAGTGTTTTTCATAGGCAGTCTCAAACATGCCCTTTTTAGGTACCAGCGCCTTTTCCGGAATCATTAACTTCCGCACCACTTTGAACGCTCCAGTTCCTATGCTCATACTCTGCCCAAGGATGATACATTCGGACACTCCCTCGACCTCATCAGTCTTCATATGGAATGCTGCATCGAATAAGTGATCGGTTGTCTTCTCAAACGAAGCAAGCTGCAAGACCGAGTCACGCATTTTGGCGAGACCGAAACGTGTAATGCCCAAAACTTCGCCCTTATAGGTCATTACGTCTCCAAGAAGTTGCATGTGACGGGGATCGATGTCCATTCCGTGGGCCTTCATTGTCTCTGAGATTTCGTATATAATCGAGGATCTATGCAATATTAATTTGAGGCAATGAACAGGGTTTTTTTTTTATGAATACAAACCTAGCAGCTTCAATTCCAAGGACCTCTCGCATCTCCATAATACTGTTACTTTTTGTTGCAGTAGCGATCACACCTTCTGTGTTCATACAGAGCTTCAATCCGTAGCCTTCTACCAGAATATCATTTTCTCCTGACTTTTCATTTTTTTTAACAACTGCTCTTGATGCCTGAGGGTAGCCCTTGACGACGACACTTGGCAATGCACGCTTGAGATTTTGAACGCGAAGGAAAACGTCTGTTTCAGCAGCTGTTTTCTTTTTGTCTTTCTCTGCTATCTCACGGACATAGATACGGATACGGTTCCCAACAACTCTGATGTCTTGTTTGGTGATTTTAAGTTTTGCCTTAACAAGAGCGTTAAGAATATCATCGACTGTAAGTTCAAGCTGGAGTTTATCAATAGTGCCAAAATCAACTCGGACTGAGACATAGTTGTCCTCTGGTGAACAGACATCCTCCACGTAATAAATAATCTATAATCTCAGTCAGGAAATACCATGATTATTGCATTAAATGAAGACTCACATCTTCTAGATATGTTTTCTCAATTCTTCCCTTGACTATCCTAGCACTTCTCTCATCGTCCTTAGTGACGAGCTTGCAAGTGATAATTGGTGTACTGATGTTTTTACTGGCATTGATAATTTCTTTGATACGCGGTACTCCCAAGGTGACGTTCATACTAGCAACACCAGCAAAATGGAAAGTCTTCAAAGTCATTTGCGTTCCAGGTTCACCAATAGACTGAGCGCCCACTGCACCAACAGCAGAGCCTGGTTCCACCTTCGCACGTTCATATTTCGTAAGACATTGTCGCAAAAACTCGCGGAGAAGCTTTTCTGAAATACGCTGGATGCGGTTGACGGCATTTACATCCGCTGCAGCAAAGTAGCTGTCATCAATATCCATGTAATCACTATCCGGGGTTTCGTCTAGGGGCGGTAGATTAAACCGAGAACGGAGTGCTGCTAGTTCTGATGCCTTGTTTCGCATGAATTTTCGAATTGAATTGAAAAATTCACGTTTGGATTCGTGCTCGTCCATTGTACGGTCGTCGACCTCATCGTCACGGATGACGTTTCCAAGCAAATCATGCCTGACGAGTTTCTCCTCTAGAGGATTAAGAATCGAATCGGTAAGAGTAATGATTTCCCATGGGTATAAGCCGCGGTCAGTATTATTAAAAGTCAAGTTTTCAGAATGATAGAATGTTCGCTTGAAATTGACAGGCTGAGCATTGCCCTCCATATCTACTGGATCCAAGTTGTCACCTCCGTATTGAAACTGCACAATTCCACTGCTGCTCGTCCGGACAGTCTGGTCATAACTGGCACTTAGATCCTCTAAGGACTTCATAAGACGACGTGACATGTATCCAGTCTCGGCAGTTTTGACAGCAGTATCAACCAGACCCTCGCGGCCGGTCATTGCATGGAAGATGAACTCCGTTGGAGTAAGTCCGGAGAAGAATGAATTCCTCACAAACCCCTTCGATGGAGGTTGCTTAGAATTCTTAGGGAAATGCGGTAATGAACGATCTTGAAAACCGTCAGGAATACGTTTACCACCCATAGCTTGTTGTCCGACACAAGCAACCATTTGAGATACATTGATCTTAGAACCTGTGTTTTATGATCAGGGCTGTGTCGAGTAGTAATAAGCCTATCAGTGCTTACCTTTTGATCCAGAGCATGCCATGATTAAAGGCGCGTTATTCCTGCTCAATTCGTTCATACAAATATCTCCGACCTTTTCTCTGACTGCGTTCAACACTCCAGATACTTGATTCTCCAATGTTGTATCCTCATCGCACCCTGCTTGCTTCTCAAGTTTCCCCTCTTTAAACTTCAGAATCAATTCGTCGCATTCCTCATAAGCCTTCTCTACCAGCATATCCTTCTCCTTTCTCAGTGCAGCACCGGGCAGAACATCGTTGATACCGATTGAAAACCCTTGATTCGTGAGCCATCTCGCGCAAAGCTTTGCGAGGCGGTTCATGGCCTGGACTGTCTCATCTGGGCCGTAATCACGAAGTATGACATAAAAGACAGAATCCTTCTTTCCCGAACCAACTGTAGACTTATCCATAAGACCGCACATAATCTCAGACCCACGGATTACGAGCCAGCCGTCGTTAGGGCACATATCAGGGGCTTGTCCAGGAACTGCTTTAAAATCACGACACTTAGCATCCAAATTGACTAGAACGTTACTTTTTTTGTTCGGTCTCAAAAGAACATTGAAGATCTGCTTTCCAGTCCATAATGCCTGCGGTTTGAGAATTGCAGGTGGTGGAATGTCGATCTGCAAGTTTCCATCAACCATGAACATGCAAATGTTAGCAAATTGGGCTCTGTTGTAGAACCTATCTTTGGATGAAAGGAGATAGGAGGCGGTAATGAAGTCTTGGATGGCGGCAATGATGGGTTCGCCATTACGTGGAGTACACAAGTTATTCTTCACACCCATAAGCTCGATAGCTTCGGTGCGAGCTTCTTCGGTCTGTGGTACGTGAAGGTTCATTTCGTCACCGTCAAAATCGGCATTATAAGGATTGCAGACACACTCATTGAGACGGAAGGTCTTCCAAGGGCGAATTTTGGCGTAGTGGGACAAAATTGAAAGCTTGTGGAGTGATGGTTGACGGTTAAAAAGAACCACGTCTCCATCCTCCAAGTGGCGTTCAACTATATCCCCCTCTTGGAGCATGTCAGCCGCTTTTTTCCTATCACCAAACTTCAAAAACATCTTGAAGTCGCTGTTCTTTTTAATAATATAATTTGCTCCAGGGTGCACCTCGGGTCCATTCTGTACGAGTTGTTGCAGCTTGTGTTTATTGTAACGGGATACCTTCTCAGGGTAGGTTAAATTCTTTGCTACCAGGACTGGAACTGCAACCTGGTCAATGGACAGGTTTGGATCCGGTGAGATGACAGTTCGCCCTGAAAAGTCCACACGCTTTCCAGATAAGTTACCACGAAAACGACCCTGTTTACCCTTTAATCGTTGACAAAAACCGCGGATTGGTTTCAGATCACTGTAAGAACGTTGAAGAGACGGAAGGGATGAATCAATATACATGGCAATCTGGGCCTGGAGATAATCCCAACGTTCCTAGTAAACCGAGTTAGAAGATCTTATGACTTTATCGTTATTGATAAATTTACCATGAGGGTCAAAATTGGAGTCCCTTCTTGAAGACCTGCCCGAATGAGAGAGTTCATGAAAATAATCTCTGTCAATTTGACAGTCAAGTCATCTTCGTTGCTTGCCGAGTCTTGCTGTACTGATGGACGGATGCACACCGGAGGAGCGGGGACATACTGCCAAATAAACATCTCCGGGCGTCCCTCCAATGGATTCATCCCTAACAATTCACAATCCGTCGGGAGAACTTGTTTGAAAAGATTCAACACTTTCAGTGGGTTAAGGTCGTCCATTGCCTTCTTCACGTGCTTCTCCAAATCGTGATTTGTCCTTTTAGCCTCTGCGAAACTCTTATCAAATGCGACCTTCTCATCTGGTGGAACTTTCTTTTGAGCAGTACTGCTATTAAACGCCCGAAATTTATCGTGAGACAATTTCAGTGGGCCTGTCTTCTTAATGACTCCGTTGATAGATCCACAGTGAAAACATGTCCGCGTCTTTTTACATTGTTCGTTGATCTTCTTACAAATCTGCGTTCGGCGGAGATTGTCTATCCCTGGTGTTCGAAGCTGTTTGAGAAACGCACGCCGTTGATTGTCGTCTAAAAGTACTCGGGCGCAGTCTTTGCAGATGTTCTGGAGCATCGTTATTATAGCCTTGAAATATCCAATATGAAATGCCGGAAGCGCTAATTTGACATGTCCAAAATGCCCATTGCAATTCTGTAAGCCTTCACCACAGGTCTCACAGATTCCTGTTTTCGAGGATATACCCTATGCAGCGCAAACCGATTCAATCAGCCCAGCTCCATCCAAGGCGCAGAATACAATCTTGACTGAGACAGCGACAACTGTGTAGGCTCACTAGGTAGCCAGACCCGGTCAGATCAGACACCTTACTCAAGATTGTATACTGCCACCGCTCTCGCCCATTGTAAACATACCATTCTGGGATCCAGAGCACCATTGGGTTTTGGACGTCGCCCGCCGTCGAATTCGAAAAGCTCACGTGTGGCGACCTCGATAACACCCTGTTTAACAACATCGTTTGGAGACCTAGGAGCCAACCTATGTTAGCAGGCATATACAAAAGGCCCGGGAGTGCGGACTGAATGAGTGAACACACATGATCCCAAACTTCACCTGCTTGATCCGCTTCGGCAAGTTGTCCACCACCTGCTCCTTCATTCCCTCTCTCGTCGCTGTAGAAAGCATGGCTTCGATTTATTCTTCTCTGAGTCACAGCTATTATTTGTCTAGAAGATAGGGTAGATCCGAAAGAAATCTTCTTTTCAATCGCCTAGTTAGTCGCTTCTGGAACGCAGGAGAGCGCGTTCAACTCACCTTCACGGAATAAAGTGCTACCGCTGAAAGTGCATGAGTACGGGTGTAGATCAATAGCGAATTTAATGGGGTTTAAAGGTTGAGGTTAGAAAATTAATGTGTCACTCCCGATGGACGAGTGGAGGGGCAAAAATCGTCCTTAACTTGACCAATCAATGCTAGGGTAGGGTTTGGTAGGCAGAGCCGCATTCTCGGCTCACATTATGCATACATACAACAGCACAAAAGCTCTACCTATTGTGATCATTCCCGTAGGAACATGTGAGTGGTATGTATATGTGACTTTAATAAAATGATGATTAGCCCTCCAGTTATATATTCTATTTCTCCTATTAGTACATGTATGTGCATCATAATCTCAGAAAGCCCCTTTACAAGGGCCTGGGATTTAGTGAGTGAACGGATTTTGACCTGTACATCACCCTATTTAGTTCACTCACTTAATGCCAGAGCCTTGTAATTCTATTGCCGGAAAATAAAGTATGGTCTCAAGGTGACAGACATCAACCGGGGGCATTCGAATTTTCGAATTTGGACATTCTTCTCAAATTAGGCCAGTCTTTCGAACGCCCCCAGTTGCTTGCTGTCTGGCAGCAAGTATGGCTCGAGAATCGATTCCCCTATGGCTGTCAACCTCCAGGCACACCCCTTTATTCTAGCCTAACAAACTACAAGAAGAGATTCTTAAACCGTCTTAGCGTCGCTTTTGGGACCCGTGCTGCTGTGGCAAGCTGTGGCTTCCACGTGAGATTGGTTCTCGAGCCATACTATAGTAGACAACTTCACGGGGGCGTGGCCAACACGGGGGTATGGTCAATCTCAGATATACGTTAGAGTGAGTCGATCAATAGCTTCTTTACCCCCGTGAAAGTGTCTACTCTAAGCATTCTACCATATTATCGTAACTTTGACCTTAGAGTAATGAACGCCTATTGTACTTGCGGTGAAATTAAGTATTGTCACCATTGCGTTGGAAATCATTCAACCCCACAAAACATGAAACCCTAAACCACAACCATTAGATAAAACAAAGTGAATTGAAGTCATAACTAGTGTTTTTATGCCCGAAGAAAATCCTCTCTAGTTTTACCCATGTTTATGGCAGGGTTAATAGGCTTAAGGAAATGGTGAGGCTGATGATTGCTATCGTGCGAGACAATACTTAATTTCAATGCAATTACATGTGTCAATGTATTCAGACACTTCTACATGCGCATGATATATACTGACAATCAAACCTAATCTTCCACAGGCTTCAAGGCGGACCTCATAATCAGATCAGACCCACAGTCATAGCATTGGATGAGCCGATAATAGTACTTCTAGTCTTTATCAGCATATATAATTGGTGATCGACAGTAACTTGAAATCCTAAATAGAGCATTTTAGTCCGTCCCTATAATCCATTATTCGGCCATATTTCTTCCACGTATAATCGTGTGGCTCATGTGGCTTCTACAGCAGAAATATGGCCGGATTATGGCAGAAATATGGGACTAAAATACTCTAATGCGATCAAAACTACATGTATAGGTTTTGAAGGAACCGCGTATGTGGGAATATGATCTGTGCTGCAGCTGATTATTGTAACTGAAATATACATATATATAACCCAATATGGTCCAAAAGCAAACTATAGTACGTCTCCCTGGATGTAGGCCTTATATATATATATAATATGCAGTTACATAGCTATATAGTACCGACACGTAGGTACGAGTGGCCTTTTATTATTCAGCATTAGAATTTGGTGCGAGTACGTATTAAGATGCAGCTATGGTTGAATTTACCCCTTCAAAATCGATTTCCTAACATTCCTAGGTAATTGGTAAAATCTTTCTAAGCTGGGTAGCAAAGTGGCAGTTAATTTCATATTTTGAAGTCTGTAACCAGAGTAAAACCGTGGTGCCATATGCATCAGCCCTTACTTGTAACAAGGAATAGTAGCCAGGGGCCAGCTAGGCAGGTCAAGTCTCAGTCACGGACAATCACTCACTGACGATGGCTTCAAAAGGGGCGCCGTCACCAGGCCCTGTTTTGAAATGAACATTTTGTTTGGCGATTTCTAAACAAATAGATAATCCAGCCTTTAAGGGCAAGAAATCGTTGCAGATCGTTACCTTAAAAGACTATCTATCTATATAATCCGTAGGGGTCTTTGTTCCTTAGACTAATAATTATATAGACACATCTCTCGGCGTTTTGTCCTTAATAGTTTCGTAGATACCCATACTTCATGTAATCATACGCTTTCCGGCCAGATAATCGGGCTTTAAAGAGGGCATATACTAGTCTCGTCCAGACCCCATCGGTATTTTTTTTTGTGGTGTGGTTCAATACCGGAAGGGTCTGGTGCGCTTACCCAAAAAGTTTGTACCAGTCCTTTTTTTGGCCTGGTTGCTATGCCAGAAGTCCGGTTTCTATGCCAAAAAGCCCCCCAAAAGTCCGGTTGCCCTCCCAATGCTCCGGTTGCTATGCCCAAAAACTCCGGATTCACCGCCAAAAAAGTCCGGCAGGGTTAAATACAAACCTTGAGTTTCTCCGGGAAAGTTATTGCTCCAGACCCTACTGTGTTTAACGCAATATCTCATCACTAAGTTAAATTTATCTTTTTTTTTTTTTTTTTTTTTTTTTTAAATCATATCTATTCATGTTTCTAGGTACAGAAAGTTCGCATGCAGTATAAACTATGGCGTAAAGAAACCTATCCCCAACGAAAACTAAAACGCGTCCCCTGAAAACACAAAACACAAACACAAAACAAAGAAAGAAATATACAAGAAGCGTAGAAAACAAAGGAAACGGTTAACGTGAGGCCAGCTTAACGCTAACTTTAAATTATGTGGAGAGGTGGGTGGGGTTTATGGGTTCGTCGATATGGTGGAGACGGAATTTGGGGAGGATGATTCCGCATGTTTGGAGAGGGATGTGATTTCTTTCTGGGGAAGTTGATTTTGGCGGAGGTGATGGTGATCTTGAGGCTGAGTGCGTCATACTTCTTCCAAGGACGCGACCTGGTTTAGTAGAGAGGCGGTGTTTACGTGGCGGTGCGAGTATTGCGTGTTGGGGTGTTTCATCTTCCTTTCACATTTTTGGCGTAGGAGGTGAGGTGTTAGATTGATCCATGATTTTTAGGAGGTAGCTTTTGTTGGCCTCATCTGGTGGATTCAGAAAAATTTGTGGAGGTTTGTGAAGGGGCGTTTGAGTGTGAGGGTGTTTGTAGTAGTCTGGGGGGTATGACGCTTGCCAGCTTGAGTAGATGTTGTTTGCTGCTATTCACGTGGGGCTCGCCTTCATGAGGAGGCGGATGAGTGAGCAGAGGAGGCTCGATGGGGAGGTGGGGGACTCCTTTGGACGCGTTGGAGTTCACTTTTGGGGGTTGAGTCTGCCTTTTAGGAGGCGTGCGGGGAGACTCTTTCTGTGGTGATTGTCGGAAAGAGAACTTGTTCTTCAGTTATTGGGTTGGTGAGGGGAGGATGCGAATCACTTGTTTGTCTTTAGGTAGTGGCAGTAGAGGTCGTTAGCTTCTGTCAGAGGCCTCTTGTTTTGCGGTGGCGTGAGTGAGTTAGAAGGTGTTCATGCTTTTGAGTGATGTTTTGAGGGGTGATGTGGCATTTTCGTAGTATTGCTAGGAGGGATTCTCGTACAGTTAGGAGAGACAGTCCTTTCTTGATGATGATGGACATGAGAGATGTCTTCGCAAATGTCTTCAAGAGTGTTTGTCGAGGTTGAGGGTTGAGGAAGTTGAAGAATCCAATCCCCTATGTTGCTGTTTGTTGAGGTTAGGGGAAAGGCTGAAGGCTGGGTGTGGTGATGGATGTGGTGCAGTGGGGGTGGTGGTCTTCCTGTAGTGTTCTTGGGGTTGAGATGTTTTGGGAGTAGGTGGGTGTGTGACGGTGATTGCGAAGTCGTCGGCGTATGATATTGTGATGGGGTGGGGGTCGTGTTTGTGTAGGAAGTTTACTTAGATGATGAAGAGGAGGAGATGGGGGATCGCAGGAGGCCTACTTATCTTCTTGTTGGAATTTTGGGGGGCTTGAAGAGGAGGGTGATGTACCTATCAGATAGGAAGGAGCAGACCCAGTTTGTTATGTCTTTTGGGGACGTGTTTCTGTGCTAGGATTGGTCTTGAGGGATTGTTTAGGGCGTGGTCGAAGCCGCTTTAACATCGAACGTGGTGGAAGCATTTGAGTTTCTTGAGCTGCATTCTTGCTTATTCGTGGTGGAGGGTGGTGGCAGCGTCGGCAGTGGATAAACCTGCGGCGACAGGCCATCTGGAGAAGTCAATAAGACCGTTTGCTTTGGCGACTTTTGCTAGTCGGAGGTGATGATTTTTCCAGAATCTTGGAGAAGGTTTGGAGGAGGGCGATGATTACTGTATGCTTGATGGGGATGAGTAGTCGGGCTTGTTGGGTTTGGCAAGAATCACTCAGTTGGCCTTCTTGAGGAGAGGGTGATACCTGAGATCGATGGGTTGAGGAGGAGGGATGATGGATGGGTTGCATCTGTGGGCCGCTTTCAGGTTGAGTATGGGATGGTGTCAGGCCGGGGAGAGAGGTTGGATGTGGGGAGAGGGCCTGTTGGAACTTCTGGGGTGATGGGGGACATCTTTGTATTGGATAGGGGAGGTTACAGTGCAGGGGAAGAAACTTTGATGAGGTTGTCGTTGAGGAGAGATGGGGTGGGGGAGTTGGGTAGAGTGGGGATTCTGTCTTCTGTTTTTGGTAATTTCTTGATTCTCCAGGCGTCGCTAGGTTTTCGTCCGTATGAAGGTGTTCAGTGGTCCTGTTTGACTTGTTTGATCGCGTTGAAGTAGGTGTTCTTGGCTCTGGCTTCGAATGGAAATCTTCCTTTTCTGAAGTCTCAGTGGGTGAGTGGAAAATGGTGCGGAGTTAGGGACAGGTTGGGGTTCCACCAGGGGTTTAAACCAACTTTGTGATGGTTTTGGGGGGTGTGTTGTTTGAGAAGGTTCTGAGAGTCTAACGATTTCTCGAACCAGTCATCTATCATTCTTTGGGAGGCGTCTTTGGGGTGGGCCAGTTCTTGGTCTTTCTAGGGATAGCCAGGTTTGTGAGCTTCCAGTTGGGGGAGGTGGTAGGGGACAGGTCGATGAAGGGAGGTGTAGAGTCGTGGCTAGGGCTCTGTGGTGAGCAGTGGCGTTGGAGAGAGCCGTTTCCGGATTAGGGGTGTGGGCTACGTGGTTGGTGAGCGCTAGGTCGATGACACTTGGCCTTTTGTTTTGATCGAGGGAGCAGTGTAGATTAGGGGTGTTAACTAGGGAGAAGCGGCGTTTGTCGCGCCGAAGTATTGTTGTGAGGCGAGATTCGTTGCTGGAGAAATTTCTGGTGGGGTCGGTGAGGAAGTGGATGTTGAAGTCTCTGGAAATGCGATCGCGGGTTTTCAGTTCGTTTGAAGACTAGGGGGTTGAGGATCGTGTTGAGTTCTTGATCTGCATTATAGACAGATGATCTGAGCTTGTGGTGTGGGAGCTTGGCGCTGAGTTGCAGAAGGCGTTGATTGTGATGATGTCATGCGGTGTGAGGGGCGGTGGTGAAGGAGTTTTTGTCAGGAGGTTTGTGGAGATGTCTGAGCGTCATGCGGAAATTTTGTGGATTCGCAGATGTGGGGGTGGGGGTTATGAGGGTGAAGGAGGAGGGACATGAGGGGCTTGCGCTTTGTGGAGGGGGGTTCTTGTATGGCGATGATGTGTGTTTTCTGTACCATTGGGATTGAAAAGAAGCGAGAGAGGACAATGTTCTTTGTTCGCGCAATTGTGTTGGATGATCTTGAAGGAAATGTTTTCTGTGAGTTGTGGTCTTGTGATTAGGCGAGGATGGAGATGGGTTGTGAAGTGTTATGCAGTGCGGTGTCCATTTAATGGAGGGAGGGTTCCTCAGTTCTGGTTTTTGGTGCGGTGGCAATTTTATTTGGGCGTTTAATGTCATGGCGGTGTGGGCTCCATTGCAGTTTGTCGAGGATGGAGGCTCCGCAACAAGCGGGGATAAGCTGAGTGGCCTTTCTGAGGTTGAAATTTGGCCGGTGTTCACTTGGTGTGGGTTTTAAGCGCCAGATGGGGCGGTGGGGAGTGGTAACTGCGTCGCTTGGGTGGCGTGGCGAATTTGCAGCATTTCTTGCATTGAGTGGAGGAGGCTGACCAGCAGCCTTGTCGGCGGTCTGGAGTAAGCGGACGGTGTCTCCGTCTTGAAAAGCGTCGTCCATGAGACAGTGGCTACGATAGAGGAGGTGGGTTTGGTGTTTACGGTGGTGTCGTCTTTATTGAGGAACCTGGTGGCGATGGGAGTAATTCGCAATGGCGAGGTTGAAGACTTGGGAAGTTGGTATCGAGCTTTTCCTTTGTTTTAAGTCGTGAAGTGATCTGCGTGAATGGCGATGTCTACGTTGTTTGGTCTTTGGGCGGAAGAGATGGATGGGGTTTTCAGGCGTGTTGATTTTGTTGTTGGCCAGGCGGTCATAGCTTAAACCATGGTGAGTAGATGTCGGCGTATTTGTTAGGCGAGGAGAAGCTGTAATGGTGCTTTAGGGGTGATGGAGACCCGAGAGAGGTGGCTGGTCTGACGAGGAATTCTTTGGCGAGAAGCGGCAAATCTCTTGAGAGGTCTCTTGACTCAGCGTTCTGATCGTCGATGGGGATTTGGGTGGGTTCTGTTGAAGAACGCCTGCAGGCAGGGATTGCTTTGGAGGTGTTCGATGGGGGGTGGGGTCTTGGAGGCGCTTTTCTTATTTTTGACTTCCTTGGTAATTTGGAGTTTTCACTCGCGGTTTAGGCGTAGGACTTGGGTTTTGAAAAAGCCATACCGCCTGCGATCGATGTGGGCGTCATCATGATCCACTTAAACTTTCTTAATTCTTTGCGATGTGGGGATCGATGTGAGGATTGTGTGTTGCTTCTGTTTTTGTTGGTAGGGGGAGGAGGCTGTGGAATTCTGCTCTTCGATTCTGTTGTTGGTGGTGGCGGTGGGCTTCAGGTCTTTGATGTTGTCGCCGATGATGGTGAGGCGTTACGTGTGTTCGCCTGTCTTAAGCGAGGATGGTAAGGTTGCGGTTGATATTAATGAGGAGGAGGAGGAGAGTCTTGCGTCATCTTGGTTTTTCGTGATTGAAGATGTTACCGGCGAGGGTGGCGATGGGTATGGAGCCGTCGCGTCTTCATAGGGAAGTCATTTGTCAAGGTGGCGATCCGATGCTATCAGGCGATCGGTGAGGAAAGAGGGAGGGGAGGGCATCTTGGCAGGGGTGGTGGTGATGGGTGAAGCTTTTGGGGTAAAGACTTTGTGGCGTGTGTAACCTGGTTGCAACGCAGTTTCTGGAGGTTTATTTTAAAAATCGAATATTTAGCGGATGAGAGGGATGAGTTAAATTTATCTACCACCACTAACACTACACCGTATGGGCTAGGAACGAGACTAGGCATATACACTACGAGCCTCCTTGATCATGTATTGCCCCACCCCAACCGAACCGCCGCGTCAGCGACACTTGCCTCTTAGTAGCTATTGCTACAAAGGACGCGTTGCAAAGTCCTTGGCAGTATTACATGTCCTGGAGGTATGGTGGATGCAGGCTACAACGGACACCAAAAGTGAAACACTTCCGACACTGAATTTCGCTAATTACGCTGCAGGAAACTTTTTTTTTTTTACAAAAGCTAACCATATCAATGTGCGCTGATTCAAGCTCTACCTCACTATGGTCACGGATCTTTTCATATCTATAATGTTAGACCTAAATTAACCATTGAAACAGGCGTCCGTTACAGTCTACATCCACCATAACGTTTTTTAACCGGGAGTCGTGTCAAACTGAAAAATGGGTCTCTAACACAGTCCGGCCTAAAACGTTAAGGGCCCGTTTGGCAACAAGACAAAACAGAGTTTCCAAGGATCAAGGCCTAACAAAAAGATCATTGAAACGGAGTTTACAGGGGTGAAAACTCCGTTTTGGCCTGTTGCCAAACGGGCCCTAAATGTATGCAGATAAGATTGGCGAAAACTGCTGTCTAGATTAAGATGACGTTTCTTAAAACGAGAGGTGATATGCTGTAGGTACTTACTCTTTTTTTACAACGAAGAGAGGGCCGAACACCGAGGAGATCTAAGTATATCCGTAGCTACTCAATTATATAGAGCGGGTGTGAACCGACGGATTAGAGGGCGTTTCCGGTTTGGGTTGACAAGGAGAAAGCTTCTATCTATATATCTTCTTCAAATAGTATGTATTGCACGATGTAGTACCCACAAAAACTCTTAACGATTGGTTGAAGGATGTAGGTCGTATCTTGTAATAGTAATTTTAATCTCATATGTACAGCCAAATTTTCGAGTTTTTGCGCATAGCTTAGGGCCCGTTTGGCAACAGGCCAAAACGGAGTTTTCACCCCTGTAAACTCCATTTCAATGATCTTTTTGTTAGGCCTTGATCCTTGGAAACTCCGTTTTGTCTTGTTGCCAAACGGGCCCTTACGCCGTGAAGAGAGTGGTTGCCACTGGATTATCTCCCTAACGATTGGTTTAAGGGTGTAAAGCAGACCAGGCCTGTTAATGGTAATTCTGATCTCATAGGAGCTGCCATCGCAGATCAGAGGGGGTTGCCGTTCGGACTGTTTCGGACAGACCCTCCCGAAACATAAGCTTTCCGTGCAGAAATGACGACGCATCTGTGGCGCAGTGACAGGGACAAACTCCCTGTCTAAGCATTTAAGCCACAATATAGCGATATATCATATTCCTCTAATTAGAGGCGCCGCATAACTAGACCTAATCCCCGTGACCCATTTCCCAAGTCTGACATGGTTCCCGGTCAAAAACGTTATTGGTTGGTTAGGTCCACGCGTCCCGACATTACCGAACAAATGGACGAGCAGCTGCTCAAGCCCTCTATGGCGGTCACTGGCCCGACTCCGACTCAGCATGAACTGTTTATTACTACCACAAAAAACAACCTCTCCCTTATACTCTCTAGAACTATTGAACACAATTACCGTCACACCTCGCACACCCAGCTTAGCCGTCTTAGACGACAAGCTTCACGATGTTCAGTTCAACTTGCAATTCTACACTTTCGGAAACACATTGTTAGTTCCTCTTCTATCGCCCCTCTTTCAATGTTCAGCCCTGAATGGTCGCGTGCTACAGATAATTAACAGGCGCATATCTGTATCTTAGGGGACACCGACACAATCGTTGGAAATTTAACTTTACACACTCTAGGATGGTTAATATGCGGTGTAGGTTCTTGATCTCTAGCAGTGGTTTAGCGTTTGCAGGAGTAAGGTACAGAAGTTTCCGAACGTTCATGAGTCTAATTTTGAGCGAGAATGTTAATAGGGATGCGCTATAATAGCCACAATTATATCATTATTCTTAATTCACCAACATGCATCTCACTACACAAATCCAGATGAACAGCGACAGTGAGTGTTTCTTTAGTTATCTATCTTTCCCCACTAGCCTCGTATACTGTGCTATACATACCCAGGAAATCTTGGACCTGCGGCAAGATAATAACCCCCAAATAATGTCAAATAAGCCTATCCAAATACTGCGACCGCTTGCATATTGTATTCAGTTATTTGCATACACATGGCTATTCCATGAACGACTATTTGAGCTTGGTAGAGGAGCCTAGATATTATGAGATTGGGAACTAACAATGCCTGGGAAATTAGTATCATCCGTATCCTTTTAATGGTGCCTATCTACGCTATCACCTCTTGGCTATCCTATGTTTGGTATTGGCATGCCATTTATTGGGAAGTGGCACGGGTATATCCGCCTTAGCATTCACCCACTCCCGGGTGATTTGTAGCTAATCCAGATCTGTTCAGGATTGCTACGAAGCCTTTGCAATAGCTGCTTTTTTTGCACTTCTATGCAGTTATATCCATCCAACACTTCGGGGTCAGAAGAATTTTTTCGCCACATTAACAACCAAACCATGGCCATGGCCTTGCCGCAGAATGGCACAGCCTCGAAGCGGATTAACCTGGTTCAATGTTAGTTTTATACCCCACGCGTCTCGTTCTGGTCCCTCATATCACTAATACCCTGGTACAGATCATTTGGATTGGAGTATTCCAATATGTTTTTATCCGTGTTGCAATGACAATTACCGCAACAGTTACTCAAGCAAAAGGCCTCTATTGCGAGGAGTCACTGCACCCAAAGTACGCACACCTGTGGACTATGTTTTTCAATATGATTGCTGTAACAATTGCAATGTACTGCCTCATTGCTTTTTACTTGGGGGTTAAAGAGCAGTTGGCGCCAAATAAGCCCTTCTTTAAACTCCTCTGTATTAAGCTAGTTATTTTCTTTTCTTTCTGGCAGATGGTATGCTTGCCCTGTCCCCCTTTCATTCTCCATACAGTCGACTGTATTACTCACATCATATTTGCAGATCCTTCTCGACCTTTTAACTTCTTCTGGTGCAATCACACCGTCAAAATACATGTCACTCGGCGATATATCCGTGGGCATTAACTCCCTTCTCATTTGTTTCGAAATGATAATTTTCGCCATTCTTCACCTCTTTGCCTTCACCTGGAAAGTTTACCACAAAAGTCCAGAAGTTACAACTCCTGTGATGGCTTCCCTCCTAGATGCTTTCAACCCATGGGATATTGTCCGCAGTATTGCCCGCGGCACTCGTTGGCTGATTTGCGGCGTTGGAAGTCGCCAAGAAGAGCACAAGAAAATTCGAAAGCGACTTGTGCTTGGAGAAGAGGGATCCGGCCTTGTCGGTGCTGCTGCCCCCATCGCTGGTGCAGGCGACCAATCGCCCTTGCCGCCACGGCCTGAAGGACCAGATGCACTCCCTGTTCACCCTACACCCCAAAGGCCGCAGCAGCTTAAGGTAGAGACAGCAGGTTATGTTGGCTACTCACCAGAGCCTGTGGAAATGCATATCTCTCCGGCAAGGTCCCCATCAAGCTATTCGCAACAGGTAGCGATGTCAGGGTATGGCAATGCATTGGCATCACCGCACGAATGGCACAGTAGATATCGAGATCAGAGTCCGTCGCCCGTAGAACTAAGTTATCCTACAGTAAATTATATGCCGAGCGTAACGGCGCACCAGCGCCAAGAGAATCCTGTCTATCTGCATAGCCCAGCTGAAGGTGCGGGCCCGGGCTTGCTACCGATTGTTGGTGGTCAGAGTCCAAGGCCGAATTACAGGTCGTATGGGCAGCAGGGCGGTAGACAACAGGGCAGTGGGGGTTATCACAACCCATCCTAGAGAAAGGAATATTTTTAATCTTTTGAATTGTTTTGAATGTTGGGTTGCGGGTGTAATGGTTATATCCTTTCCTCTGTTGCGCGGGTTGTATTTCTTGCGGTAGCGTATGGTTTTTGCATTATCTCCACGGTTTTTTTTTCTAGAATAGAGTATGGGTGGTGCTCGTCTTTCCCTTTGTTATTCTGTTTTCTTTCTTTGTTTTACATATATCCGATATAGTTTTGATCTTTTTTCTTATTGTAGATACCAGTTTTGGTTCGTAGAACACCAGCTAATCGTCGAGTTTGGAACATTTCCTGCATTAGTGAGATCTGATCAATCGGCTGCATCGGTGTTCTGCATGTGCAGCGTCTGACGAGTGTGCCACATATGTTGATGTCTCACCCGGAATGAGTGATCAAGGGAAATCAATGACCATTCGTTTCTTTGTCATAGATTATCACTCGGATGCCTCACAAGTATGATCTCCCATTTTATGGCATTCCAGACCACTACATATAATAATTACGTCTGCGCATCAGGATCAAAGCTGTCAATCATCTTGGCTACGCTTAGAATTAACAATGTAAAATATTTGCCGGAAGACTCCCTACAGCACGAAACTAAACCAGCTGCAATATTAAAAATTGAACGCCGTATTACCGTATTCCTACCGCGTCTCTAACGCATTCGGGGAATATGGCAGTGAACCCTTGCCCTCGTTTCTTTTTTGGCATTGTACGTGACCAAAGTAATGAGTGTGTAAACAAATTCGGTGATGTAGTTAGCGCACCGAAATCTTAAGCTGGAGCCGCCACTGCGTATATGGAGTTAGTGGTTGCTCTCCCAATTATGTACTATAGTTACAGAGGAAAATTTTCGGTAAGTAGAGGTCAGCATGCATTAGTTGACCGTAAGTTTTCCTGACCTTCACCTCATGCCTAACCCTTCTTAAAAGTAACTTTATACTAGTCTCTTTGTAAAATCTAGATTTGTATGTTCATTGACTTCCTGTCGAGATATATATTTTGAATCCTATAAAGAATTTGACTAGAGTATAAACGCAATGAGTAGCAAAAGCACTCTTTTACTACCAAGATTCAGGAATTGAGTGGTATTGCAGAGTTGACTTTGGACGCTTAAGATCTATAGATCCGTCATAGACTGGTTCTATAAGCGATTCTGAGCCGAATCCTGCCCATGCGGATAGTTGGGCGAGAGTAGAATTCGGCGTACCCCTGCCACTCAACGAACATTATTCCCATGTGATCCACTATCCAGTCGGCACCGTAGTATTGGACATGTAACAAATAATACTGCTATTCGAGGGGGGTGGGCTGGAAATAAGTACTACAATGTATATAATTAGGCAGGGTGCGAAAATAAGCCAAAGCTGAAGCTAGAAGTAGTGGTTGGAGAAGAAAATTCTGTATCCCTCAAGAGCTTCAGGGTAAAATAATTCTTACGATTCCACCCAACGGGGGCTTTCGTTTGATGTCAATGTCGAGTCTAACACGTTCAAGTTTGTAGGGAGAAGAATAAATAAATGAATGATTAATCCGTAATTCGGGGGTAACATAAGCTGATTTCGCCGGAGGAACAGGGTGGGGAGAGAATCATGAATCCATGTCATCCTGTAGATCACCGATCGCAATTCCCGGGACCAAACTGTAGATCAGCCCTTCACTGTGAAGGGCGATTGCGAGGTTACGTTCATCCCCAGAGTTATGATGCCATTTGAATGTCTTCATCTTAACAGTAGGCTTCCTTCGCTTCCGGTAGTGGGAAAGGTTCTGAGTTTTCGTTTACGAGGATAGTAATAAAAATTAGGATATCATGGCTTCTTGAACATCAGGCCAGAATTGAAATCAGGCGATCATATACGGCCGCAAAGGCCTATTGCTCTATTAATCGACTTCATGTATGTTGTACCCTTGGGCAATCAAGTTATAATTTCATTTTCTCTCTCTTTTGAGGTACTTCACGCTAGTGCCATAACCATGAGGTTGCATGCACATAATGAAAAAAAAAAAAAAGGTACTTCACGCTAGGTTCCCATCTAATTGAGATGGGTACTGATAATATTAAGTTTACCCCATCCTAGACCAAGGAAAGTCTCCTAGAGCGTATGGTTCGTTTCAAGTTGATTCTTCCATCCAATCCTCTCAGGTTCCTTCCCAGTTCGTTTATGCCTCGGTCGCATCCGAGCTTCTGATGTATTCAACCCTATTGAAAACCTTAAATTATCGTACCCTATTCCCATAATAAACTTCCTACATAGATGTTAGACTTAAGATAACAGTAAATTATTATCGCCGTACTCTGTCAGATGGACATACTAAACGCAGTCTAGCCGACTCGCGCGCCCATACGAGCGCTTTCGGAACAAAATCCAAAGATTCCCGGTGGAACGACTTTAGGCGCTCGTTTATATAGATATATTCGTGGAGATATTTTCTCTCATGTGACTAAGTATGTAGATATCCTCAGGTATCGTTACATGCAGCGCTAAGAAATAGATGCAGTCGTCGAATAACAGAATAACCGAACCCGTACCTGCTTCTAGACTCCCCACATCTGCATCCCTAGAGTGATACAAACAAACGGGAAGAATTCCGAGTTTTATGGAGTAATAGATGAAGAAGCAACTTTTACCCAGATAGTGCGTAAGCAATTGCCCCTGTCCTCAAACGCCAAGAATATTGATTTCACCCGTCACGGACCGACAGCTCCGATTTCGTCAATTAACCTTAACTTTTTCTAATGAATCTCCTCAGGAACAATTTACCATAAACATTCGTGTTTGTCTCTTATCCCTGCTTAGAATGGAATAACGGATTTGTGAAACTCCGAGTATGGCAAATAGCTCCCTGATGGAGCATGGCACAACTGGTCTTATATTGATACCAAGGCCGGATGATTGATAACGCGGATGGCATCCAGGTACACACGGAGAGATGGAGAGTAAATATATTTACGGATACCAAGCCGCTGCCTCCGTATGTATCCCTACATGAATGGGGCATCAGGGACGGAAAGGGGAAGAGACAATATACGCTTTGAATTGCGGGATGCACTAGTATGCGCATGTTTCGTGGGGTCCTCAGCTCATCTCTATAGTAGCAATAACCACTGAGCTGATAGACCATGTATTAATCTTTGACATTAGTTATATAAAAGGTTATAGCAGACCATGGCCATGATTGATTGATCGACCAACCTTCCATCACATAAGAAATTCGCCCACTATGATTTTCTCAGGTCGAAATACTGGCCTTGCTTTGGCAGCGATTTCTTCATTGCTTCCGTCTATTTTTGCACAAACTGTCACCTATCAAGCTGAGGATGCTACTTTGACCGGAGTCACTGTTGCTACTGCTTCCGCTGGCTACTCCGGTGCGTTTTGATAATTAATGTTATTCTTAGGAACTATTATACTGATTCCACCATTTCGTCACTATAGGCACTGGTTATGTGGAGTCATTCGATGAGAGCACTGATCAGGTTACTTTTACCATCACGAGTGCCGAGACAAAGCTCTATGACCTGGGAATCATCTACATGGGCCCATACGGTGCAAAGTATACCCGTGTTTCCCTCAATGGAGGCTCAGGCAGTGATGTAAGCCTCCCGGAGACAACAGCATGGACTACTGTCAGCGCCGGACAGGTCCTGCTGAACGCAGGGACAAACACTATCTCCCTTCAGACCAACTGGGGCTGGTAAATCATCCGCTCTTACCCGCTTTCAATTCCAAGCCAATGATCTAATCAGCGAAATCATTTCAGGTACTTGATTGACGCACTGACAGTCACCCCATCTACTCCCCGTGGCCCTCACCAAGTTACAACCGCCCTCGTAAATAACAATGCCACACCTGCTACAAAGGCACTCATGAGCTTCCTGGTAGAGAACTATGGCACATCATACATCTCCGGACAACAGGATACAACTTCATACGCCTGGGTTGAATCCAATATTGGGAAGTCTCCTGCCATTCTTGGTCTCGACTTCATCGAGTACAGTCCAAGTCGTGTGGAGCGCGGATCTACCTCCACCGCCGTTGAAGACGCTATCGCCTTCAATGCTCGCGGCGGTATCGTAACTTTCTGCTGGCGTACGTCCCCCCCTTGATTTACCCAAAAATACACTACTAAATACCTTCTGTAGATTGGAACGCGCCTTCCGGTCTCATCGACGTTACGGGTCAAGAGTGGTGGCGTGGTTTCTACACCGACTCCGTCACTTTTGACGTAGAGGCAGCACTCGCAGATACATCGGGAACTGATTATGCCCTCCTTATCCGTGACATTGATGCGATTGCCGTACAGATCCAGCGCCTAGCTGACGCTGATATCCCGATCCTCTGGAGGCCATTGCATGAGGCCGAAGGCGGCTGGTTCTGGTGGGGAGCAAAGGGCGCAGAGCCGTGCAAGGAACTTTACCAGATCATGTATGACCGCCTTACAAACTATCATGGTCTGAATAACTTGATTTGGATTTGGAACTCGGTCGCTGCAGATTGGTACCCTGGTGATGCAACGGTCGATATTCTCTCATATGACTCGTACCCATCTACATCTGGTGACCACGGTGTTAGTATCTCTGAATCTCTCCCATAGTTAACAATCGCTGATTATTCCTCGATAGCCGCTCTCTGCAACATATAATGCCCTCCTTGCGCTTGGAAATGACAAGAAGTTGATCGCAACCAGCGAGGTCGGCACCATCCCTGATCCCGAGCTTCTCGCACTGTACGATGCAGACTGGAGCTGGTTCGTGACATGGAACAGCTTTGTTGAGGATGCCACGGCAAACTCGCTCGAATTCCTTAACAGAATCTACTACTCCGACTATGTGCTTACACTCGATGAGATTCTCGGCTGGAGGGGTACTTCGTCCTCTTCTACCACCACTGCCGCGCCAGTCACTACTAGCGCAACCTCTACCACTAGGGTCTCGACGACAATCGTGACAAGCACGACAGCAACAAGCGCAGCAGCCTCAAGCACCGGAGCGGTGGCTCAAAAGTATCAGCAGTGGTGAGTCTTAGCTTCTAGAAGAATTTCTGAAGGATTTTAACTGAGAATGTGTAGCGGTGGTGTTAATTGGACTGGAGCTACCACCTGTGTCAGCGGAACCGCATGTACTGCTGTTTCGCCACCATATTACTATCAATGCTTGTAGTGTAAAATAAAGACTTTAGGTGTGAGGGGGTTGTGATGGAGAAGATGAGCGAATGATGTATTTATAGAAAAGAATTATTTTATTTTTGATTCCAGTGATATTCCAGTTTCAGTTATAGCAGCTGTATGGGGCGAGGCGATCTCTGTCTTGAGGATGCCTCCATCCCAGGCCCCTCTGTCTTTAATTGCGGCGCTGTTTCACAGTTTATCACTCGGAGAGCTTGGCGGATCTGCCCACTTTACTAGAGTGGATGCAGCTTAGTGCAAGGGAAGATTGAGCCAAACAACCATGAATTGCGCCCAGGGGCGTTTTGAAAGAGGCGGGATGTTTCTTTGACTAGCCACAAGCTGTAATAAAGCAGGGCCGATTGTCCTAGTCACATGTACATACATGTATGCCTAGATATATTGTTTTAGATACGAGGGTAGCACCTTCAGAAAGCAGCAGCCGCATTAAACTCCAGCTTTGCGTTTATCTTCGGATAACAGGGAAGATAAATAGTTGCTTTTATGCTACAATTGATGAGTTGTTCTTGTCTTGTATCCGGGGTTGAAAGGACATGTCTCCACCAAGACTTCAAGATTTCATATCGTTGAAACTGCCTGGTTTAAGTCCGGGAGTTTGGGCGATCCCCCTCCGCCAGCATGGGGGTCTGTTAGCAGCGGCAACACCAATGCTGTAATTTTAAAAAACTTTGATACCGTATCTTGGAATAAAAACCGTATTAAAGAGGCCCTGACCCTTCTTTTTCTATGATCAACGGCAACTGTTATAAACCGCTGTTTGGGTTTTTCATCCTTCAGACATTTGAGGCACCAGAGTATCGTTGTACTAGTGGATTGACCGCATACGCTACCAAAAACGGGACTAGAGCGGTGCGTTAGGAGTATTCTGAGGATCGAAAACACTCGCACACAGCTGCGCTTTCTAACCCAAAGCTCTTCACGCGAAGCATAAAGGCCATTTCTCGTCCCTCATTTTGTTCCTACTCCGAGATGAGGATTTGTCATATTGCTCCAAAGACCCCAACAGCTGTCTGCCATGGTGTTTCTATACCACTGTCTCTCTCCAAATGGCCACTATTGATACTACAGGCCATTGAAAATAGCAGAGCCCGCCACCAGATAGGGTCTGAATATCAGCGAAAGTCGGCAATAAGCGTTGTCCTTGAATTATAGTCTGATAATAAAAACTCGCGAAATCATTCTCTCTCCCCCATTGGCTGTTCCAGGTACAATACGCTGGGTTGTATTGCAGGCCATGAGGTCGATACCAATGTTACCCGGCCTCAAAATCAGGGGCATAGGGCCAAACCCTCGCACACAACCAGCAGTCCCTCTCACTTTGACGGTGGCCCACACAGCAACGCGGAGATTAACATTCAACCACACTCGAAAAATTTACGCCCAACCGTACAATCGACAATCACCAAAGAACCCTTTACGGCCCTAATTCCGCGACAACCCAGATAAAATGGCCCCCAAAGCTCCTACCAAGGGTAATGAAACGCTCCGTCCTGTTTTTTCTTCAGAATTTCTGGAAAAGGCCGAAATGCTAGGGTTGGAAGGAAGGGAGGAGAAGAGGAGGATGGAAATCAACGAAGTTGCTTGGGAAACGCTAGGGGGACGGAAACTGATGGGGTGGCGCGGAAATGGGGGAATTTCGAGTTTGGGAATTGGCCGACAGACAACTAACACACATGCCGAAATTTAGGTACGAAGACTTCCGGCAGCAAGAAGGCTGCCGATGCGAAGAAGGCCGCCCTTAAGGGTACTCACTCCAAGATTGCCCGCAAGGTCCGTCTCTCAACCACCTTCCACCGCCCAAAGACCCTCTCTTTGCCTCGCGACCCCAAGTACCCCCGCAAGAGCGTTCCCCACGTTCCCCGGCTCGATCAGTTCAAGGTCATCGTCCACCCCCTCAACACCGAGTCCGCCATGAAGAAGATTGAGGAGAACAACACCCTTGTCTTCATCGTCGACATCAAGGCAAACAAGAGACAGATCAAGGACGCGATCAAGAAGCTCTATGATGTTGACTGTATCAAGGTCAACACCTTGATCAGGTTAGTTTCTCTTTCCCTCACATTGATAGTTCGCTCGTCCCGTACTGATAGTTTTATTTTCTAGGCCCGACGGAACCAAGAAGGCCTTCGCCAGGCTGACCCCCGACGTCGATGCTCTCGATATCGCTGCCACCAAGCTCGCTATCGTATAAACGGCGAGCTCTGGTTGTTGGTTTCTTTCTCCTGGGTGTCTGTCTTTTTTTTTTCCTAATGTTTGCTCATTTCGGGATGTTGGGTAAAAAGAATTTCGAACAGAATCAAAAAAGCAATGGATTTTGTTCATACATTGCGGTGGCTTGGTGGTTCTTAAAATGGGATGGGATTCTTTTCTTTCTGTATCGAAATTCTTTTCAACGAGTGAGTGAATCGGCGTTTTTTGGTCCTTAATTGGTTTTCGAGAGATAATGGTCCAGAGTTTGGTGAGGTTGCGCAATAGTTTCCCGTTCAGTTTGCCATTATACGCCAGTATCATACCATACCATTACTATATCACTGTAATAATCATTTTACTCTGGTGGAACTTTTGATCAGTAACAGAACAGAAAACTATCCCCCAAGCTCGAAACTCGAAATTCAAGGCAGGAAGTTGCAAGAAGGTCGTCTACGAAGTACACTTGCAAATTAGGTCGTTTACGACACCGTTTTCGTCCGCGACGCTTGCTTGAATCGTGGAAGACACGTCTATCATTTTGCGTCATAACCTATCACTTGGACCTTAGCCCCTACATATGTAAGTACAGCTGTGTCGCATAAATTCCCGGATGTCGCGCTGCAACGACGAACCACACGAACCATACCTCCACAACCCCATGATGACTACAAATCCCAGAATCAAACGCTATAGCAGTGAGAATAGGAGGAGAGCTACTGTAACCCCCTCATGATATTTATTATCTGGCTCTATATAGTCTTTTGTTGGTTCGTTCGTTGGTTTGTTGACATCCGGGAAATTATGCGACACGGCTGTATATGAGCCGCGTGATATAAGATACACCGTTATCACTCGTCCTCCTGCACTACAGTTTGAAATGATTTTTCGTTGATACCTAGAACAATGGGCAACATCTATTATCATCCCTTTGAAAGGTCCCTTGATTTCAATGGTTTGTTTGTTTAGTCAACGTCTCAGGAGATGCTTGACACCCAATCACAGGCTCTCACTCGCACGAATACCCCCATCGAAATCACGGTGCTGCACAATGATACCAACTAACGTTTTCGACCGAGTACCGTGTCGGACCTAGAAGTGTGCCGCATGGCAACAGCACCAAAAACTAGACGTATAAAGCTTCCAAAAAACGAAGACTCAATCAATATGGATGTACCTAACAGGTATATCAAGACGAGCGGAACCTCGGCACCTCGGCTAAGCCGCACATCGCTAAAACACGCCTCTCCCGCGTACCCATCCTTGGCTATCTTTCTGTAGCTATCATCAATTCAAAACTACCTTTTTTCAGAGCTCTACCCACCCATCAACACACTCTACAAGTTTCAACCAGCGCTGTAATGTCTGCTTCTGATGGTAGTGCCCACTGGTTAGCTCTTACTGGCCGCTCCCGGATCAGCAACTATCTCAAGAACCACGTCTCCAATAATACCAATGTACTTCGATTTCATACTCCCCCTCTTACTATTTCCCCTCCTATTATCCCATTGTATTGTTTTCCGTTAATGTCCAGCAGGCCTTCGATCATGAAATTCTCAAATCCTCGCTCGCCCTCATCTCTACTACTGACAACAGCACAGTCTTTGAGCTCACCGTAAAAGAAATTCACTGTAATGGACTCGGAAACCTCCATGGCGGGTGCGCGGCACTCATCTTTGATCTCTGCACCGCGACGGCGCTGATCTGCATGGTCAAGCCTGGATTCTGGGAGATAGGGTGGGAAGCTCCCCTGGGCCCTTTTGGTTGTTTGTTGGGTGCTAAGAAATGGTTATAGCAGAGTGTCACGCAACCTCAATGTCACCTATATACGCCCTGTACCATTGGGCGCAAAGATTACTATTGAGTCCGAGATCGTACATATGGGGAGACAGCTAGCGACTGTGAGGGGCATAATTAAGTTGGAGGATGGGAGAGTGGCGAGTACCGCGGAGCATACGTTGGTGAATATAGGGAAGAGTAGTTTATAGGCTACAAGTAAGGGGCTTGATGGAATTATTTGGATATTGGTAAACCGTTTTGAGCTTTAGGCTTAAATCTCTTTTAAGGCGTGGTTATGAATTGATGTAGATCATCGGCACCGCAACAAGTGTCAATGATACTAAACTCCAATTCCAAACCGGCCCAGGCCCAGTCCGGATTTAAATCGGGCCTGGCGGATTTGGAATCGGGCTTAACAAACCTCTAAATCGCTTTTATCCTCAACACCGTTGAGAATTTTGGAACAAGAGGTATATAGCAAGTATTAGAAAGTTTTCGAGACTCCTCCATCGGCTTTATATCCTGTGAGGACCACTGGTTGGTGTGCGGGCCGGGGTCGGGCCAGATAAAGCCCCCTAACGAGTGATAGCGCGTGATGGTGCGCGCTGCAACGCATCTAGCCTTACAGGATCTCTGCAAATTCACCGAGGCTGTTTTTTTTTTTCGTTTTTTTTTTTTTTTCGCGGGTCTCGGGATTTCGGGGTGATATATATGGCACAAGAGAGCAGCCTAAGATAATGAGTGATGACCCTAGTGTTTTGGGGGGTAAGACCGCGTATGATGTCTTGCCTAAGCGTGAGTACAGCAAATACGCCAATGCAAGCTAGATCATGTTATAGAAAAGGATCCCTTTGCACATCGCATAATGAATATAATGATTTGATGTGGCTGGAAAAATATACGAATTCGCGTCATGCATTATCACTCGGACATTCGCGCATTTTGTAGTTGAATACTAGAGCTATGTTTGCCCAAACCAGTATAAAAGAACGGAAGGAAATACCTACATGTACGATCCTGATCAAGTTTAGCCTAGAAGTGAGTTCTTGCCTAGATATTGAGAGGGGAGTGTAATGCAAGAAACAGGAAACAAAGAAAGAAAGGCGAAAAAAGAAAGCATACCAAATTACACCCCAAGAAACAAAGACACACAAGTCCAGTACCATAAAAAGCAAAGGGCCTCAACAAAACAAACCTGGCCCAAAAAGCAACAGAAATAAACCCAAACCAGTACACCGATACCCCTAGTAACTAAATCACAACCCTGATTGCCTGCGTCAAAGAGCTTTCCTTCGGGCAATACGGGCATTTTATTGTCACAGCACTACCCCCCTTTGCTAGCCTCTGCAAACTCTCCATCGCAATGACGTGGCCGCATGGTAGCATCATAGGGGGGTTCGATTCTGTTGTTTGATCCTTTGATACTGGACACACAAAAATACTATGAAACTGATAGCCGGGAGGCAATGCAATCTCGGCCTACCACAGTCAGTAAATGTACTCTCGGACAGGGGGGGCAGGGGATATACAGGAAGCTCATTAACTGTACTCCACCCCGTCTTCTTATCCTTCATAATTGCCGCCATCTTCATTAGGGTGGGTAATGCAATTGCTCCAGCTGTCGCCGCAACATACAGCGGACTCTCTGCGCTCAACCCTAGCAAACTACAAAACTCCTTTGCAAAGGCGTGTGCCACATCATTAAAGCACTTCTCAGGGTCTGCAAACAAGGGTCCATAGGGACTACTCTTTAGTGTTGGTATGAATAGGAACGCGCACATAAGCTTCTCTATATCCCTTAGATGTTTCTCTTGAAATCTTGCAAATTCTTCCCGTGCATAGCGCAATGCCTTGATTCTCCCATCGTCACCATCAGAGAACAGCCAGACAAACTGCAAGCGACAGAGCTCAAACTCGAGGTTACTACCACGGTGGTCTAGTTCTGCCGCCTTGGAGCGTGCCCAAGCGATGGCAGGACCGAGGTCACGGCGTAGGCGCATCGCGGAGAGTATTTCGTACATTTCAGCGAACTCGGCAGTGAGGTGCTGGGGGATATCTATGGGCCCGGCTTCTTCTTGAAATGTTGAAGCAGCAGCGAACTGGCCTTCACGGATTAGGTGCATGGCGATAGCGCGCTTAATGAGGTGGGACTGGGAGGATAGTGCGTCATAATCAGTCGTGGAGTAGGTGGAGGCTGCTTTGAAGGTCTATGAGTGTTAGTAGGTATATATGATGAAGTCGTTGAAAAGTGTGACCTTGTCAAGAGCACGGCCATAGCGGTTAAGACCCGAGTGTATTTCCTTCTCGTCCTCTTTGATCTTATCAAGAGCTGCGGGGACAGTTTGTTGAAGCTTTGCTAGGTTTAATCTCGCAGAAGATGGGTCTGAAGGCGTCAGTGTTAAGCTTGTTATTTCTGATCTAGCGATCGTTTTAAAATTGAAGGGGCTCGGAGGGGGATTTAGAAGCTGTACCATTTGCAATAGCTTGTCTAGCATTCTGGAGCATCTGAATGCACTTGTCGACGTCCGAGATGCTCTTTGAGAGGTTAGATTTCTTTCGGAGCTTCTCATACTCCTTCTCTATGGGTTCCATCGTGTATAAAGATTGAGGGTTGTTTATACGTTTTACTAGCGAATCGTATGAGTAGTTGAGAGGTGGGGGCGGCAGAGGTAGCACTAGGTCAGTCGTATGTCGTTATCGCGATATATGGTGCCGGGTAACTCGGTGCGTGCAGTGTGACCTCTAGGGGAGCTCATGTTGGGGCCAACCGTGAGTTCTCGTCTAGAAAGTGTCAGGACAGTCACAGACGACACTCATTTAATACCGCCTCTATTAAACAGCACAGCGTATTATATCTATCGCCACTCTCGAATCCCTCTGATCATCGCATATATAATCTTTCACCAATGCTCAAGCGAAACTTCTTGGACGAGCCCGCCCCAGCAAACTATGTCGCTGGTCTTGGGCGTGGTGCTACAGGGTTCACAACACGATCTGATATTGGTCCAGCGCGTGAAGGTCCCTCGGAGGAGGCTATTAAGGCTGCCCTTGCCCGAAGAGCAGAAGCTCTTGGACAACCTGCTCCTACAGCTTATGTTATTATCTCCCATTCCCCAGTAACTCTGCATCAGCTTGTCACTAACCACATCGCGACACTACAGGGCGCAGATAAAAAGAAAGACGATGATGATGATGACGACGATCGGTATCAGGATCCCGAGAATGAAGTTGGATTGTTCGCCGGTGGCGCCTATGATGAAGACGACGATGAGGCAGATAGGATATATCAAGCAGTAGACGAGAAAATGGAGAGACGGCGAAAAACACGAAGGTATATAACCCATCTCCCCCCCCCCCCCTTTTTCATGAAACTATGCCCATCATATTCTCTTCTTTCTTTACTTCTAGGACACATGGTTTATCGTCATGGTTTATATGAGATAGTTTTGCCGACCTCTCCGTCATATAGGGAAGCCCGTGAGAAGGCCGAGCGCGAGGAATACGAACGCAAGAACCCCAAAATCCAGCACCAATTCGCGGACCTGAAACGAGGTCTCGAAACACTCACAGATGACGACTGGGCGAACCTCCCCGAGGTTGGAGATCTAACAGGAAGAAACCGACGAGCACGACAAGCGATGCGTCAGAAATTTTATCCCACCCCCGATTCTGTTCTTGCCAACGCAGCCGGAGGCAATCAGTTCGAAACATCGGTTCAGGATGAAGGTAATGTAGGTGGCTCCTCTGATACCGCCGATGGTACAATGACAAACTTCATCGATATTGGTCGTGCAAAGACAAAGGTCCTTGAAGCTCGTCTAGACCGTTCCGGGGGCGATTCTGCAACCGGCGCAACAAATATCGACCCTAAAGGATACCTGACGTCCCTTAACCGCAGCACGACGCAGACGGCTGAACAGGTCGGCGACATCAAGCGAGTCCGCGAGCTCCTTCAATCCGTCATCAAGACCAATCCTAAGCATGGCCCTGGTTGGATCGCCGCCGCGCGTCTTGAAGAGGTGGCAGGAAAGATTGTTCAAGCCCGGAACCTCATAGCAAGGGGCTGCGAACATTGCCCTAAGAATGAAGACGTATGGCTAGAATCAATGCGACTGAATGATGCGCCAAATGCCAAAGTAATCGTCGCAGAAGCAGTCCGCCATAACCCTAAATCTGTCAAACTCTGGGTTGAAGCAATGGAGCTTGAAGTAGACCTCCGTGCTAAAAAACGAGTAGTCCGTAAAGCCCTCGACATCATCCCACAATCCGTAGTTCTTTGGAAAGAGGCTGTCAAGCTAGAAGAGGATCCCAACGATGCCAAGATCCTTCTCGCCCGTGCCGTTGAGCTTGTCCCTCTCTCTATCGAGCTCTGGCTAGCACTTGCCCGTCTTGAGACCTTTGAGAATGCGCAAGCCGTCCTTAACAAAGCCCGCAAAGCCATCCCTACATCCCACGAGATTTGGCTCGCCGCCGCTCGTCTCCAGGAACAGCAAGGTAATGCCGCAAAGATCAATGTCATGAAGCGTGCCGTCCAGGCCCTCGCCCGTGCAGAGGCAATGCCCTCACGCGAAGACTGGATCAAGGAAGCAGAGCGCTGCGAGGAAGAAGGCGCCGTTGAAACTTGCCAGGCCATTATCCGCGAAACACTCGGGTGGCAACTCGAGGAAGATGACGACCGCAAAAAGATCTGGATGGATGACGCTGACGCCTCCATATCACGCGGGAAATACGAGACTGCCCGTGCAATCTATGCATATGCCCTCCGCGTGTTCTACACCAAGAAATCAATCTGGCGATCTGCAGCCGACCTCGAGAAGAACCACGGCACCAAAGAGGCGCTCTGGAACCTCCTCGAGAGGGCTGTCGAGGCCTGCCCCAAGAGCGAGGTTCTCTGGATGATGCTCGCAAAGGAAAAGTGGCAATCTGGCGATATAGGCGGCGCGCGTATCGTGCTTGGAAATGCGTTCAACCAGAACCCAAACAACGAAGACATTTGGCTCGCCGCCGTCAAGCTCGAAGCCGAGAACGACCAGAACGCCGCCGCTCGTGATCTCCTTGCCACGGCCCGCCGCGAAGCTGGCACTGACCGTGTCTGGATCAAGTCCGTAGCCTTCGAGCGGCAACAAGGTGACACCGACGCCGCCCTCTCCCTAGTGAACGAAGCCCTACAGCTCTACCCCAAGGCCGACAAGCTCTGGATGATGAAGGGCCAAATCTACGAATACGAGCTCAACAAAATCCCACCTGCACGCGAGGCCTACAATGCCGGCACCAAGGCATGCCCAAAGTCAATACCACTCTGGCTGCTCCTCGCCCGCCTCGAGGAAAAAGCAGGCGTCCTCGTCCGCGCACGATCCGTCCTCGACAGGGCTCGCCTTGCAGTCCCCAAATGCCCCGAGCTCTGGCGCGAGTCTGTGCGTGTCGAGCGCCGCGCAGGAAACATCACGCAGGCCAAGAAACTCATGTCACAGGCGCTCCAGGAGTGCGCGCACTCTGGCCTCCTCTGGGCGGAATCAATCTGGCACCTCGAGGCACGAACTCACCGCCGGCCGCGTCTTGTCGAGGCCATCGAGAAGGTTGGCAATGACGCAACACTGTATGTGGCTGTCGCGCGTAACTTTTGGGCCGAGCGTAAGCTCGCAAAGGCGGGCAGCTGGTTTGAGAAGGCTATCTTGGTCGACCCCGATAGGGGCGATACGTGGGCGTGGTACTGGAAGTTTCTCAGCATGCACGGCGAGGACGATAAGAAGGGTGATGTGTTGGCGAAGCTGAGCATCACCGAGCCGAGACATGGTGAGGTGTGGCAGAGGGTTGCGAAGGATCCTAGGAGGAGATGGAGGAATTCGGAGGAGATTTTGGAGGCGGTTGTCAAGGAGTTGGACTAGGCTAGAGTGATGGAAAAGTTCCTACATGTACGATAGATAGTAGAGGGGTATCGAGTGATATCTGGTGTTTTAAATTGAAGCTTCTTGTCACATTTTCCCGGAGGTGTGTGCGGGGTTTTTAAGAAGTGAGCATATTAAAAGTATAACGGTCTGTCATATAATAAAATGAACGAGAGGGTAACGCCCTTCAGATAATGTAGCCCGCGGTCCCTGACACCCACGAAACCATTGCAGGCTTGGCTATCCCTTAGTCTGTCAGTAAAACGCTGACCCCCAGAAAAAGTAAGTTTGGTGTGGCTTTACCAGATCTTATCTCTTATCAAATAATAGATCTCCTGTACAAATTGAGTCCCTCTATTGTGGGGGGGGGGGGTCAGTACATGCATGTAGTGAGTGAGTGGCCCACCATGAAGCTTACCAACCTTGACCACCATGCGGTGAAGGAATCATGGAACATCACTCGTGATACCGTACCCCCATCCATCCACCATCCACCATCCACCACGTGCATGCAAACCATACCTTCTGAAAAACGTTATAGCACTCAGTACCTGGTACCAGTCTAGATACCGCGTATTCCAGTGCCTGCATACCACTCTACTCTAGATCACAGTACTATACAACCACACCACATACCTTCCTGGACGTCAACCCACCCCCCCCCCCCCACAACAAGAGCGGGCCCACCCAAACAGACGCTAAAGACCACAAGGTTCTTGCATTGTCCATCTCGTAACCACATGTACTAATAGAACACACACTGGGGCCCACCAGTATTTCTGTATAATGATTCGGAGAGGGCCTGCTTTACCCGTTGATGGTATAGGTCCAATGGGTGATTGGTTGGAATCCAGGAAATTTTTAAGGCACGGCTGTAGGTAGGTACATAGTCACCGAAACATCGAATCCATTCCATTTCATCCATTTCATTGCTTCTTTCTACCTCTACCTACCACGTATACCCCACCCCCGCTGTCCAGTCTATCCCCCCCCCCCTCCCAAAAGAAAAAGAAACAAGAAAAGAAACAAGAAAATAATCAAAACCCACCTACCATACAACCCTGATACGCTATCATACTGCTACCCTCCCCCAAGCTATTCCCGTTCCCCTCCCTCATAATGCCAACAACTTCCTTCGACCCTACACGCATGCAATAAAACAAACCAACAACCTGGCAGTGATGCACGTGATGAGTGTCAAACAGTCTGTTGATGACAACACCGCGAGTGATATAACATGATCAACGATACATGCTACAGTACCAGAATGAGTAGGATAGACACACTCAGGCACACTACGTGCAAGAAAGAGCACAAGATCACACTAATAAGAGATATAAAACCCACCCTCCAGAAAAAAGACGAACCCTCAAAAAAGTAAAACAGCACAAAAAACCATTTAAAAAAAAACTCTCATAAAAAAAAAAAAACCTATCTAACTCCCCAGGCTTAACCCCCCAAAGCCTCCCCTACCCCCACTCTCCGCACTCCCCCCCCTAGCCTTCCGCCGCGCCTCCTTTTCCTCTTCAATCCCCCTCCTTCTCTCCTCTTCGTAAAACGCCCTCGCCCGGGCCCTCTGCATCCCCATCAGAACCCCCCACACCTCCCCTATCACCGCAGCACCCACAATCACCACCGCCCCCCTGCCCGCCCACACCACCGCCACCGCCGCAGCAACCGCCCCCCCCCACACCCACACCTTCTCCCTAACCCCCCAAATGACCGTACACACCACGGCCGCCAACCCTAGCCTAACCCCATACATCCCCCCATACACCACCGCCGCCCCCGCCGCAAGCAGCACCCCCACCCTCGTCCCAACAACTCCCCAACCCTCCTCCTGCACTCGCTCCGCGACAACCTCCGGCTCATCCTCTAGCTTGAACCCCCCCGCCATAAGGCTCTCCAGCCCTGTCGCCTCATCGGCAACAAAGAACCTCTGCGGCGCCATTGGCGGGTACTGCGGACTGCCAAGACGATACCCCGGCGCCGCCACCCTCGAGAACTCACCACCCGCCGGCACCGCCGACGGAGTCGGCTGCAAGCGGTGAGCAAAGAACTGCTCTCTGCTAACCTGCGCAGGTGGCATAGGCTGTAGTGGTTGTGCGGGCTGCATCAGGCTCGAGACGATGCGCTGGGCTGGCGCCCGCGGGGCCGGTGGTAGGGAGCCAGTGAACGGGGATGGGGAGGTGGCGCGGGTGTACTGTGACTGCCGCTGTATCTGGGCGGCGGGCTGGGTGAAGGATGGTTGCGGGGGCGGAGGCAATCGTGTGGCCGGGGTGGGACGGAACGTCTCGGTGTTGTTGCCCGTCGGGTTCCAGTCCATCGCGTCTGGTGAAAGCGGGCCTGTGGAACGCCGGGGGAGCGGGGTCGGCGATGCGGCACGCACGCGCTTGACCGGGGAGTAGAATGTGGAGCCGCCAGTAGACGGCGGCGGGTTGTTGATTCCGGGCCGCATCGGGGTGGTCGGTGACATTGGATGCCGCGGGACCGCCGAGAGCATCATCGGCGGTGGAGAGGCCGGCGGGCTCGGAGTACCCGGGACGGGCTCGGGTTCACGCAGAGAGAAGGACGGGGGATCCTCGAGCTTGAGGCAAGTGATTGATACTAACGTTGACTATAGGGAATATTAGAATCGGTGGTAATGATCAAAACAGCGGGAAAAAAAAACATACCATAAACGATAAAAAAAACAGGCCGAGATGCACCGCCGTAAACGCCTCCTCCGAGAGTTCTATACCGCCGCCAGGCGTCACAAAGTACCAGCAGAGCATTCGGAACGCAAAGATTCCCATCTCGAGCCAAAAGTAATCCTTTGACCCCACAAGCTTCTTATGGGGGGCCTTCTGAAGGCTTCTCTCCCTATAGATCCAGAAGAATCCCAACAGACTCAACGGTATCCACTTTGACTGCTCGGCGGCCACACCGTAGCAGTGAATGTCCGGCTCACCAGAGACCAGACTCCGGACCACACAGCTGGCCCACGACGCCACGTTCGTCTCCATCTCCATGGCCGCACTTGGCTGCACCAGCGCCGCCCCATGCCACACAATCATGAGCACATGAAAGTAGCACCAGACGACGCCCCTTGCCAACCACACCGCCGTCTCAAACCCCTTCATCCCCGCACTCTCCCCCTTACCTCCCTTCTTTGCACCCTCATACCCGTTCGTCCTCGCCAGCATCTGGCCCAACGACGCCACCTTGACCTGGTAGTTACTCGTGCGTATCCTCTCGTTGACCCGGGGGGCACAGATCGCGCACACCTGAGGCCAACGGTCCTCGAGGGTGGCGCGGTACTTTGGGAACTGGACGTTGACGACCTCGTCGTAGTCGGGGTGGTCCTCGGGGGGTAGAGGGTACGCGGCTATGGCGTCGGTCACGACTTTCTGGTTGTTTGCGCAGGTACGGCAGAATGGTGTTGTGGATATTGGGGAGGTGGCAGTGGGAGAGTCTGGGGAGGTGGAGCGCAGGGTGTGGTGGATTGCGCGTGGGGAGGTACGGCGACGGGCGTATATGGGGGCGGGCTTTGGGGGGGAATCGGGGACGTAATCGAGGATCTCACCTTTCTAAACGTTTGTTTTGGGGATGGTTAGCTAACGGGTTACTATGATTGATAGATATACACGAGCTCTGGAGCTTATATGAGCCCTCTCCGGAGGTGTCGGGGAAGGGGAAAGAATAGACACGGGGGGGGGGGGGTTGTGTGCTGAGGGGGGTACCTCATCAAGATGGTTATCAGCACAGCAGTCTGGACAAGTAAACCGGCTTGTACGGCCACTCGGGTATGTCTCAATCCCTCCCTCGGGCAGTGAATCGATGGCGACCAGGTGAGAGCAGTAAAAGCACTGCAGTTTCTTGCGACGAATTCGTAGGAAGGACATGGTTTAGTTCCCGGGGGTGATCATTCAGCAATGAATAACCCGTGTTTGAGATTTAATTACAGGTATGATATGATTTGTACTACTGGGGGAGGGGGGGTGGAGTGATTGGGGGGTTGTGGTACGGGGTATTAGTAGGTAGGTATAGATAGCTGTATAAGTTTGTACTAATTTGCTTTAGTGATTGCGACGTTATTCGAATCGAGGTTCTGGCACTGCACAGAATAGTTGTGAATTTTCGCAACTGGTAGTTATTCTCGAATGATTGTTCGTGATCGTGACGAATGACGAGATGATGTTGATGGTAACAAGTTCAGTTCAGGGTAATTAATTATAATTAACCGTGAGCTCTTTGAAAGTTTTTAAAACTTGATAGCTGTAGTGCACTTTAAGGGACTTTTTAGGTTGTTGGTAGCACGGTGTACGGACGGGTACGGGGATGTTGTTGTTCTCGAAAGGAAGAAAGAACAGGTTCTGTCTTGATTCTCAAAGGAAGGAAAAAGAATAGTCCGACCCGTCCCACCACACCAGTGCTAAATAGAGAAATAGAGACAACATTGCACCCTCCCCCCCCCCCCCCCCCCCCCAAAAAAAAAAAAAAAAAAAAAAACCCATTTAAGAAATTTCCTGACGCGATGCGGCTGAAAGAAAAGGGCAAGTGCTTCCGGATTTAGAGCGCGTGTGCACGTGCCAACCATCCCCCATCTTTCGTATTCTGAAGAGCGAAACATTGTAGATGTATTCAAACATGTAATTATTGGCCAGATAGTTTCAGAAAACTGGTTTTTTTTTATATAGCACTTATATAGCACTTGTAAGAATATATTTCAAACAGAGCCCCCCCCCAAACCTCATCTACAGGTAAGGTACCACCAGATCAGCTCCATCCCTCTCCCTCCGCTGTCCGTCCATCCCTCTATCTGTCTGTCGTGGATCCTTATGCCTTGCCTGCTCGCTTGCGTGTTGATAAGCGAGCCCGAGGAGCTGTATCATTCGTGCTATTTGGCCCCCCCCCCCCATACCACGTGGTAGGGCAGCTGGTCGAATCATAAACACTCACTCGGCACAAAAACGTACCTTGCGCCGAACAGCCAGCCAATATATCAACGAACCCTAGACAGGTCCCAGTTGGTGATTGGGCCAAACGATAATAAGTAAATAATTCAATGATAGGAAGCAAGGTGGCCCTAAATCTTGGCATGTAAGGCCAAAGCTTACGGCGACAACCTTGGAACCCTGAGAGGCGTGGTCCAAGGCCTATAATATAATATACTTGATACTTGAGTGCATGTAGCGATAGGGCGTACTAAGCCTGGGCCTTGAAGGGGCTGGTAAATGTGGCTAGATGCCATTATTAAAGACTATGTGGCATCAAATATCCACATAGATGATCGAGGCGAGGAATAGGTGTGTCCTCTAGGCTCCTCGTCATGGTCGGGGTCTATCCTTGGGGTACATTCCTCAACCTCCGAGGGTTACATAGAATGTGATCAACTTGATCAAAGTTGGTTTTGTACCCCAACTGGCAGCCTAGCTCACCTCTCGGCGAGGATAATTGTACCCATCAATGCCGGTGGATTGCCTCGGTTTAAGGACTAGCTCTGCTGGCCTTGAGCTCCCCCGTCTTCGAGTCTTGTGTGTAGCTTGTAGCTATCCTTGGTTGTCCTCGAGGCTGCACACCAGGGCATGACTACTGGAATATATCTGAAAGAACAAGATACTAATAGCACATAAGGCTATAGTTGACTTCCGAAAGTAGCATATAGTCGGTAATGGCAAATTGCATGCTAGTATCGGCGTTGGATTCGCCCACGCCGAGCTTTCGGTGATGGCGAGCCGTATGTTTCAACAGAAATTATACCACCACCAGCTCATTTCATATCAAATCTGTATAAAAGTCGAGCAGATAGCTAGGCGCATGAGGGAGTGTTGGTCCATGTTTGCCGGCAGCTGGCCGAGTTCTCACGGCTCTGCCTATTGGCAGCCGTCATAACGCCCCTCCGGGCGAAGCACCACATCTCCTGCAAGCGGTGGTATCGTAACCGAGAAATCTCCAATCCGATCCTTTAATGCTACATAACCACCATTGAAACGAAACAAGCCAGCTATCACCACACCGTTGGCTGATCACAACCTCTCACTCACCCCCCAAGTTACCCTGCCCATTAGGGCACAACCCCAGCCTAGACCGTCACACCCACACCCCCCCCCAGCACCAACCACACATCCCATACAGAGTGCTACGATACCGACAATTTACAACACCACACCGACAAGACGACCCTACCGACCGACCGCCCCAAAAACCCGCCCTTACGATTTTACGTATGTACCCCCTGGAAATCCGCGATTCTACGGATACGGCTGCTGCCCAGAAAAGATTGAACTGATCACGAATTAGTTACGTTTTCGTAAACAACCTTAAACAGCAATCATGGCCCACGAAACTGTCTGGTACTCGCGCCCCCGCAACTACGGAAAGGGAAGCAGATCCTGGTATGTTTGAGCACTGAGAGAATACTCCCCCAGTCAGAATAAGAAAGAGATGAAGCTATAGAGAAGAAAGGGTGGAATATGGAAATTTTGGGGGGGGGGGGGGGGCACGGAAATTTGAAATTTGAGAGGGAAGCTGGACATGGTGCTGATTGTGTGTGTTGTGGGTGATAGCCGTGTCTGCTCCCACAAGGCCGGTCTTATCCGCAAGTACGGTCTCAACATCTGCCGTCAGTGCTTCAGGGAGAAGTCCACCGACATTGGTTTCGTCAAGGTACAGCTCCACTCACTCACTCCGCCCAGCTCCTCTTCCGCAATTCAGCTCCATACTGACACGGATGTGTGCGCAAACAGAACCGATAAGCGTATCGCTACGGGGACATTTCCGGGGATGCAAGGGTAATGGGAGGGCACAACAAGGACGGAAGTAGGAATACGGGGAGGGAAATTTCCTTTCTTTCCTGTAGGAATATCTCCCACCAATGTTGCGCCGCAGCATCAAAAAAAACAACTTTAAAATTAACGGGATTTCCTTTTTTTTTTTTTTGCTCAGCTTTTTTTTTTATTTCATTCGGGATACGGATCGCAGCATGGGAACCGGGGGGAATGGAAGAATAAAAAGCTCGCTTTGTTCTGGCGTTATCTTGGGGAGCTTGCTTACTTGTTATTTTTCCAGAGTTCGTGTTTTGGTGATTGTTGGAGCTAGGACGTATCTGCTTGGTGAAATGGCCGATAACTTTCGACTACGATAGGCGGTGGATGAAATCCTACAATCGGCATTATGAACATCAAAGAGGTCCCGATATCGACCGCCCATCCATGAGGAAGAGATTAAGCCAGAATTGTAAATTCACGGTACTGGTATAAAACGTGATTTAAGACCGCTTTATCCCAGTAGATAATTGCCCCCAAGGTGTCCACGCGCGCCTTATCACGTGTTTTCTATGATGGCTACCATCCAGAAGCCTCTTCTTTAAATTGTCTTTCAAATGCACACGCATACGCATTCCAGAGCATGTATGTACATACTAAACCATCATCATAGAGCTTACTTCTTCGATACTCCACGCTATGTACAGCCATGTCGCATAACTTTCCGGACTCCAACCCCACGATAGCAACAGTATTTCCTCAACAGGAGTGGGCCTACTGGTCAAACGGATACTGGAGGCCATAACTATATTTAAAGACTTTTATTTAGGGCTTACTCCGTTTATTCCCTAACCATACCAATAGTAATACAGAGTTTACCAACATTTTCTTTAGAGGCTGTTTTAGAGGCTGTCTGGTGAGGAGAGGGCCTGTTTTACCTGTTACCAAGTCTTTGGATTTGGGTGATATATATGGGTTCAATAGGTGTTGGTGGATCAAACCTTGAATATGGGTGGGGATCCGATCTTTACAAGAAGATATATCTGATCTTCCACACACACCGTTCTACGTACACGTAACTAGCTACTAGAACCCTCTCTTTATGATAAACACCCATCAATACACATGTAACACCGAATCAAGACCTAAATCTAAAAAAACATACACACAACCAACACCGGCTTCGAAGGCCGCTCCTGGTTTGCGTACGTTGGGGAGGCCCTGGCCGGAGACTTTTGGTTTTGGGGCTGCTTTGGTGGGGAGGGACGCGGGGTATTGGATTATCCTGGTTGTTGCCTTTGTAGTCGTAAGATATCATTGGATTGTTGGGGGGTAGGGTTGTGGGTTTTATTGAAGGCTTATGTGCCGGGTGCACATTGATAATGTAAATCAAGGCGGATAGATTATACTTTGGAGTTTCATGGAAGAGGATCATACCATGGGAGGACTACTGTGTTGGCTCGTATATTCGGCCCGTAATATCAAGCGAGTGATGCGACATGATGCCACAACCGAAACAAACAAAACAAAACAGAACATCTGAGCAGCAAGACTTACGCGGTGAGTCTCCCAGAGACTCACCGCTGCTTCCTCCCCTCTCTGCCTCCTTGTGCAACCCGTATCCTCCTCGCTGCATGCTCCCTCGCATGTGCCAAATTCCCATCTATTATCCAATTCCTCCATCCCCACGGCTCCTGCAATTATAATCAGGAGGGGGATCGAACCTCGGTCTGTGTGGCGCGCCCCAGGGTGCATATACGACTTATTATATGTCGAATGATAACCACTGGGCCACGCCACTGTATTTGCCATGCGGGATGGAACGTAGATGAGCTGGCGGCAGGGTGAATGGAATAAGGTTTTGGGTGCATGGACTGCTGAGGCTTTGGCCGGTGCACTTGTATGCATGTATAAAACCAATCTAAGACTTTGTAACGGCCAATACACAATCTCGCGCTCGCCCCCACGCCCGGTTCCTGGGTTAGGCTGGGTACATGAGCTTAAACCGAACCCAAACACTCTCCCAGAGAAACTTAAGGTGGGTCATTATAAGTGGAAGCAAGCAAGCCATAACCCATCCATCACCCATGACCATCCTCCTTCCCCCCTCTCTTTCCACGCCGATCATCGTCAGACATATGCGGGCTAAAGGGTGATTCCTTCTCCTGTCCCTCCTTCTCAGTACCACGGACGGTATTCAAGGAAATAACGCCTATAACCCGTTTGATCAAGTGTTCTTAGACATGTCATAACGGCATAAGGCTCGTGATAGGTAACTACTCGTTCCACAGAACGCTCCTGGGTGAGAGGCGAGTACATGTAATTACTACATGATAAACTGGTAGGTATCTACATGTATATATCGAGGTTATACTGGCTCTATGGGGGATATATACCTCCCTCCATCCATGTCCGTACCCAAAACATGGTCCCATGTTCAACGGCGATACAGACCCGACCGCCCCCAGGCATGTAGTGTCGATGATCTTGGCCCATCCCTTCCCTCATGAACAGTAGTCTGGGGATTATAAAAAGGCGCGCAGACACGGTAGCGATAGTGATTGTTTCTCGGCTTACTAGCATACTGATGTTCTGTATTTTTATAGTACTGGATTATGTCTATATCACTCGGCCGAGCACACACATGATTGGACCACCCGAAAGATGGTCGCTTGACTAAGCTAAGCCAAGTCACGGGTGTGCGCCTACATGGTATGTACTAGTGTAGTGCATTTAATTTAATTTGATATAGTTCGGGAGCAGCCGGCGAATGCTTACATGTAGTTATTGGATAGTACCGAGTGATATGGTATGATGGAGTGTTAGATTATGGGGAGTATTGGGGTGTAGGTACTACTATTAGATAGTCGTGCAACTATGGAGTTATACTTGCAGTAGATACTACACTTGCAGTAGATTGGATACTATACTGCGCGATACTTCCATATACCCTAATCTGCACTACCAAAGCGACCAAAGCGCCCAAACCGCAGAGCCCAAATCAAAAAGCCGCCCAGCACACATCACATCCTTAAAGACTAAGAACGCCCCCCGCACAAACAGGGTATCATCATTATTAGCAAGAAAAAAAAAGAAGAAAAAAAAAGAAGAAAAAAAAAGACCCCTATTCAAACTACCAACCACCTATTCAAAACCCTACCTTCCCTGCAACCCAGCGCTCCGCGGCTGCCACACAATCCAGTGGTATATTGAATATCGGATGGTGTGCCATCAGGCGGTCACCGACCGCGCCCTCGTCGGCTACGTCGTCTGGCCAGAGAGGGAGGTCTGCGATTACCTTTTCTCGCTCGCCTAGGACGTTGGAGGGGATGTGGGGGGACACACGCCAGGCAAAGGCGGAGCGGAGGGGTGCCTCGGAGTCAGGTTCAGCGATGGGTGGGTAGGGGATCTCTTGGGCGGGGATTTGACTTGCGGGGTCGGTGGGGTTGGAGGTGGAAGAGGTTTCAGTGGTGGTGGTGCTGGAAGTGAGGAGGGAGGCTGCAGAGACATAGTACGAGTGGTGCTGGGCGCTGCTGAGGCCGAGGAGGACGTAGCAGGTGTGGTAAAAGTCGGGGGCCCTATTATATGTATTAATTAGTATTAATTCCGTAAGAAGTAGATCAAGGCCCCATGATATTGGGGGATATTGGGAGATATTGGGGTCGTACTTGGCCGGCTTATCCCTCATACCTCCCTTCACACTCTGACAGCACGCCAGTATATACCTCGCGAGCCCCTCTCTGCTCCACAGACTACCCACCACCTTCTCCTTCCCTTGCCCCTCATCTTGGGGTCCACTCAATGCTGCCTCCACCAACGGCCAGCACCCCCCTACCCAAGTGCTATAACACCCATCCACCAGCTTATTCGTTCTTCCACTCAGCCCCCCTTCTGGCGCATACTGCCTCGCACTCAACCACGCAATCAACCTATCCATGTCCAGGCTCTTCGTCAGGATCTCCCGCGGTTCACCGAGCATACATAGCGCCGCCAGCGCGCAGAACGCATACCCACCGTGGGCCTCATTCCCATCTGGCGTGGCCCCGAAGCCACCCTCGAACGTCTGGCAGCGTGATAGATATTCCCGTGTTCCAGCGATGAGGCCACCACTGGTAGGTAAACCCAAGAGCGTGATGACGACAAGGGCGCAGTAGCACCCACGCACGTCGCTCTCGCCATTGATTGCGACGCGGAAGCCACCTGTTTGGGGGACCTTGACGGTGTGTAGATATCGCAGCATTGCGATGCGGTCAATGATATCCAGTGGCTGCTCCTCCACCTCCTCGTCTTCCCGGGGAGACACAAGACACAGCGACAATATCGCAGCATACGTCGCAGTGATATGGCTCATCTGCCCATTCCCACCGCCAAACCCCCCAGACCCGTTTTGAAGCGGCCGTAGAGTGTCCATAACCCTCTGCCGATACTTTCGCAGGTCCACACCTAGGCTTGCCAAGCCAGAGAGACACCAGTAGACCAGCCATGCGCGTGAAGCGTCGTAGGCGACCATGTAGTCTGGCAGCTTGTTCTCGAGGCCGGCCTCGAGGAACTTGATGTGCTGGGGCCGGTCGAGGATTGGGAATGGGTCCTCGGGGTAGCCGAGATGACGAATGCAGCTTGACACTGTTGCGTCCTGGTCGATTGAGGAGCGAGTAGTGAGGGGGTCACGGAGGAATGGGGGGGTCGTGAAGAGGGCAGGAGCTGGGGGCACAGGTGGTTGGGGGGGGATATAAGGATTGTCTGGGTTATAGGGGTAATAGGAGGGGGAAGGAGGGGATGCTGCACCACCGGAGGAGGCAGAATCGGAGAGCTCCTCGATACGGAGGGGGTCGAGGAGGCTGGAGAGGTTTGAGGTTGGCGTCGTCATGTTTGAGGGTGTCGAACTGCACGAACTGCTGCTGGCTTTGCTGTTCAAACTCCGGGGGAAGAGGACCTTTGCCTTTGTGCGCCGTCGTTTGGCGTGCTGGATGGGCATCAATCACTTTTTTGTAGGTACGTGCGAGGTGGGGAGCGCTTGGTATTGTCCGGTGTTTGCTTTTTCCCTTTCTTTGTGGTCTGCTGCTGATCGTGATAGGTGGGGGTGGGGGTGCAGTCTGAGACATCGGCGGGGTATGGGTGGGTTAGGGTTGGGATGAGGTCATTGTTGCGTGAGGCGAGTGATGGGGTGTGATCTATCTTCAGCAATCTCATCCATCGCTAGAATCATGTGTAATTATCATGCCACTGATAAACGACAAACCAGGAGCTCTCCAGTTAAAGAATGTATACCGTCATTCACGGGGTATTGACGGACACTGGGTGTTGACGGACATGGACATTTTGACCAATAATTAAAGGCAAAGCTATGCTTGGCTGTCTCTCCTTTGGCTTGTCCGTCAACACCCAGTGTCCGTCAATACCCCGTGAATGGTGGTACAAAACAATCCAGTACACATGTATAGACGCCTTCCCGGGCCATTTAGACAGCCCCTCACTCGGACAGTTAACGCAGAAAAGAAAAGATCGTCGTTTTAAGTGGCTTCAGTACCTCTTTTCAACCAATCATGATTGACTGTCCGAGTGAGGGGGGTGTCCGAGTGGCTAGGGAGGTCGTCTATATCTCAATTGAGTACTGCTGGGTAGTGAGTGCCCTTAGAATGTAATCAATCACCAACGTGCAACTGCATGTACTACCTCTACGGCGTGGTATTCAATGGCAGACAAAGTATTTTTCGAGGATAGTTGCGTTCCATAGAAAGCTGGGTATTAATTCTGTAATAGGCCATGACCGGATGAGCTCGGGATGCGGTACGCGTTGTTGCTAATCTGTTATTGGCTATATATGGTGATACTGCCATATATACCAAGCCATAGCCATAGACTTCTATGTTGATATTTTGGTGGTGAGGATATACCAACTCCATCAACTCCAACAATAATATAGATTCACCGCTGCCATATCTAATCGTTTTGTTAGTCCCATCTATCTACCTATATAAGCTAATCAAATCTACACTTGTCAATCCATATGCTCCAATCAGTGCATAATATGCCCATAACGCCCCGATTCAAGTTTGCACACCTACCGATAATCTTGGGGGAGGCTGTCTCATTGTATGAATATATGATCAGTGCACACCCATGCACTTGATATCCCCAAACCGTCCGGAGTTAGCCCACCGGTACCACCTTCTATTGTCCTTGTATCTCTCGTCTCTTTCCTATTCCCATACCTTTCTATATTCCACACGTCCCACATCAAGCGCAAATACTCGTACCAAACCTGTACACCATTCGTTAGCCGTCCGTGTCACAACCCATCACTCGCCCTCTCCCTCTATCATGCCCCCAACCACCCTCATAAAGCTCCTCGCCCACAGCCCCCCAAACCCCTATAGCCCCTCCCCCCACGGCCACCGCACCGTCCGCCTCCGCCTCCTCCAATTTCTCCCCTACACCTCCCTACAAGCTCTCCGCCTCGTCTCCCGCCTCTTCCACTCCTGGCTCAAGTATTCCGAACCACGGATCTTTAGCCGGCTCGAGCTTAAGCTCAACCTAACCGCTGACTGTTACCCCGTAATCGCCGAGAAACTTGCCGCTCTCAGCAGGATCAGTGCCCATGCCACCCGGCTCACAATCACCCTCCTCGTTCCCAGTCGGCGGCAGCACCAAGCGCCATACCGTCCCCGCAAGAGCTCCCGCAAAGATACTTCCGACGCCGCCCCCCACCTCCCCGAAATCTTCAATCAGCTCTCCTCTGGGCTCTTTACAGCCATCCTCACCTGCACCCCAAAGATCACATGCCTCTTTATCCGCGACCGCACCGCGCCCTCCCACTCCGAGGACGAGTGGGATCTGACACTGACTGACCGCGCACTGGCCCTTCTCCGCTCACAGCTCGAGGATCTTCATACCGCACATATCATGGGGCCGCCCACCCATCCCCCAGTGCTCTTCAGCCTACAGCTAGAGCTCCGAACGCCTCTAGCACTCCGGCACTTCCGCGCCCACCCCCGCGCCGACGGGAGCATATGCGGATGGGCCAGCACCATCACATGTCTCAGTCTAGCTCTGCCCTCCCCCACTCCCGGTGCAACGCGGGAGCAGCGTTCCCTCATCAAGCGGTCGTACGTTGACCTTCTCGCCGAGTTTGCGCCGAGCTGCGAGTCCCTGGCGATCAAGTTCCTTGCCTCGCACAGGCGTGCCGAGGCTCGAGGTCCTCCGTTCAGCGGGGAACGGAGAAGCATGGAGTGTCCGCTTGTGTACGGGTGCGGGGATCTCGAGTTCCTTAGTGCGGAGGGGGAAGGAGAGGTCGAGTGGCCGGTGCTGAGGAGGCTGGGGTTGATTAATACTACGGTGAGGTGGGAGGGGGGTGGGGGGTTGAGGGAGTTTTTTGGGGTGAGGGCCCAGAGGTGCATTACGGTGCATTTCACGGAGGTGGTGTTTGGTGGGGCGGAGAGGGTGAGTGGGTGGGAGGGGTTGTATACGGTGTTTATGCTGGATAATCCGGGGAGGAGGGGGAGGTTTGGGTGGGCGATGACGAGGAAGTTTGAGTAGGCAGTGTGTATGTAGATTTAGCTTTTGGGAGCTTTGTGAATTAAAATTTGTTAGTATCGTAGTTCTAGTATCATCATAGGAGAGGGGTGATATATATTTATACTTGTCTTTATCAAATTCACTTGCGTCTTTTCCTTGCGTGTCTCGAGTGATTGTATTTTAACCCCTTAGTTCCCAGAGCTTATAACCTTACAAATAGCTGGGCGAATATCGGTATACCTCCGTCATGCACATTATGAATAAAAGAAAAGAACGCAAAGGCCCCATACTCACAAACCCACGAGTGATATCTCATGATCCTCAATCATCTTATATCACTCGAAATAGCTTTCATAGTCTTGGCATGGCTTCAATAGCTGATATACTTCTAATTCTGTGTGTGGTGGATTACCGCAGAACGCAATAAGAAGACCCCTCGCTGTATATCGTATTCCAGCCAATCTTGAGGCAAGAGGAGCACTCATCCCCTTTCAAGCGCCAATCTAGCAAGTACACCATAGATATAATTATAGTCTGTCCACCCATCAGTATATAGCCCCCAGAGGCCCCACCACTGCTCAACACGCTTTGGATCTTTCCCCCTACGTATAGCGTATATGCGTATACCCTAGCCAAGCCCTTAATAGTAAGTGACTGATTAAAGAGGTTCAATGTCGCCTTCTCTAGTTGCTCCAGCTCTATAGTGTTCCCCCACCCAGCTATAGGCATGGTAAAGGCCCATTTTATCGCAATCGCTCTATTACTTGGATGTATGAGACACCGGAGAATCTCTCTCATGCATTAGCTTACCATATCCCGGAAGTGATTGGCAGAAATAGAGCAGCAACTTGCGAATATTATAGCACACCCAAGTATTCCAAGGGCCGATAAACACAGCGAACTGCTTACCCCACCAAAAATCGAGATCACATGATATATATGCATGAGAGAGATTTTCCAATGTCTCATCCGTCTAGGACATAGGTCTCGATAGCCCAATATCCCGTATGTTCCTCCCATCACTATGTAGGGCATGACTCCATAGTAGGCTCTGCTTGGTCGGTTGGTGTAAAAAAAGCCCTACCCCTCCCACCTCAACTCTCATCTCTCGCCCCTTATTCCTCGATCGGATATTGACCCAACAAGTGCTCAACAAAACCGTCGCTACCGCGGACCCTTCTCTGCATTTCGCCAGTCCACCAGGTTCCCGCACCCCCAGAAAGAGCTTATCCGGAGCAAAGGCGTGCTCCTCCTCTAGCCGCGGAGTTCTATAACATATTAGCGGGTTAGGGTTACTTTCGGGACCCCGGCAGTCTTAGTAGTACTCGGGCTAGAAACCTTATTTTGCCCCTGCAGTGGTCCCGCTCATATACACTCTACCCCATCAGAACAACATCGTGGCGTGGCCTAGCGGTTATCATCTGACATATAATAAGTCGTATATGTACCCTGGGGTGCGCCACACAGGCCGAGGTTCGATCCCCCTCCTGATTATAATTGCAGGAGCCGTGGGGATGGAGGAATTGGATAATAGATGGGAATTTGGCACATGCGAGGGAGCATGCAGCGAGGAGGATACGGGTTGCACAAGGAGGCAGAGAGGGGAGGAAGCAGCGGTGAGTCTCTGGGAGACTCACCGCGTAAGTCTTGCTGCTCAAATATTCACTTTTTTATCTCGGGGCGGCGAGTACATATAGTTGAGTAAGGGGACTAGGTGGAGAGCTACCAGGCAGCGGTCTGCCTATCTATAAAGCCCACGAAGAAAGCCAATTGAGATCAAGATCTGCTCTCTTGATCCCCATATCATGGTTATTTACTCGTTATATACGTATCAATTCACCAGCAGAGCATCGCGCCATGCATATCACCCGACGTCGCTACGAGTCAACTAAATGTGGTTCGTGCTTAGCCGATCTGGTACACTCCTCTCCGATAACCCCTTCTTTTTCAATTATTCGTGATCTCGTCAATTCATCGATTCAATTCAACCCACTCACACTGGTCATATATATATACGCCACTAATTCAAAATGGACATGCGACCAATTCCCGTACTTTCAGGCACTCGCAATAAATCACGTTCTCCCAGCGGTTTGAGTAGCTATAGGACCTGTTCAGCTAGCCTGCTATAGTGGTTTATATGGTAGTATCTTGCCCGGACGTTGCGTGCTCAGATATTGGGGTGATACTAGATGATGCTGGGCGTTGAGGTTTGTTGGGTTGGGGTACCGGTTAACTGTGTGCCGTGGGCCGGTGGGGTTTGGTTATGTGTCTAGCTTGGGGGGGGGGGGGGTAAATCTCTCTGGAGGTTTCTTTTTTTACTATGGTACTTGATAAATTTCCATGGTATTCTTATAAGGGCATGTAGCTAGCTAGCTGCCTAAACAGTACAGTACAGTACAATCAGTACAGTACAATACCGTGGTCGAAAATATGGTAAGCCCGTGGTATTTGTGGCCGTTGACTAATTAAGCAGCTAGGCTCTTAAATTTCTACCGCATCTTCTCCATATCATGTATATTCCCGCTTTCCATCGATCCTCCTGTGATCCCATTTCCCTGTTGCTAACTATACATATACCTAGCTCCCTGCCTTATCTATAGCAGGTGGGGTGGGCTGTCATTAGTTGGGGTTAACCCATAAAATGTTTTAATTCCTTCGATTCGCCGTTCTACGTCCTGATATCAGTGCTTACATCTAACTGGTTTCATAGAACTTAGCAGGGCTGGGCAGGCAGAGTTTTGCACTCCACTCATTGCGAAAACGCACCGTACCGCCTAATTACAGCTAGTTTTATAGAACTTGGCCGGTCAGGATGTTACACTCATCGTGAAAACCTTAAATCGTTTACCTATCTAAGCCATACTAGCCCTAAAGCAGGCAATTAATCATGAAATAAAGTTTCAAATTCATTGCCTACTGGGGTAAACAATATTTCCTAGAAGGGAAATGCCACAGGTATGCTTAAATTCTTTTGCCCGGCCAAGTTTTACGAAGCCGGCTGTATATGTAAGCTATGCTGATTATAGCCCTTAAATAGGCAACCGTGAAATAAAGTTTCAAATTCCTTATCTACCACATTAATTAATAAGTGCCTAGAAGGGGAATGCTGTATGTATGTATATATGTATGTATACTTAAAACCCTGTGCGTCTAGGTTCCGTGGGGCCGGCTGTAATATGAATTAAGGTATGTACATCTAGTTATTTCAATATCAATACATGCAATAATAATAATAATAATAATAATAATAATAATAATAATAATAATAATAATAATAATAATAATAATAATAATAATAATAATAATAATAATAACAATAATAACAATAATAATAATAATAATTTTAATGCTCTAGTTCCGACTAACCCAACACAATGCAATTCATATCGCGGAAACGAAGAAAAATAAGAACAAACGAATATCTGGCGACGCGGCGACCCTCAGGTCACCGTTACTTCCTCCGGTCCCCTCTCCTGCCTAGCTCCTTGTGCAACCCATTATACTACCCTCCGCGCTGCTTAATTGCCCCCTCACATGTGCCAATTCCCATCCCTTATCCAATTCCCCCGTCCCCCACGTCTCCTGCAATCATGATCAGGAGGGGTCGAGCCCCGACCAATCTGTGTGGCACGCCCCGGTGTATATACGACTCATTATATGCCGGGTGATAATCACTGGCTGACCACGCCACGGTGCTCCCAGTGCTGAACTTGTCAACTTTAGCCAGCTAGCTCGTGGTCGAAAGTTAAAATAAAGTTTTGGCGCCCAGGGATCACAGCTCTCTTGTTCTGTGGACGACGACGCCTGGGTGGGCCGGGCCGGCCGGAGATATGAGAATTTTTTTTATATATAATTCCCCTTGTATCTGGCGTTTTTTTGCGCTTATCACATGTATGCGGTGTGAAGGGTGGACGTGGACCGGACCTGAGCACGCCATCTTGGATTATACCCGTCCGTGATAAGGATCGCCCACTCGCTGCCCGTGTATCCGCCGTACGTCTATAGCTATAGCTATAGGAGTAACATATTGCAGGAGTAAGGCTATAAATTAATGAATACACCCCGTGAGATACCAACGCTGCATTGGGAACTTCAACCCCGCCGGAGCTCGATCCTTCGGGATTGCGTTAAAATGCACATTCTAGCTAGGCCGACCTTGCCGGCCCCGTTCCCCAAATTAAACCACATCTTCACGCAAAACGGTGAGGTATACATATAACTTCTTGACCACTACGCTTCTGCCCGTATGATATATGGGAATCAGCCTCGGTGGCGGTGGTATGTGTGCGCAGATATGCGCTTAGTTAACGCGCAGTGTGACGTAGGAGTTGAATAGGAAGAGATATGTGCATGTACCTGTTTCTCCGTATACTAGTTGGCAGCCATCGACTCCGAGGTTGCATGCAAATAATGAATTAAAAAAAAGAGATTAGTGGTCGTGATGAGTACGAGTGATATTTTATGATCTACTGCCGTTGAGGTGTGGCGCATGAGGTCGTGTTTCAATTGGCCTGGCCTGCTGGCTTAGGCCTTGGGGCATAGACTCCAGGTCTATATGAATACTAACGTGAGAAAGGAGGCTATCAGGCTCCAGGGGTCCACCCCTCCATGTTATGGGACGTGATCAGAGAGGTGTGTCATAAAACGGGGTGAAACAAGACGCAGTAAGTTATATAGACAGATCTATCTGATAACACTTCTGTTAATTCATCTCTGAATACGTCCTAGAGGTAGAGGCCTCTACGGGAATATAGTTCTCACGGGAGTATGGTTCTCACGGGCCGGGAGGTATGGTGCAAAATCCAGGAACATCGGGGATGGGCGAGGAAATCAATAGAAGTTCCCATCATGCACAGAGAATTCTACTTGTTTTATTTATTAGTTTCCCTTATGTTCTCTGTGGTCGAATCTGACGTTCTGGGGACTTGCACCATACCTCCGTGAAGGCGTCTATATCGGATCATATGCATGGGAAGAGTGCACGCCTAAAACTAGTACCAACGCCCTTGAAGAACATAAATGATCGACTGCATTCGAGCTATTTCCATGCTAGTTTTTCTTTTTTTTTACCTGCTAGTGAAATGAAACTGATCGCTCCAAATTGAGACATTTTTTTCTCCGAGGTTTTAGTTGGAGAGGCTGGGTCCACAATCTACTCGGCCGCGGTCTAATGAATAATGCATATATCATCCTTGACACCGAGGCCCAGGAGATCGACTCCACTTGGATTCACTGAGGAATAGGTCGTATTAGCCTTACTTCAAGTTACAAGTGTTTGATGCCGAATAATCGACATCTCTGCCTATCAATAATCATGATGGCTTCGACACGAACAGAGCTGAATTTCTAGGCCCCTCGGGATGGTGACTTATTAAATGTATAAATATATGCGTACTTCAGATCCTAATCGACCCACGTTTTCCAAACGTAGATGCACTTAAAAGAGTCACTTCCCTTGGCATACCGCCACCCCCCCCAAAAGTTCTTGTGATTTATATCAAACTCGAATTCAAGAACTGAAATGTATCATTAAATTTTTATGAAATCTGTGACATAGGTTAGCAGTACGTATCGACATGGGTGTCTAGCATCAACTTTGGGTGTCCTTAACTGATTCTTGGTTGATATTTTGAACATTTCGATGGGCACTTCGAATCCTAGCCTGAGCCAGATATGCCACACTAAATTTGAATCATGAACATTTATGCAGAGTGGCCGTACATTCTGGGGGAAAGAGTCACCTCAGGGTGATTACAGCTCATCTCGATTGGCCTTTTATGACACATTTAGCAGTCACTATTATATTTAGCGAAATAGAGAAGTATCCTCAGTATTAAAGTAAGCATATGATTGGGTATATGTGACATTTCAAACCGTACTAGTTGCGGAAAATTTCGTGGCTGTATAAACAGATTAATCCGGATTTCTTTTTTCTAGCAGCCTATCGCGGGATTTCGGCCTTACTGTGCTAATGCAGTATCCTTTAAAGCTAATAGAACCGGTCTTAGGTTTAGTCTAATAAGAGGATTCCAAGTGGTTTACGATTAAGACCGTTGTGTTTGGGACCGCTGTTGTCGCGCTCCGAGTTAAAATGTGGCTTGATTTAAGGTTTCGAGAAAGCGCATGTATATACCCGGGTGTGTGGGTAAGTGATCATAATCTGATAAGTGATTGCTGCGGTGAGTACGTGTATTTTGTCTTATCAGATTCTGATCATTTTTCACAACGCCCTAGTACATTCGAAGTAGGTGGTACATCATAAACAGGACGAGCTGACAAGATGTGGGCCACACATCACATAGTGCAACCACTCCTCAGTCCACTATCTCCTTGGCGAATATTAAAACTAAAAACTAAAAAGAGTCCACTATATCCTAACTGCAATACAAACAGTGGACGAAATAACGCATTGCCCTCAAGGCACCCGGACCGATTTTTAATGGCTAAGTTCCCGAGTGATGGCTTGTGATTACCTTTTTGGCCTGTCAGGAGACATCATGCATAGATGAATGCCACAAGCTGTGAAGGTAAACATCTTACTTTCGTCCCTCTTCTCCGCACTAAGAAGATAACTAGGGCGGTATCATACATAGTACCTCAGGCACTGCCATCAAACAACTCCGGGCGAAGCCTTTGTGTGTTCACTCCAGATCGGCATTCCGTCATAGAAAAAGCTAGGGCTTTCGACTGGTGGAGCTCTGGTTTCAATCAAAACTGTTACCTAAATCAACGGCTCACGGGGGTGGCCTCCGGTATAGGCGCCGGTAAACCCACGTGCTATGTGTCGCACATGTGTTGGGGATGTTCCGTCCGAGGGCACAGCAGCGTTTCAAGGAACCCGGATTAATGATAGGTCATTAGGAATCACTCGCGCTGATTGGCTTTTAGTGGTGGCTAAGGCACAAAATAATGGCAGCTCGTTACGAGTGGAAGAGACACAGAAACAAGGCTTTGGGTACGATCGATATTGTGGAAGAAACAGTAGAAGGGTGATGTGTAAACTAGATAATTCCTGGCTAATTGGGAAGAGTAAAAAAGCTATTTAGCGTCTCACTTGACCCATAATCCGGTCTAATCCGATGTGGGAGATGTGGCTTCTGCAGGACTTTTTTTTTTTTTTTTTTTTTTTTTTTGCTTTGGGTTTACACACTTCCCTTCTATCACACCTCCCCGCTATCGCTTCTTACTCTATATGGCGTTGTCTACAAAAATATCCTCTATCAATAAAAAAATTTGGATAACTAATCCCAGATAGGAAGCTTTTATCCAAAGGAACCTATTAAGAACACGTGTGCCTGAGTGTATCCAATGTATTATGGGAATTAAAGTTTCAAGAGTACCTTAAATCCATCCACAACAAGCATGAATTATTGATAGACAATTAAAATCGTCAAGAATATCAAGACTCACATTCCATGTTAAGTCAACCCTTGAATAAGCATTAACACAGTGTGTCAGTGTGCGAGTGATTTACTATGATTCCAGGGTTTTATTAGAAGTATAGAACCTATATAACTTTCTGAACGAAGTGAAAAAACAGTTGCCCTATATATCCTCTCTCTCCTCTTCTCGTTTATAACATCGTATCGTCGCTGCAGGTCCTGTATGGGCTTTTTTTCTTCCCATTGCTCCCCGCCACTGCCAAGCAGTGATTATCGGGTATGCAGAGCCTTATATATACATATTGATATAATATTTGTTGTGAGGTCAAGTTTGATATTCATCTCGGGTGTACTAGGCTCTGTTGACATTACTCCGCCGCCTACTTGCTTTGAGCTACGAACGAGACTGATATCCAGATAGCCGTTGACAGGTTTGGGAAGAAGTGGCGGGCATCCTCAGGTTATTATCGTCATGTCATGCTTTAGAAACTACCTCGTAAGTGCATGCTTAAGCGAAGGAATGTAGCTAATCTTCCCACCTCAGACGGAGTCGGAAAGCACACGTACGCCTAGAGACGCATATCATACCATATCACACACTCCCATCCATCTCTACCCCAAGATCACACCCTGCATTAGAATATCGACTTTCTAGAGTCCAAATTGGTATCTTTCCCTCCCCACCACAATACCTTACCCCACCCATGATCCTTGCTCACAAATCTTGTGTAGCCTGTAGAGTACAGATATGCACCCCAGGTTGTATGCAAGAGATCATTTGACACCCATCTTGCATGTGAGTGGCTTCGGGTAAACCAGACGAGCTTGTCCGTGGCAACGGGGGCGTAAAAACGTTCTCGAGTATCGCAAACTAGTGTAGTAGGTAGGTACATACATGTATGTAGTAGTACTCTACTGTACCCAGATAGATATCTATCCCGATTTTATTCCCAGACGCTGATCAAGGTGAGAATACCGGCGTCGATATGATATGAGGCTGAGAGGCTGGATCGAAGAAAGAAAATGCGGCAATCTTGATGGTGGTAAGTGCTTTAGGGGCGTAGGTAATTTAAAGTGAGGCGACTACTAAGACAGTGCATATGCTGTTTCGCTTTATGAAGTGAGTCCAATACGGTTGAGGTTTGATCTACCGCGGATCCCTAAGACGTTCTTTTTATCTTTATCATGCTCTAGGTAGGAATTTCACCTGGATAAAGGGGAAAGCTGCTTAATGAAGCCGGAAATATGAGAACTCTAGATCCCGGGGAACTTGCAGTTTTAGGACTAACAGGAAAATAATCCATATCTCCTATCTTCGTAGCTGGGGCAGGAGATGCCCGGTTCGTTCGCCTATGTGAGTGGGTATGTGCACTGCATCACTATCCAATGATGGTTTCACAGGGAAGAAAGATTTTTCTTTGCCATTCTTCAGCTGATGGACGAACAGAGCCGGAGTTCGTCCGATCTTTCACTCAGCGGAAAGAGGGATCCGGAGCGAAAAAGGAACTACATACGTATGTAAGGTAGTAGTACCATGTAAGTATCTACAATAGCGGTATCTACTCTCCCGTCCAAGGCTAGAACCTGCTAATACAAGGGATCCTTCCTTCGGCAAATTAGGTTATGGCCTTGACCAATTGGAACAAAGTTAAGCGATTCCTGGAATTTGGACAACGGAAACACACACAGCACCTAGAATCTCAGTACTTGCTCTACTAGTACTTAGGCTGTTTTTTTTTTTTAAAAAAAAAAAAAAAAAAATCATGTCAATTTGTTTCTAGGTACAAAATGATCGCGTACAAACTATGGCGTAACTCTACTTAGGCCTACATCATACTCTTACATACATATTCGACACCATATATGATTGTGATAGTGATTATGATGAAATTCGTGGGCTAGATTCTACAAAAAAAGACGTGATTGGTAGTGAAGTGAAACATTCCACTGTCAATTTTCACCCACCACAACCCCTCTTGTGATCGGTCCAACGTAAGCTCGTGGGTTCATGATTCGGATAAAACACAGGGGTGAGTTCTCCCACCGATACAGGTGTTTCTACCAGATCGAAGTCCTACATATACACCTTGCTAATAAGAACCTTTCTGCCCACGATACAAAAGCAAATTCAAGATCCTAGATCTGATATATCTAGAATCAATAATCAGAGCCTCGGTAGCCCATAACCAGAAAAACCAAGCCGGCAATCGAACCGGCAAGACAGTGAATTGCTCTAATTCCCCAGCCAGACACGCTTGCTAGTGTAGCTACAATCGACGTCAAGGATCACGTCTTAGAGCACCTTACAGCCCTCTAGACACCCTTGTGGACGTTTTTGCGTCTTCCCCACACTAGGCAACAAACGATTACTTACATGATAGTGGGGTGTGGTTGGCAGGTATGTTGCCAAGATAACTACATGTATTTGCTCACTCGGCACACTGTGTCGCATGGCAAGGGAGGATGGATGGATGGCGGCACAATTTTTATCTGGTCTGGAGTGTATCCATTGGGGTTTGGAGTAACTCAACCATCCACAAATATCGTCATGGACCAAGAGGAGCGATTATGTACAGGAAGAAGAAAAGAACGGACGAGCATCCTCACTAGCGCTCACGATCAGATCAATTGCCTTCTTCTCATTCGGTGGGTGTTTGAAAGAGTGATCCAGAAAGAAAGAAAAAATTCCGTTCATGATCGATGATACAATATTCCGATAGTGTGGCTATGAACTTATGACAGTTGCCTATCTATCTAGCCCTAGTGTTCAATAAAGAACGAAAGCAATTAGATAGTTAGCTGTAATAGCCTATCAAGGCAGCGTGGGGGACCGAGAGGTACCTGCCATGTCCGCCTGCTGTCAGTCTAAGGAGGCAGAGTTTAGGGCGCCGACTGTCGAGGTAGTTGACAGTGAGAAAGACAAGACAGGAAGATCGAGAGCACATGTGCAAGTAACTCAACTTCCCGCAAAAAACAAAATGTCGCGATAGGTGCATCCAACCAAAGTTGCTCTTACCTGCACGCACAAACTCGGACGCGTTCTCTCGGGCTTTTTTTTCCCTTCTTTTATGACTTTTCTCTGCTTGGCCTGCGATATGCACAGTAAGTAGGTACATACATGTATGTACCTACTTCTAAAGTGGAGTAGAGTAGACGTCAAGTACTTTCATGTAGAGTGAGTACCTACATTTACCTACATCTTACTCTACTCTAGAATAGACTCGTAGAGAAGAGAAATCCTCGCTTGCCTGTTTGCTGCCTGCTTTTGCTTGGATCCTTGAATTCCTCCCCTTCCCCTGCAGGACGCGAACCCTTAACTAAACCACTTTCTTTGCACCGTCCACCCACACACATCCTGAATTGCGACACTCGTCCTCCCTTTATCAAGAAACCACCCACACAGCACAGGGGTCGGGTTATGTGGGGTTTGTGGAGAAGTAGTGCACACTGCAAAGAAGTAGGACCCACTTGCTCGCTGTACATACCGAAAATGCTAATACGTCGTTCGATTAGGAAAGAAGAGCATCGGCAATTCCTGTCTCCAGTGAGTTCACCAATAAATACATTTCCCAACGTATGTCAGTCTTCACGTAAATGGACGCGGAGATCAGAAAAAACGTTAACTTAGGTAGAGGTACTCCCCATAGAGGACAAGAATCATTTCCATCCGTTCATCCATCCGTCCAGGCCACGCAAAGAAAAAAGAAAAGAAAAAAGTCTGAGGGGAGGGAGATTCCAAGGATCCAAGGAAAATAAAATAGAAGCGCTGGGGGCAGCAAGCAGCAACCCATCCCTCCTGTATGTCACTACCGCTTCGCCGCACATCACTTGCATAAGTGTCGTTACATACCTATCGCCCCGTCAGTAAGTAAGCACCGATAAACGTTCTGTATCGATCTTTATTACTCCCTTTTCCCTCCTACTGCTTGCTTCCCTGCTCTTAAAGAATTATATTTTATTTTGTCCCTACTGTTAGGTGCTGGCAGCTAGTGGTCAGCTCCCTTCCTCCCTCAACCGGCTCCCATTCCCTCCCCCTTCAGGTCCGCTCGTCAAGTCCACACATCAATCCACCCTTAGTCCTATCTGTTCCTAGCCTGGCCCGGGGCGATCAAACACTACAGCCTAGCCCCGTCGGCGACCACGTTCTCTCCCTCAGACTTACTTTCTTTTCTTCTTTCTTTTCTTCCTCCCCTTCCTTCTTTCTGTTCTTGTCTTGTCTCTCGTTGGCATTCACTTCCGTCCAATAAATTGCATTGGCATTAATTGGCCTGGTTTGTTTATTCATTTTATTAGTAATCTACTCTACCAGCTACTTTTTCTCTTTTTTTTTTAAAAAAAAAACTTCTTTTCTTTTTTATTTTCCTTGAACAACGGGGGTTATGTTATTAGACCAGTAATATCAGCCGTCTCGATTGACTCGAGTGAGAAAAGAAAGATCTTTCTACTCTCTATTCTGGCACCACTCAGCTTAACTTTCAGAAAGAGAACAACGTGGAGTCTCCAAGGAAGGCCAAAGAAAGGCCGAGGGGAGAAAGTCGACTCAAGATTATAAAAATTTAGAATTGGGACTAAGATTACTTGCAATAATACCCTCAGGGAGGCTTATTTTCAACTGCAATTTATATTACAGCAATAGCACTCAAATTCGCCCTTATGAAGCCCTCTACGCACCGTTATATCCTCGCCCCGGCCCTCATAGGCATTCACGCACTTCTACTGCTCCCATTAGTTTTCCCACCAAAGGTTCTCCGACCACCACACTTTCCAGATGCTAGCGGCCATCCATGGCCCGATTACGACCCAACACCACAGATCCAGAAGCTTGAACGATTGCATTTGAAGTATTCAGTGCCGTTAGGATTTGCGGGTATAGCTGGGGTTTGGATTTCGAAGCAGCTAGCGGGCGGTATACCATTGCCGAAGGACCCACGGAAGAAGCTTCTAGCGATGTGGTTAGAAAGCAGTGTGTTATTTGGGATTGGGGTGCTAGAGGAGATATGGAGGTATGGGCTAGTGAGATTGTTGGTTATATATATGGGTGGTCATGGGGGGTATAGAGGGACTACCTTGACGAAAAGGGATGATGAAGATATTGAGGGTCCACCTACTTTGTGGGAAGGGCTGTATATTATGGCGTGGGTGTGGAGTATCTTTGAGTGTCTGGTATGTAGGACCTTCATTTCGTTTTTGATTTCGGTTTTATTTTACTACAATTGCTTCAATTATTTCTGCACCATGTTTTCTGGCCATCTCTTTCTCCCTCCTATGGCTTTGACCTTTGCTATATCTCTGGCCGAGGTTTTACTTTAATTCACCATCGATGCTACTTTTGAAATCACTCAGTTCTTTATCATTTCTGGGGTTTCTACCCCCACTCTTTCTGGCCTCCCCTCCTCCAGACCTCATGTTAATTTCTAGCACGACGGTAGTACTCATGGTATGGAGTACGTCCAAACCCCGATGATTGTGGAAAGCAGCATACCCACTCCTCGCCGGTATCAGCATCAAAGAGAATTCAAGCTCACTTTCGCCGAAATTCGGAGGGTCTTACCCATGTATCACACTACCAGGCGCGCCCTCCCCTTGGAAAACGGACAAGAAGTGACTCCATTATGGGAGGCGCCAGTGATGAAACCAGAGCAGTTTTCCACTCTTTTGGCCGCAAAAAACGGGATACAACTGTTGGTACTACTACAACAAGTGTGAAACCTAGGGAAATAGAAGACAGATCTATTCAATTCGTGGACAGCAATACCACAGCAGCTGAGAGCGAGAGTTCGCGCACAGCTTACGACGAGTCCATCAAGCCGATAAATAATTCACTTTTGTTCAAAGGGAAGAACACTATGGAAGGAGATTTAGAGACTGGGCTGCTATCACGTCTGAGGGAGATTAGGCGTGAGCAGGCGGAGGAACAGGCCGATTCGGATAATGGCTATGGGGATGACGAGGAGTCTGTTTCATCGGGCTCCGAAGACGACGACTCTGCTCGGAGCTCCATCGATAGCGCGAGGTTTGAGTCTGTTACGCCGCTGTTGAGTTCTTCACTACCATACGATCCTAGCCAACAACACCCGCATCATGAGAGCCAGGCGCTGTTACAGAACCAACGACAACAGATCACCTATAACACCATGGCTACTGCTAACTCACTACCTCTGGAACCAACAGATGACAACAACAACGAAGACGAAGTCGTCACCATGCATGACTGCGACAACCCCAACCACAATAGTAGCCATGAGAACCGATTTAGTGATCACGGCAGAGACTCAACGCCAAAGACGCAGAGAAGTCCTATTGATAGAGTCTACCCATCGTATCCCCCATACTCTGCAGCGTACAACCATGCCCACTTTTCAGCCACAGCTTCTGCACCAGGCCCTTCCGTGGGCTACGGTACTACCGCCGTGATCAACCGCCCTGCCCCACATAAACGAAAATCGACAAACAACCCCCTCAAGGCGCCGCGATGTAGCAGTAAGACAGTCTATGGAGCAAATGTCAATACGCTCCAATTGCATCTTCCTCTTCTTTGGAGAACAGCCGCTTTACTGCGGCATATCTCACATGCCCTGATCTATGCCTGGGCGCCGGCATTGGTTTTCAATGGCTGCTTCCAATGGGCCTCGTTTCTTGTGTTGTTCTTACTGGCTGTAAAGAAAGGCTGGTCGACAATGGAATGGTTTGGAGGTGGAGCATCAAGGTTTGTGCACCAGTTCCCGACTCCAGGCTTAACACTTGATTCGCTGCATGCAAAAAAATAAAATAAAAAAGATCCCGCAAAAAGAAAATCAGCTAACATCCCGTTTTTTCTCCTTGCAGAACCGGGTTGACCAAGGCTTCGATAATTTCTTTTATCATAGCCGTTATTCTATATCTCATAAGTTTGTCCCTTTGGGGGATCGTACCTTAGATCGCCTCTTGCTTCTTTCATATTCTTTTTCAAACAAAAGCATCATCATTTTATTATATGAATAATCCACTACCAGCATAACCAACCACCACAGCAGCAACATAAAAAAACAGATGAAAGATACGTGGCGACGATTGAAACGCACAGCCCAAAAGTTTTCTCCCCTAACTCCCCATAAAAAATTTCCCGCATCCTTTTTTCTTTTGTCTCTGTTTCTGTCGACTTGCTTTTTTACATCTCGTTCTTTTTCCCACGGTTTCCTACCCACGCCCGTACCAAGTCATACCGACTGCCTGGATCCCCATCAAAAACTTGCATCTCATTTGTCTCTTTGCTTCCGGTTTTAAAAGTTATCGTATATTTTCAGATGCCCTCCAGCTTCCCACATATCTAAGTTCCAGCAACAACACATGCCTGCTTGTCTCCTTCCTTGCTTTTTTTGTTTGCTTTTTGAAGCTTATTTCGTATGCACATCCCCCCCCCCCTTCGTTTCCTTTTTTGTAGGCCAGTGAGCACGGGCACGTTTGGTAATTGAGGCTGTTGAGTGGTGGGCTTTCCTCTCTTGAACAGTTCGGCGTTTTTTCTTCTTTTCTTTTTTTCTTTCCATCTGCAAAATAATTATCTGTTGTACTCCATCTCCTCTATTCTGCTTTATCTTACCAAATCCACATTTTTGGATGACATCTAAGAAAGTTTTTTGTTGTATATTTTTAATTTTTTCTTCTTTTTTTCTTCTTATTTTCTCCTTCTCTAGTCCCTCTTCTCGGTGCGGCACTACTACTAGTGTTAATTTTCTGCTATTTCTACAATCTCACCTCTGTCTTTCTTTCTCTGAGTTTCCACCGTCTTTCCCGATTCATTCCCGGGTAGGAGGGGGGTTCAGTGAAAGGGAAAGTGGAACATGTATGTATGCAGATACAGCAGGTACCTACTCCCTTATATGCCTAGGTATGACTTGTATCAGGATACAAACCGTATTCCCGTTGCCAGAGAAGAAAAGAAAAGGAAAGGCAAGCACGTGAATTCGTGGCGGTCCACCCAAAGTCGCGAACCCACGTGTTCCCGCTTGCATGACATGAAGCACAAATCATAGCGGGATGCATCAATGATGAGGTTGACTTGAGTTCCGTGTTACATGAGGCTAGCTAGCTAGGAGGAGGTGTCAAGGGTGGGGGTGGTCTTGAGGGCTCAACCTCTTCGACAGCTGTGCGTTCGACAGGGACGCCTAGGTTGTGATGTAGAATACCTACTCGTACTCTGGCTAGACTGATTAGAACCAGTATATATGCATGCTTGTGCATAGACAGATACTCGGCCGTTATAAACTCAGGTAAAGCTCCGTCCATAACAGACTGCGATATGATCTAGAGTGCCTACCTACGGTATCCTACCTACTCTTAAAATCTTCTGTGCCTGCCTACCTACTCTTCAACCTCGCGTTCCGTCATCTTTCTAAGGTCGCTTACCGTTTCATATGAAGTTGGTATCACTCAATTGGCTTAGAGTTCCTCTGCCAATTATATCAGTTTATCTGGCACATGTAGGTCGGCCGGAGGCACCCGAGGGGCCTTGGCAGGGGAGGGTGGGGCCGCTGCACGACTAATGCACCACGGTTATCGATAGGTTGTTGAGATAAAGCCCTTGGCAGTCAAACCCTTTGAATGCATCACGATCTTCGATTTCGGTTTGGCTTAATTGTTTACTAACAAGGTACTGAGCGTTTGAACTTTTGAAGATGGTTAGTGTTTTCCAAGCACTAGCCAATTAGCCAACTGTTTGAACTGGGTTGAGAAAGGAACATAAAGCAACAACCTATATAGGAAGGAATCATCATTAGAACACCTGCCCAATCGGTATTTTACGAGACACTAGTACAGTCTTTACCTATCTACTGGGCGGCAGCGACAAGATCAACAGGGACAATCACCTACCAATTCGCCTGATTCCTCCAGTACCGACATAATTTACGTCCGTTTGTGCAGACGGTTTAAATGGGGGTGGTTAGTAGAGCTGATAGATTACACAAGTAGTACGCGGTGTGTACATACAAATAAATAAAAAGCTGTTCCACAGTTTCTTTTTCTCTCTCTTCACCACTTGTCGTACGTCTTGAGTCTCTCCCCCTTCGTTTTTTAGGCCCCCACCATACTTTTATCATGAGGTCGCATATCATCTGTGGAGTTCTGACTCTCGTCGCCGGTCTCCAAGTTGTTAGTAGCGCGGGGGTGCATGTCGACACCCTCGTCTCGAGACGACTGCAGAAGAGATTTGTGGATGGTGACGGGAACTATAACATCTCACTCTATCATATCAATGATGTGCATGCGTAAGTTTCCTCGAGACCTCTCTTGAGCATGTGTGCTTATTGGAGACATAATTAGCCATCTCGATCAGTTCCGATCTAGCGGGACGGACTGTACAGACCCAACGAAAGGTTAGAAATTGAAACCCGGCGACCTCTGGTGACCTTTTTTTCTGACTGTCTCGATTTGATTTGAAGGGTGTTATGGAGGGTATGCACGAGTGAAAGAGGTTGTCGACAAAACAAGGCCGTCACACAATGATTCCCTGTTTTTGAACGCGGGTGATGAGTTTCAGGTTCGCACCCTTATTAACCTCACATCCACGGGAACGAAGTGCTTTCGGACCGGACATAGAGTGCAGGCTTCCTATAATCAGAGACTAATTGTCTATTTAGGGAACTCTATTCTATAGTTTCTACGGCGGTGAGAAAATTGCAGATACTCTCAACCAGCTGGGCTTCGATGCCATGACAGTTGGAAACCATGAATTTGACGCTGGAGATGATGTTTTGGCCGCATTTGTAAGTCCTGCCCGCTCGAATTACCACTCTAGTGTTTCTCAACTTTCTAACAAATTTCAGGTCAAAAACTTAACCTTCCCAGTCACTTCATGCAACATCAAAACCGACAACAAGGCCCTTAATGAATCCTTGGTTCCGTACGTCCTCTTCCCCAAACACAACCTAGCTGTTGTGTCCGTCACCACTGCTACCACACCACACATCTCGAATCCCGGCAAGGGGACTACATTTGAAGATCCAGTCACGGCTATTCAAAGAACTGTCGATCTTGTAAAAGCTACACAAAATGTTACAAGAATTGTAGCATTGACTCATATTGGCTATGAGGCCGATATCGAGATGGCCAAGAAAACAAAGGGAATCCACTTGATCATTGGCGCTCACTCGCACACGCTCTTAGGTGATATGGAGGGTGCAGCGGGGAAGTATCCCACTATTGAAACCAATGAAGACGGAGACGAAGTCTTTATTGTTACTGCGTATGTGAACCCTAACATTCACATGAGAAGTATTTCTAATCGTGGTGTGGAACAGATACCGCTGGGGTGAATATCTGGGATATATCGATGTAGCCTATGACCCCGATGGCAAAATCGTTGCCTACACCGGTGCCCCCATTCACCTTACAAATACCACTGCACAAGATGCCCAACTCCAAGCCCAGATAGAGGAATGGCGTGGACCATTCGAAGCCTACGCCGCAGAGGTAATTGGTGAGAGCAAATTCGTCCTTGAGCAGAGTACTTGTCAGAAGGGCGAATGTACACTCGGTGACTTTATGGCCGATGCGATGGTTGATTACCGCATTGAGGGAAACCCTGATGTTTCGGGCGCTATCATCAACGCTGGAGGAATTAGGGCCACTATCGATGAGGGCCCGATTACCCGTGGCGAGGTCCTCACTTCTTTTCCCTTCGGGAATGCAATTGTTGAGGTTGCATTTACAGGAGAGGAGCTGTGGAAGGTTTTCGAAGGGATTGTTGGAGGCGTGAGCTTGTTTGATAATGAGGAGGTGACGAGCTTTGTTCAGGTTTCGAAAGAAATCAGATTTACCTACAACCCGGCAAACAATAACGGGAGCAAATTGATCTCACTAGAGATCGGAGAAGTCCCCATTGAGATGGATAAAGAATACACCATTGTGACTTTGGACTTTTTGGCCGGAGGAGGTGATAGCTTCTGGTATGCTTTCTTTAATCTACAATTCAACCTCGACAGCGCGCTTACCTGATGTAAAAGGCCTATCAAAACCGATTTTGCTACCCTTGATACTCAAGATGAGGTTCTAAGGCAGTATATCACCAAGAAATCGCCCATTGATATCAAACTGGATGGACGCATCTCTACTACCAATAGCACCCAATCTGCTAATCCAACAAATAGCTCAAGCACCCCCTTAGCGACGGGTGAGACTAATTCTAGCGCAGCGGCTATTTTATCGGGTTCGTGGGGCATGCTGGCTGTTGCGGTTCTTGGTGCCATGTTGTGCCTTTGATGAGCAGAAGTGATCTGTACGATGATGGGATTTATTTAAGATTCTTTCTTTTTCAATAAAAAAGGGATTCATTGTAATATGTATAATCTGATGGAAATGGAATAAATGGCCCGGGATATATAACAATTATTTATGAATAGTATGTTTAACTGAATAAAAGAGAGGATAAAACTGATAAACCCGGCCACTCACAGCCGATTTTCATAAGTTATCACTCGAGATACATGTCACGTGCACAGACTTTTTCTTCTTATTCACTATGTGCATGCAACCTCATGGATATGCCACTAAAACGTGCACTTATACTCACTCTGTTTGCAGTTTGATAACCTCAGGGAAGCAAGGATAATAGGGATGTGTATAGATTTGATTACATGAAAATATTCAAGTACCCAAGTGCTAAAACACCTCTCCCACCACCCTACCTAGACCCGTCCCGCAAAAATCGCCAACTAATTCTTATCGAGAAGATACAGGTTCTTAATTGAAGAAATGCTCTCGGTTTTCTTTCTTTCCCTCCTTTTTCAATATTCTAAGGGATCGAGCTGCATGATTTCAGCTAAATGTCTAAGTTTCAAGATCTTTTTCTCGAAGCGGGCCTAGCAGGCTGGCTGCCCATAATCATGTGTCCGTTGACGTCGAACCTTCCGAGAAGCTGCAAAGTCTCGCTGTTCCATTTAGGCTACTCTTCTTGTGGCCTAATTTTCTCTCTGAGCACATTATTCTAGATATTTTGTCTGATGTTTGGTGTTAATAGCCCCAAAAGTCATGGTTAGATAAATAATGGCATATACCGCCCCGTCAACATGACCGGCTTTATTTGTGATGAGGAAAAATAGGGTTCCTGCATGATTTTGGATCAAACGGGGAAAAAATATTGGGTGGTTTATCTTTTCATGCCAAATCCCTTGAAGTTGGACATATCCGAGGAGGTATCAGACTACGCCCGAAATCAAGGCTCCTACTCCAGTACAGCCATGGTGTTCCATTTCTGCCCGTACGTACGCTAAGGTGTCCCCCGAAACCTCTTTTTTTTCATGTTCAAAAAGTCATTGATGAGCTCTCTGCTTGATTCTGAGTAGAATAGATATCCGCATATTTTCGAAAATCTCCACTGTAGTATTTAGTAGAAACACGTATATCATCGGTCGAAGAATGATTACTTGTCATCATAGCTTTTCCAGTTCCATGAAGGTCATTCGATATAATAATTAGACCTTTTACTCCCCCTTTACCAACATGGTTTACTTGATGACTTTTGTACTAATGACTGGGGAAGACTTTTCTTTGGTTTATTCACCACTAGTAAATCAAAGGTGACTCTGTTTCGAAAGTCTTAGCGGAAATCCGGCGTTTTTTCTTGCAAGCGGGAAAGAAGCTCGAATAGACGTGGCATATAGATAGAATCAGCCTCAAAATCCATAGCCCCAGGGGCTGTGTGTGTAATCAAATTGCGGGGCTCCTCTTGTAGCCGTTTATATTTAGATTGAATTTCTGGGTTGATAAAGGATGTGGCTTTATCTTTCCCTGGTCGAGTGTAAAATTGGCTTGCGAAATAAACCTCTCGATCAAGGTAAGCCCGGATCTCTGTTATGTCTGGGATCTGGGGCCTTGGTGGTACTACCTCGATCTCACTCCTATCGTATTTTTGACTGCCAGAACAGAAGGATACGGCGGAATTCAGAATTTGTTGATGAAAATCCGGGTCTGTGGGTGTGGACGTAGCTCAGTGGCTTATATAGGATGCATGTAGTCGTCTCTCGTTATAGTGATATTGCATATAGTGATATTCTCGTTATAAGGATGGCATCTGCCGGTCCCAACCGCTTAGTATGAGGTTTAGTGATATTTTTATATAAGGATATCACTAAGGATTTAGTGAAGATTTGTATGGGTATTCTTATAAGGAGAGTGAATTTATGTGTGGCAAACAACTCAAAAACAGTTAACAAAAGAAATTGCCTCAGATAGTCAAATTTCTGTATCTAAGATCAATAGCCGTGAATTTTGACTTTTTTTTTCTTTCCGACCTCAATCTAAAAACCACACCTCCATTCTATATAGTGATAACTTTGATATGAAGGTGACATTTCTCGGTCTGAACCCCAGCACTATAACGAGAGGCCACTGTATGTTGAAATTGGGGGATAGACTCGCGCGTGGGGCGCCTTTATGTGGGTTCTTCTACTTATTCAAATTTGCATGGTCCGTTATAGAGTTATTTATGAGAAGCGGTGCCTGGAGAATTATTGTCATTGACGAAAGCTCCTTATAACAAGCTTAATGCACATTTATCTTCCTACCTAATATATGCTTTTCTGATTTAATTATATACATATATCTCTCTCACGTCACAAGGTTTAAATCATAATGCAATCATTAGAAAACTTTAGCAGCCAAAACATCCACAGGATGTCCGCCAGGTATAGATTTATATAGATAACTGTACCGGGGATGCCCTAGGTTACCTAATCACTGAAAATCACTCGTCTAGCTAACGCCCCTAAATAGGTTAGCATGCCTCTAGACAAGCTGATGGTGATAACACAAAACTTACGTAACCCGCTAACTACATGTACAGAAGAGAACAATGTAACGGTAGTATTCTAATATATTATATGTAGGTGCAAAAGCGATTTGGGGACTGCACAGTGAGAGATAGGATTATCGTAGAAACAGGGGGTTCTGGAAACAGGGGTTTTTATGGCTAATTAATGAGCCAATAGGGCTCCTCCCATACTTCTATAACAATCTTGCCGCAAGCTGTACGATCTCAAGCACATCACAGTATAACATCAAGCCCTAGCTGTATTACATACGCGGTTCCCACTACATGTAAGTACATGTATGTAGGTACAAGTCCATGCTTAAGTACGTGTGCTTACATACATCATATGATCATAACTACGCATCAGCAATGTATTTACGTGAAGCGGCCAAATTGCCTCTTGGCACCTCCGGTCCCATGTGGCTCTAAGAGCCTTCCTATACGTTGTACCTCCCCTCTTAAAGAGATACTTGCTCAATTCTTTTTCATTACAGTGCAACTTTCTTGTTACCTGTATACTACATATACCGGTATTCCCCCTTTTCTTTCCATCCAGCCGATAACAATATACTTGAATTAATTTCCCTCAGATCATAAACACCAGGAATCAAAGGATCAAAAAGATACTTACACCTCCGCGCAAATCAGGCTTCCCTATAGCTATCTGACCCTTTGCAGGATAGATCGATATTACCAATGCAAATCCCATGCACTATTCTGTTGGTTACTCACGAGTGACACCCCATGACCCGCCGCCACCATCTCACTGCATCATCCCCCGGGTCGGCCCTCTCTCACGCAATGTATCGCACCTCAGCAAAAGTTACCAGTCCGCGCTCCCTCCCGGTGATGCAAAAGCCCACCGACACGGCCCAATTTGTTTCCTCCTGGGCATGTGGCCACACACGTTGCATGGAGATCATCATCTGCCTCGTGGGACGCCTAGTTGCCTTGCTTTAATTAGCCCTCGAAAAGAGGATTTTATATACTTCCACTCCGGCCTATTTCTATATGGATGTGCACGCGCGTAGATACATACATATGTGTATCCCGGTAACCAAAGACAACCAGCAACTGGCTTCGGTTGCGATTGGGCTGTGCTGGAGTACCTACATACCGGCAAACCGAAAGCCAACCGATAAATCTAAAGAAAATTCTGGTTGACCGGTATGATTTTCTAATTGTGCTAATTTTGCAGCACACGCAAACAGAGAGCCGACCCTCTGCCATATTTTGGCCCTCCGGTGGAATAAAGGCTGGGAAAGAGCCGGCGACGCAACGGAATTAACCCTATAACTAGTTCCTTATAATCTCCCCCGGAATGCATGATGCGATGCAATAGTAACGAATATTCAGAGATAGAGGATTAGGAAGGGCAGATGATAGTAGTAGGGCAGGATCGAGGTGCAATACATATGTACATCTCGATAACTTACTAGCTCGCAAACCAAACGGAATCTGCACTTCCTCCGGCGGAATAAGGTACCATTACACACGTCATACGCAACTCTCTCGTCGTCACTCTAATTTTATTCCAATATTCACTTTTTGTTACCGGACGATCCGTACACTGCATGGCCGCTCGTATACCGTCGGAAGTATGGGATGAGTACAGCATACTTATGCAGCTTGTATAATTGGACTATGTAGATCAGGTATTTGTTAGATATCAATGATCATTGGGTTAGTTCCGCCCGCCGGTATAGAAGTTTCTTCTTCGTCGAGATATGCGTCTAATTAGTATTCCCTTGAATCCAGAAGATCACTTGCCATGCATCTCCGGACAATCTCCGGAGAGCTGAAGGAAGGAGATTATAGACATTTTCGGCACCGCACCGCACCGCAACTTTTCGCCCAACTTTTGGAAGCACTAATCGGAAAATGGAAACTCTGGACGACAATCCATCCTGCAGCATTGGCAGGTGCCGAAAGCCTCTATTACGCACTCGTTCAACTAATTAGCGCACTCTCCGGCAGGCCGTTTGAAAATAGGATATCAACAGAGCTGCGACATAGGCATAAATGGAATAATTTAACCTTGCATTATGGTGTGGTTAGGGTACACGTGTGAGGTGTTTCTTATTTAGGGGTATCGAGACCTTTGTGATTGCGTCTTATCACGCTAAGTTGATTAAAGAATTGAACTATTAAATACATGGAACGGACATTATGTACCCCATCAGTGACCTATCCAGCTACTTGTAGACGGTCGATTTGACTGATTCTGAAATCTCGATTTAGCTAGTCCTTATCCATATAATACATTATAGATAAGCTTTGAGGGAGCATGTAGTGATCCCCCGCATACAATATCTAGATGTTTAAAAAACCCACCCATATGATATACTTATGTACAGCCGCACCTCGCTATGGTAGAGCTTAATATGCCGGGGCCCTTGCTGTCCCGCATGTTGTTCTCTGGGAGTTTTAACTTTTTCTAGTGCACAATCAATCTGCTATCATGGATTCCTTGCTACCCCATACGAGATTTGGTGAATCTTGGCCATCCGGCATAGCGAGGTGTGACTGTAGTAGTACATCTGTCACCCCTACATACATGTAGTTACACATGTAGGTACATATGTACCACATGCCTAGTACCTTTTTCCTGGCCCCCCCCACGCCCAAACACCAAAGCCAGACGACTCATGATACACACGGCAGTTCCCGTCAATATCAGCCGGCCACTCAAACTTAGGACTAGCATTTGATACTAGCCCATGTTCGCTCATCATACCCCACAGATTCGCAAAGGTAGGAATAAACATCTTTGCACTGTCGGCAACTGATTTAAGCTTAGGTTATGGTCTGGATACCCGTGGTTATGTGTACTGATAGAGTACACTCTTCCCATATCAACGGGTACCTCATATATCAATACGAATCTGTATATATGTACTACAAACTGTACTTATGTGATTCTTTCTCGGGCTTGTCATTCCTATTGTGGGTGTTATGAACTGGTTCAAAACTTCCTGTAGCTCTCTTCCAGAAATAAGGATATGAGCCCGATACTCAGTACAATATATCCTGCGTGCATGTAACTGATGCTGACCCGTAGATCTAGACGCAGTGGGCAAACCAGAGCCCTGTACTCTACCATATTGCATTAGAATACCCGCCTTGCCTTCTACATGTGCATATCCTCCTATATATCCTGCAAGTCTTATGCAAACGCCAGAAGCCAAGGTACTCCCGGCCATCTTGAAGTTGTACCTGCGTCCTCTCCCCCCTCCTCTCACAGCCTACAAAACCCGGGAATACACATAATATAGATGCGTAAACAAGGAAACAACAATTAGTAGGGTAGGTGCAGGCCTAGTTTCAGGCAAAAACTTATCTGTTTAAATGCAATGGTAGGAAACTCCCGTCTAGTGTTGCCAAGCTGACCCATACATCAAACGAGATTTTATATGCGCGGCCGGATAGGACGTCAGTAGGTTCGTTCCTAGCAAGCAAGTTGTTCGTAGGGGGTTGGGCACGAGACTAGGATGTCAGTACTCAGTTGCGTGTGGCTGTGATGCTGCTACATGTATGGATGTATCTACAGTGATAGGAATGATCTATGGAAAACCAGAGCCATACGATTTCGCCCCCCCTGTTTTTCCATAGATCATTCCGTTCGCTGTAGATATATACTTGGTATAGGTACATAGAGTTATGTTAAATATCCGTACACAGAGTATATACATGTAGTTACTTAAGTAAGTCTGCAGGTAATGCGGAGCCTTCCTACATACATGTACTTATTACCCACGCTGTGATATGAGCGTCGTGGTCAATTCATGGGACCTCCGGATCCTATTATCGGAGCAGGTTAAACATCGAATGTAAATACATACATGTATGTACATGTAAGTTACCTACATGTACATGTAGTTACATACATGTTCCTTCGTTGATCTAAATGCAGTATGTAGAACATTCCTGAGGAGCAGCATGTCAGTCAGCTTACGCCGAGGTCTTTCTTCCAACACCAAATATATTTCTTTACAATCACCATGCAGGATCTTAAAACCAGATACTTTGTAGTCTACTAGCTACTGCCATAAAAACAGCAATTAGGCAGATCTGCAATACATGTATGTATGTACATAGTTACCAGCAGCTAGAGTACCAAAGCCCTTGGTACCACGGTTCACCTTTCTAACCCCCCTGCAACTGCCCGCGATGTCAAGACAGATGGACATGCATCTAAGCAAGCGCCGCGCCTACAATCGAATGAGGGGTAATGACCAACCTTCATAAAGCTCAAGGAGTAACCATGACCGGCATCTGGTCTGAGAGCAGTTAATCGAGATATAGTTGTTGACTAAAAGAAAGAAAGAAAGAAAAAAAATATCCCCAATGTCAGAACCCAATGTCAAGACCATAGAACCCTTCATCCGGGCTTACAACCACGATACTGACTTCTCGGCAGTCGTCGAAATCGTACATACCTCACCTTCTACAATTATATTTACTGCTACCTTCGTGACAGCTAACATAATACATCACAGTGCAAAGCTACCGCCGACCCCTCATACGCCTCTGCCCTAGAGCTAGTCCCCTACATCTACGCGATACCATATGTCCTCCTTTGCCCCTCCAACGCCTTCGTCCTCGAAGATGGCGCCGGCACCGCCGTTGGGTACATCATCGGCACATCCAACACGCGCACCTTTGTGGACCTCTACAGGAATAGCTATCTCCCGTCGACTTCGCTGCCGCCGCCCACTACTATTCCCCCCACTGAGCTGCGTGAATGCCTCGAAAAGCTCTACAGAGAGCCCGAAGGGATGATCCGCGATGACATTGTCGACGAGTTCCCAGCTCATCTGCATATCGACATTCTGGCGTCGCACCAACGACACGGGTGGGGTGGGCAGCTCATGGAGCGCTTCTTAGGCGTTCTGAAGGGCAATGGTGTCAAAGGTGTGCATTTGGCAGTTGGGAAGGATAACTCGGGAGCTGTAAGGTTCTACGAGCGGTGTGGGTTTGTGGAAAAGTACGTTGATGGGGGAGCGAGGTGGATGACGAGGGGCTTGTGATTTAGATTTGGGACAGTGTTTCAAGTGGTTACATGTAACTACATGTAGTTAGAATAGGTAGAATAGAATCTACAAGTTAGAATACTTAAGCTAGTGAGTTAGTAGGGGGTAGAGGGGGCGGGGGTTTAGTAGGAGCTCGCACTGGCCGGCACCGACATCAGGAGATGTGAGAATACCAATTACCTGAATAAGTTCCCAACCAACCACCCAATTGACATCAACATTTATCTTACCTGCAAAGCAGAAAAAAACCGTTCCATCTCTCGTCTCATCTGATGAGATGACCAACACGCGCCAGTAGATATCAAGGAAACTCCTTATCTACGCAGACAGCCCCCACTACAGACTAGCAAGCTTATGGAGGAGTCAAGTAGGTAATTACTCTAATATGCCCTCCCCTTCCCCCGGCCTATCAAATCAAATGGTCCCACCCACCAGGTGGTGGTAGTATGAAACACAGGCACCAAGTGCCCACATACCTACAACTCTACTCGACTGGCTGGCTGTCGGTTAGGTGCGTGACATGAAAAACTTCCCGCTCCTTCCCTCCTTGATAACTACGTGACTGCCTAGGTTGATTGTTTTCCATGTCACTGAGAAGTGGGTAGGTAGCATAGGCGCACGTGCGTGCGTGCGTGCGTGCCTAGCTGCAAAAAAAAAAAAAAAAAAGGGAGCCCAATGGCAAATTCCAAAGGGCCGTTTCGAGATGTCGAAATCCCAGAGACAGAGAGAGAACCGTATTCACGGGTTAGGGCGGGTTTTTCTTCATTCCGGTGCTCGTCGGTCACATTTTGGCGCCTGTTTGGGAGGGAATGGGCATGTCACGCATGTAATCATGTAATAGTTATTTACCCTAGTAAGATGGAAGTCAACGGGGACCGAAAGACCACAACAAACGCAAACATCCATAACCAGATGAAGCCTATAACTATAACTCAGCTGAAAAAGACCCTTGGACCGCAAATTGGCCTACGATACGCCTACCTACCCCGCAATTGCAACAACAAACGGGAGGGGGAGGCAGTATGAGAGGAGAGGGAGGCATCGTGATCACACGTCATATCATACTGGGGATTGGATAAGAAGGTACCACATGTGTACCTACCTGCTCTAGCTGGTAGGTAGGTACCACAGCGCAGCGCGGTATGATACGTCCTAAACTCCATTCCTTTCGCAACCGCGTACCACGGTGATGGTACTTGCCTGAGACCCCCTTCCCCCCTCTCCCAAGAAAAAAAATTACCCCTTAAACTACATAGTGTATCACATATGAGGTCATCATGAAAAAGAGAATACCTATGTGTATGAATTGTGGGTAACATCGGGGGCAACAACTGGGTGGCGTTGAAATGCGTAAAATTCCCGGACCTGCATTGCAGTAGCGCAGCGGCCAAGGAGTTGGGCAGAAGTGAAGAAGGGGAGGACAGGAATGGTGAGCAAGATACATACCTTGGGCATAATAAACATTAGGCCTTTGCTTTGCATCTACGCTGTGCTGCATGTATGCAACTACTCGAGGTACATCGAATTGATTATAACGTAAAAACTATGGTTTAACTAGAACCATGGTCTATGATGTGCAGAGGTTGCTAGGTAGGAAAGCTTATTGCCGCTCCATTAATACATCAATAGTGACCGGGTCCCAGCCCAGACGAGTGGGTGCAAGAAAAAGTTATTTTCAATCGGACAGGAAAGGCAATAGAAAATTCCATGCTAGAGTAGAGTAGTATTTGTCTTATCATGGTAGAACGGTACCGCCGCCGGTAAACCCAGAGTTTATCATACGGTGGCTTGGTGGTAAGGAAGATACCAATATGGTAATCCCTATTATTACAATACCCTATTTGAGCCTCCCCTCGTTCCCGCCAATCGCTAATATTGGATGGCTTGTGCCTCACTCAGTCAATTGTAATGTAATGTAGAGTAGAGTCCCTACCCGGTACCATGCATGCACCGCAGAAGCGCTGAAAGGCGGGGGAAAGAGCATTGTACATACTTCCGAGATGGGTCGATTTTAATGATGGTGATGATGACCGGCCGCCGGCCCTGCGTATGTGCGGCGGACCTAAATCCTTGCAGCCGTCCGTTCGCCGATATATTGTTCTTCGGTACATAGGAGTAATAATAAAACTACATAGGGCGGCCATATTATTTCTCGATGATGGGAATTTCCTCCCAGCTCTCTCGTACGTCACTATGCTTTTGTATTGCATAGTAACACACAAAGCTGATCTGTGGAAAAACGTTTCGTTCCCCCCGTCGTGCGTGATTCAGATACATAGACAAGCACCTACAGAACACTGCGTTTACCTAACCAAGAAACCTTTGATACACATTTTCATATAAATACGGACCCTACCCTTCTGGATAGGTATGTGTAAGCTGCAACACCCTGTAGTACTTGCACAAATGAAGGGGGGCAGAGTTTTTTTGCAAGTGAGGGGAGAGACAATCGATATTCGCAGAGAGGTTGGCAACAGTTTCCTGTGTAAGGACGAAGGACCGGCTTTTTTTATGCGGTGTTTAAACTCCAGCTCAACCGGGGAGGACCGCCAAAAATGGGAATAAGGATACCCCATCAAGGGACGACTCTTGGTAGATCTTCCCTTTAGAAGGGCGGGCTGCAGTTTTGTGTAGCCAAGCCATCATTGCCATGCATCACATAAATCGAGGGTGTGGAGCTGCAAAAGAGCACAGGCCTTCGAGGTTGCTCTGTGGAAAATAGGACACTGTAATGATAATTTGGGCTCAATCAAGCTGTAGTATTCCTTTCACCCCGCTTTTGAATTTGATTGAGCGACTGTAGTAGCTCACGATAACTCTTTTTTTCCTCTTCCGCCATTCGTTTTGTCTCCTGGAGCTGCCCATAAGCTCAAATTTTATATATGAGGTTGTTAGTCCTGGCGCGAGCGGAGACATCACCCTTAAGCCTTCGCTGTCACACTCGGCTCCATCTCGGCATTTCTCAAGGAAAAGGAAAAGAAACCATCTTTAGGGCAGTGAGGGGAACCAAATTCGAATAGCTACGAGAGGCGAAACTCAAACAGCCCTTTCTTTCTTTCTTTCTTTCTTTCTCACTATCTTGTCAATTTGTCCCCTGGCCGCGCTCAGACAGAGGGAAACATTTAATCACTCACCGCACTGGCGAACCCAGCGCCCATCATCTATTAATTCCAACCCGTCGTTCTGTTCCAACCAAGCACCGCAGCAACGCGAGGCAGGGTTGCCGCCGGTCTGAAACCACAAGAAGGACCTCAAAGCAACAGAGGGATCTTCCAAAGGGGCCGTCAGGACATCGTAGGATTGAGTACTGCAGTACTCTAGGTAGCTACATATATATACGCATATATTGCATAGGACAGTCAGAGAAAAAACAGAATCGGAGGATTGCACAATTGTACAGACACATACAGGCAGATAGATAGACAGCTTTGACCTTTTTGGGTGCGCTCCTCGAGAACAGCCTGAGAGGAATACAGTAACAGGCAAGGAAGGAAGGAGGTGCAACGAAGGGAAACAGCAACCACCGAAATAAGAGGAGATACATCATACATACATACATACACACATAAGAATAAGATAGTAGGGACAGGCCGACCGTACAAACAGCTAGACACCACCTTTCATTATTTACATACATATTACTGCTCTATATTATCGCCTCCCAGCCCATCTCATTTTCCTCCACCATTTCTCGCTCATCTTTCCACCCGCTCCCAAGAGAGGCACAATAGGAAGCTGAAAAGGAATAGGAAGAAGCAGACGAATAGATATAGACAGCAGCTACCATATACAGCACACGGCAGCACTCTTCCATATTTTTTCCTGGGTTCATATTGTTTTTTGAAGTCACGTCACCTGCTGCAGCGCATCATTTACTATTATCTGCCCTGTAACTACTACATTCCATTCTTGACCAAACAGCATCCTAATAGCTAGAGATATCTTGGGAGGAGAAAAAGAACCCAAAGAAGAAGAAGAAGAGGAAGAAAGAGTCTCATTTATTGCTCATACAACTATCCAAGCGCCCGGACTCGACCCAACTTCGCCTGCTCTTCCCCGCGCAACGGACAACTTTGGATTACCAAAATTCCTCTCGCCAAATCAGATAATTCCCACCGACACGGCCCAAATTAAGCCTGTCAGTGGCTTCGTCATATCCCCTCATCCATCAAACCATCATCATCATCATATAACTTTACCGAGTGTTAGGGCAGAAAGCTCACGTAAACTGAAAATATGTACGCCGATGCGGCGGTGGTGAGTTCCTCCTTGTTCTCTTTCTGGTTGGGCCCCGTTCGTTGCAGGAGTCAAGCCCCCTACAGCACAAACCCCCCCCAGACAACCACGCTGCTGCTGCTACCCACCACGCATCCCCCCACCTTCCCTCTCCCTCTAATATCGCACCTACTCTATCCCTAACACGGTTTCTTCTCGAACCTCTTCTTATCTCCTTTTTCTCCATCCCCCCATTTCCCTTACTCACCTACGTACCCATCAATCCGTTATACATACAACCCACACGCGCGCATACGCACTCATATACCTACATTCCCGCGTCGCCTTAAATCGATGCAAAAATAGCAAAACGCAAAGTGCTACTATTGTACGAAATCAACAAGAATACCTACCCACCCTACCCCCCTCACTTATACGTTCCCTTCCCGCGCTGGATACCCCCTCATCTTCCCAAGAGTCAAATTTCCGCATGGTGTTCTACTAGCTTTGAACCTTCAAACTGACTTCTACTTCCACTCTCCAGTTTCCTTCTGCAAGGCTCAAGCCTGCCAGAACACGGTTAATGACTGTAGAAATCGATCAGAGTTCACTCATCAGAGCTCAGACTGCCCCGGCCACAATGAACGGTGCTATTCATGTTCCTATGGGAACACCCTCAATTGTTTCGTCGTCATCACTATCCATTGCGGGCGCTGGCGGAGCTGGCACAACCTCTCCAACCGTCAGTCTCTCAACACCAATAGGGAACGACTCGCTCATCAACAGAAAAGCAGACCCCTCTCAGGGGTTATACCAGACATGTGTAGCTCTTCGGGAACGATTACTTCTGGTGCCAGACTTTGAACGATTCTTAGAACCCGCTCCCGGAGAAGTCACAAGGGAGGATCCAGTTAGCCAACTATGGAGGTGCTTCCGTATGGGTTCTAGTCTTTGTGTGTTGTTCAACGCAGTGAGGCCGGTTATACCCATCGACGAGGAACACTGCAAGCCCGATCTTGGGCCTGTATCTAAAATGAAAGCTGCAACTTACCACTTTCTTCAAGGGATAAAGAAGGAGCTTGACATAGGCGGGGACGATTCTTTCATGATCCACAATTTGTACACTGACGATACGAATGGTTTTGTTAAGGTGAGTCGATTTTGTCTTGGAGACACAATAATCTGGGGAATACTCTTTAGGTTTCGCGGTCACTTTACTCGAATGAGGCTAAATAATTCTTCGCGATAAGGTGACGAGAACTGTCAGCAAAATATTGGATGTCTTAGCACAAAAGAACCTCCTTCTCCACAAGAGCCCTAGCGACAACCGGAACTCATCAGAGCAAAAACCATTGAACAATCGCGCACGCGTTGTTCAGGAGCTAGTGGATACAGAGCGCAAGTATGTGCAGGATTTAGAGACGCTGCAGGAGTACATGAAGGAATTGGAGGCGGATGAGGTTCTTGGAAAGGATCAGATTCACATTCTATTTGCGAACTTAAACGGGCTAGTCGATTTCCAGCGGAGATTTTTGATCAGGGTAGAAACACAAAACGACCAGCCTCTTGAAAAACAGCAATGGGGAATGCTTTTTGTTGAATATGTAAGCTCCAAAGCCCTTTAAGCATGAATCAATCTCTGAAATGGCAATCATTAGTGTCGCGAACCTGAAGAGCGAGTCCAGAGAAGCGGAGACCCAATCGGAGGGCCGGCATACCAGGAAACATTCGCCATTTATCAGCCTTATGCTTCAAACTTTAAGAACGCCCAGGACTTAGCTTTAGAAGAAAAGGTCAAGCTTGAGAGGAAAGCGCATCCTGTATACCAACAGCTCAATGCATTCCTCATCAAGCCTATCCAGAGAGTAACCAAATATCCACTTCTTCTGCGAGTATGTTGACCAAACTAGGGGGCGTTGGGAAAAGGCAATCTAACAGTTCACAACAGGATTTGATCAAGCACACTGATCCAGCCGAAGCCGAGGACCAGAAACTCCAACTAGGTCTAGAAGCCATTGAAGAAATCAATCGTAAAATTAATGAGGCAATTAGGAAAGCAGAAAACATTGAGAGTGTAAAGGACCTTGAGGGCCGAGTAGAAGATTGGAAGGGGCATAAGCTTGAAAATTTTGGTGAACTCTTGCTGCATGGCCAATTTTCGGTGATTAAAGGTGACCAGAAGGGCGACGTTGAGCGCGAGGTTTGCTGCCTAAATTCCTGTGTAACCATGAACTCAAATCCGACTAATGTTGCTGTAGTATTATATTTATCTTTTCGAACGTATCTTGTTATGTTGTAAGGAAGTAGGTACTGGGAAAAAACAAAAACAGGCCATGATGGCAAGACCAAAACCCGGAAAAAAGAAATCCATGCTGCAGCTCAAGGGCCGGATATTTATGCAGAATGTAACGGATGTCATTTCCCTGTCGCGGGGAGGTACCTGTTTGTATACCTTTTATTACAATGCTCATCTTTCTATTGTTTTTGGACCCATTGTTAACTCTATCTACAGGGACTTATTCTTTACAAATCTTTTGGAAAGGCGATCCGGGTGTCGAGAATTTTATCATCAGACATACAAACGAGGAGAGGTTGGATCAATGGTTTAAGGCCCTCGATAAACAACGAGAAGCTTTTGCCAGCAGAGCCGTAACGCCTGGTAGCCGAGGACCTAGGACAAGTGAAGGAGCACGATCAACAGCAGCTACACAGTTTGCTTGGATGGCCAATGCTGATACTGGAGACCAAGGACAAACCGCCGAGCTTTCAGAAGATGACGATGATGACCTCGAGGGCCCTTCAGAACAACCGATACAGGGACTACACTCTGGTTTCAATCTTCCTCGAAATACATCTAACGCAAGCATTCGATCTCGGTCTGCCACTAGCGAAAGTATGCAGCAGCAGTCAATGCAGCAACAAATGCATCAATTGCATCAGCACCAATTGCTTCAACAAGCCCCATCAGGTGCACTTCCAGGCGCATATGCAGCGCGGCCAAATCAACAAAGGTATCCGAGTTCAGCCACAATCCCAGGTCAACCGCCACTTACTTTGGTTACTGTTAGTCCCATGCAAGCTTCTCATGATGCTTCGTATTTCTCGCCCGTATCAGAAACACCAATGAGCACTCGTGTAAGCTCCTCGTCCAATCAATTCCCATTTCCTAGGACCTCAACACCAGGGTATACCGAGGATAATCGACGATACACGCCGCCCAGTGGATTCACCCCGCCAAACATGTCGAGATCTACGTCAAGAGAGGGTGCCGCACTTGCTGCAAGTCAAGCTCAGTTTGCTCAACAACATCACAATATACAACAAGCGGGTAGTCGCCTTCAACGACCTTCATTACCGGGGATGGCCCCTCCCTCAGCAGGCTCGGTCCAACAAAATAGGATGCGGTCTGCTAGTAGTCCTAACATCAATCATATTCCCAGCCAGGCCCAGCTTGCTCGGTCACCAGGTGCTGCAATTCCCCCCATCCCATCAGTACCATCAAATTATGTTGCGTATAGCGGTGGACCTGCGGTGATAAACCGCAGCCAAAACAATTCACCAACGTCACCCAACTTGCCAATGCAAGGTGTGCCGGGAAGGAATTCGCCTGCAATCCAAGAGAATGGTCTCAAAACTAATGGTATTAATGGAAATCAACCCCCTCAAGTCAAGCTAAAGGTCAATTTTGGAGATGACAAATTCATCATTATCGTACCAACAACCATCCCATACAGCCAGCTGTTGGAACGGATCGAACACAAAGTCAGGATATGCGGAAACTCTGGTGTAGAGATACCCATAAACCCCATCAGGATAAGGTACCAGGATGAGGATGGAGATTTTATCTCGATGAACTCTGATGACGACGTTCAAATGGCGTTTGATGTGTCGGGCGACCCTGGAAAGGACGGTAGTTCAGGGATAGCCGGTGTTGTCACTCTTTACGTGTCGGCTTAAAGGCGATACGAAACTTTTCTTTTTATATATTCGGAAAGAACTTTTTCGGGGTTTTGCTTGTGCATTCTTGGCGATTGATGGGTGGGTGTGGCGTTACGAATCTTTCTCTTTTTTTTTTCCCCCAAACAATTTTCCTTTGTTGCCATTTCCCCATGTCCTGAGTACTTCACTCGCCTCTTTCTTTTAAATTTTCTATCTTTACAAAATGTTGGGGATTCAGTTGCAGGTTTTTATCATCTCTCATTATTAGCCAAGATTCTGCCACCAGTATTATCAATGGGGCACCAGTCCCTTCGTTTTACGGGCTAGGATGATAGTGCAAAAGCGATAGTTTTAAGGGACATGGGAAACAGGAAGACCATAACATAACGAATTAGCTCAGGGTGGTGGAATCTTTGGATACTTGTACTCGTTTTTCTAGTTATCTCATATCATCCTTACTCTCCTTTTTTTCTCCTTCTTGGCCAAGTTGAATTCAAAGGGTCATGTTTCTCAATTCAGCGGAAGCAAGTTTGTTTAATTCGATTATTCTTTTTCTTTTTCTTTTTCTTTTTCTTTTTTCTCTTTTTCTTTTTTTTGGATGCGACCTTTACAGCTTTCTTTTTTTTTCTTTTTTTCTTTTTCTTATATTTTTGTTAGAGTTAGGGTGGGGTCCGCGAGGGCTTGTTTCGTGTTTGTAGGATTGGTTTAAGTGCCTGAAGCGCCATGTCAGAGATCAAAAAAAATAGGAGTACATATCTCATGATTTCAGAGTGTAGAACTGGTCATACTTCCCTCGTCTGTCTAGTGGTTGTTTATACTAATACCACGTGCGTGGGAAACCTGACTTCAAAGGAACCCAAGGCTACGGGATATACCAGTTCTCCTATAGAATGTCGTAAACTTGAACAGCCCATAAACCTACTAATGTTTGCCTTTTTTTTTTTTTTTTTTTTATGTATGTACTGCCCCTGAGATTTGCTTTTTTCTACTTACTTTTTTCTGGCGTGTAGAATCCTCAATGGATGTTGATCAGATTTTTATAGAATGCAGGGGTCTGCTTTGCTATTTATTAGCATTAGGGCCCTTAAGAGCCTCTAGTCCGTGCAGTTATGCAATGCAGCCAAACCCGTTGGCTGCAGGTGTGGGAAGCAGTGCTTGATTGGATGACTAGCGAGGAAAGCATTTGGTGAATTTAGAAAGTTGAAGGTGCCTAATCGATGTGTAAGAGAGCAGGGCACACACTTTAGAATCGTTTACTCACATTCGCACATTAATAGAGCGACTTGGCCAATAACTTCTGAATCTACATAGATATTTAGTTCTTGGTGGCCGGATAGCCCGCCAAGAGCTCAAAACTTGAGCTTTAAAAATACGGGTGTGGCCAAAACGCTCTATTTGACCACTCATGAAATTTGGTACCTGAAAATCAGAGTGGAATAACGCTTGTTCGGTGTGATAGGGCCGTCAGTCCCAGCCAATTAACTACGATACCGTCAAAGCATATTTCCAGGTATCATATCTCGCGAATAAATTTCGCACATGAGGGCTATGATCTCTGTTGGTTGGATTTGCGGGTGATCAGCATTGGCTTCTGCAGTTGGGTTTGGGATGTAAGGGGGGATCCGCGGTACTTGGGCATTATCAGTGTCAGTGAGTTTTGAACTTTGAGTGGTGTGGTATGACGAGGGATTATGCACTCCCCTGGGATTCAGCTTCTTGATATCTGTGTGGGATGTGGGGTGAAGCATTTTCGCGAGTTATCCTATCCGATAAGAGATTCTGTCCCGGGGCTGAGTCTCCCATCCATTGTACGAGTTGAAGAGAATAGGGGATATTCATATATTATATCTAGGGGGTTAATAAACCGAATTGATCTTTGTTCCGAGAGTGTCGTTAGTGACAAATATCAATGGTTTTTTCCATATATTTTATTGACCCTTTTTCTTAGTGGAAAGTACCGCTAATTGCCAAGTATAAAGTACAATAAGCACAAGTCACCCTGAAAGAGTGAGTAGATATACATTACGTCATAATTCCCATAACCCTCAAAATCAAGCTTTTGAGCCTCCCCGTCTTAATTAATGTGGGGTAGCAACGACACATAAGGGCCCTTTACCCGCTGGAAGCTTGGCCCCCAAATCTCCTCTCGATCAATCACTGAAGTATTAGTGGAGATCCTGCAAATATCTCTAGCACAAAATGTCTGCAATTGAATCTGGTATTTATATATATCCATGCATATCTACTTTTTTATTTTAAAAAAAAGAACCAGGCTAATGTCGAAAAAGAACGCCAATCTACACCCCACCAGAGGTTCAGAGAGAGTCAGAAAGGTACAGGACATAAGCATCCTGGATTAGATCCAAGTCGATCTTCTACGTAAGTTGTAATTCTTGAACCAATCTTATCAGACCTATCAAACGACTGACGCCACCGACCAATAGTGGTGTTGTTTGGACAACGGAACGAGCTTATGAGCATGGCTTCCGAGAAAACCCCCAAGAATGGGGAAATTTAGGCCAGGGGGCTCCTGAAGTCGAAGACGACATCCCGCATGCATTTCACAAACCTACAAACATTGATATCTCAGTCTCTTCTCGTGAATATGGTCCTACAACTGGTATCACTCCACTGAGAGAGGCTGTGGCAAACCTCTACAATGTTCAGTTTAGGGCTGATAAGCCCTCAAAATATACTTGGGAGAACGTGTGTATTGTTCCAGGCGGGAGGGCAGGTTTGCTTCGTATTGCTGCGGTTCTAGGAAACGCTTATTTGAGCTTCTTTATTCCCGATTACACGGCGTACAATGAAATGCTTGGATTGTTCAAGAACTTTGCAGCTGTTCCATCACCTTTAGACGAGTCAGATGGATATAGAATTAATCCGGAAAAAATCAGGGATGAGGTGAAGCGGGGTGTTAGCGTTATTCTTACAAGCAATCCGAGAAATCCCACAGGCCATATGTTGAGAGGGGAGGAGTTGAAAGAGGTGTTGGGAATATGTAAAGAGCGGTGCACACTGGTTATGGATGAATTTTATAGCGGGTATTACACTCTACATGATTCCATCTCTAGTTTATATATACGATGCTTACTTTGGCTGCAGATATAATTACGCCGACAACTGTGATGGCACTACCATCAGCTCTGCATCTTACGTTGAAGGTTTGAACCGCGCCAATACTGTCACAATATTATTTATTGAATATACTAGATGTAAATGATGATAATGTGCTCATTATTGACGGCATGACCAAGCGTTTCCGTCTTCCTGGGTGGCGTATCGCCTGGGTTATCGGCCCCAAAGAATTTATCAAGGCGGTTGGTTCTTGCGGTTCTTACCTTGATGGCGGTGCCAACGTGCCATTTCAGCTTGCATCAATACCAATGTTGGAGCCAAAATTTGTTATCAGAGAGATGGCAGCTTTACAGAAACACTTCAAAAACAAACTAGATTTTGTTATTCAGAGATTAAAGGGGATGGGCTTCTCTTTCCCGGTATGTACAAGTCTTAGTACGAGTAATGGAGGGAAAACTAATATCACTGCGTATGCTGCCAACTAGAACTTACCAGATTCAACATTCTATGTAAGAAAATTACCCTAACAGGCTAAAGCGATAGAACTAATTGTATTATTTGTACCTTAATTACAGGTCTGGTTAAGCCTCTCTCACCTCCCTGAGAAGATTCGTACCGGCCTTGGATTTTTTGAGGAGTGTTTGAAAGAAAGGGTAATTGTCGTGCCAGGGATTTTCTTCGACCTTAATCCGAGCAGCCGGAGAGATTTGTTTGATAGCCCTTGCCACCATTTTGTCAGATTAAGTTATGGACCAAAGTGGGATAATTTGAAAATTGGTTTGGACGGGATTGAAAAAGTTCTAAGGAAGTAAGTTTCACCTAGCCGAATTGAGGCGACCTGTGGTTTCACTAGCTAATGAACATAGGCATGGTGCAATCGAGTAATTAGGGACTTTGTAACACAGACTAGCCTACCATACCCGTTACATAAACCCCCACTAATCTTGCGTATAAACTCAAGAGTTATTGGAACCTTAACCTGAAATTCAAACCCACAATATCTCACTCGGATGCTTATTGTGGTGTTAGTGTGTGTAAGTGCTAATAATGAATAAATACATACATATAATCACTTAGAATTTGCTTGGAGTTCCGACCCGGTGTCTCCAGTCTGCCTGGACTAGGCTTTCTTTAGTAAGTTTACCTACTATATCTAGCGGTCCTTTGTTCGTTCCTTTTACCAGATCTAGCTTCCGGCAAGTACTGTATAGAGTTGGTTCCGGCCCATGGAATAAATAACTGCGATATTATAGGTCTAGAAACTACATTTATACGTGCATGGATATATACTACACATTTATATCTCTGCATCTTCACCCGCGCATACATACAGCACTCCCCAAGATGTCTTCGTGAAAACACCTGGGGTGGGAGGTTGCTGCACGTTATTATCATGTACCGACACAACTCCCGTACTCCAGCTTAACACTAGCCTCGGTGGTTCATGGACGCTGACTTATACCGCCTCCATCAAAGCCGTGGGGTCAAGCCAGATCTTACACTCAGTATAAGATGCACGCATAACGCTTATATCTCATACACTAGTCATCGCATCGTAGCCCGGCTAGACATCATTCTCCCCAGGTTCTCCAGCCACATATTCTTTACGCTACTGCGTTAGTCATTGCCTGAAACCCCACAAAAGAAGCCATTAATTCACAACGGTGTCTTCCTAGTACCATTCATTTAGGTTTCTCACTTTTCAACCCACTGCAATTCAAAAAAAGTCCTCATTTATCTACAACCATCCCATAACATCCCACCAAAAACCAGGTCCGTTTTATCATACTCAACGACTGATTACATTGAATAATTTGAACCTAAAGGCTATTGATTGCAAAAAAAAAAAACCCCAATAGGATCGAAGAAATGATGTCAAGCAAAGAGGAAGTAGGTGAATCGTCAAAATTACTCGCCAACTGCGTCGATCCTTTTGACTTTCTTAATGATGATTGTTTGGACAATCTCTTCAAGTTTTTATCAGAAGTCGACCTCATCAGGATGAAGGGTGTTAGTAAACTCTGGAACGGTTCAATAGACTGGCGTTTGGGAAATTATCACTTCCAAAAGAAATATTTTCCCGAATTTGCTGCAGAAATGTCTTCAGATGTGAATACAGCAAGTAGAGATGAGTTATCAAGAAGGCTCAGAAGGAATGGTTTGTCCGCAGTTCTGTTCCTTATTACATATTTGATAGAGAAAGGCTCACGACAGAAAATTTTTCTAGTTTTTATCGATACGATGAGGACTAAGTCTATTGCAACTTCTGAAAAAAGATTTCAAGGAATGTTTTATAACAAATACTGGCCTTATAAATCTTGGACGATTTGCGGTGACTATTTTGTTTGGGTGGGAGAAACTCGTATTACCCCCATTCCTTACTTTTCAATCCCTATTCATTGTTGGCTGACAGCCAGCAGATCTTAACATCCAACGTATCTCTGGTATGCAGGGAGATGAAATCCAGCACATACAAAAGCACCCACTACACGATTATCACTCTTCTCCATACTTTTCAGCAATTCGGCCAGAAACCTGCGGCTTCAACACAATGGGGGAGCCTCTCTTAGCTTTAGTGTTATATGAAAAATCGAACCCATCCTACAGGTCCTGCCCCTGGAAATTATCTGGGAGGTGTGTAACTATGCCCTAGAAAGTTTAACGAATCTTCAGATTTTCTAATCTTAAAAACAGGGTTACCGTCCTTAACGTGGTGACTGGTTCATCTGTCTGGGGCCACAAAACTGAAAATACTTCGACCCTGAAAGAATACACAGTGAATATCAACATCTTGGTATTGGCACACCAAGCCAGAAATTTAGAAAGCTCCTGGCTTGAGATTTTAGATATCCAGACTGGGAAGAAATTGTTGCAAGTTGATGGGCTGTCACCGATAGCCCATGAAGGAGGGCCAGAAAGCCGTTGCAGTACTGCTAGGGCTGGTATCTGGGCCCATCCGCATAGAAATCTCTTATTCTGCACACTTCTACTCCCTAACACGTCTCCATGGCTCAAACGTATGGGGATCCTTTGTGCAGACACAGGGAAATGGGTCGGCATTGCCGAGATACCATCTATCAAACTGTCAAAATGTCCTTACTGTTCTGAGGAAGCTGGAAGGATAAACGTCCGCTCTTTTCCCCATGGGATTGGCAGGCAGTTCTCAGTGTTCGGGTGCCCCGTATTCGGTGAAACTGTCCCAGAAAGCCCTGAGAACCCCGAAACCTTTTGCATCCAAGAGTTTAACTTTTTAATACTTTGTAATGGATCTTGTTCAATAAGGGACCTCGCACCCTTCTATACCTTCAGAATCCCCCCTCAAGGGTGTATTGAAGGCGATGGCATTACAGACCTCTCGGGAGCTCCTAGCCTTCCTGTTGAAAAGATTGAAATTTTCAACGTGGGGCACCTCCCAGGTCCCAACACAGGACAGCCCACAAACAGCTGTAGGGAGCTTAGTTTTAGGATGAGACCTTTTAAGATGGTAAACCCTTTCACAAGGGTTCTATGCGGAACCTCATTTTCCAAAGATGGAGAGTTTTGCCAATCTAACTTAAAGCTGATGCCCCAAATTGATCTATTGATCGAGAATAGATCTAGTTTTTATACACCTGAGATAGTCCTAATTAGAACAGCTGTTGGCGGGGCGAGGAACTGCCCTATAAAGGCCGAAATGCCGAAATGGACCAACCGTGCGCTTAATACCCAGGCATTGACCAGAAGGTATCACGTTTTTACAGCGGAGACCACCGCTATTCTAATGAGTTATGAGCCGACATGGTAGCGAAGAACCCTGACACTATCCCCAGGCGTAGGATCACTATTTTTTCGGTTTCACTAGCTCCTTACCCAATAGGCATTTTAATTATGTGTTTCCCCTCCTTTGTTACTAGGAAATTTCCCCAAGTTCTACACCTTCTATCACTATCTCACTTCTATATTTAAGGACCCTCTTCCGTCTCATAAACACTTATCCGCTTAATCTCCTGCTACCAGCATACACTGCAGCTCAAACCTTTAAAACAACGGTCATTCCTCGCCAATATCACCCCGAGCATAATTACCCCCAAACGTGCTATTCCATCAATAAGATGCGTTGAGAAATGGGCGCTCTTAGATCTCGAGGCCCAATAATATTCTTTGAGGGGCGCCCAAGGCCCAAGACCCGAGCCGGAGGATGAGCGGCCAAAGCCACAAAATTTCTTATCTTTATGCTTGATTTTCTTGGGGAGGCGCTGCGCACAGCCTGAATATCTGCTGTGAGAGAGAGAGTTGGCCCGGTTCTAAGGATGGCAATATTAATGCTGAAAGAATGCCTGAGACGTCGATTTCATTCGGCGAATTGTACTTTTATTTGCGTGGACATTTTTCTTTGCTTTCTGTCCGTTCATGGTGACGGCTTTTTATTTTCAAATCATTTCTTCTCTGCGTCAAAATGCTGGGTGAACGGTACGATGATGCAATGGGGGACAAAATAAAATTTCGAGGCTCAACTCTGCAGCTTGGGCCCCAATTCCAATGCTTTGCGCTTCTATATTTTTAGTTACATATGCTCCCCTATTTCTCCGACATGTAGGTTCATTCTGAAGTTAATATTACTACATGTATGTAATAATGGCTATGGATATTGTCAGTCACTAGCGGCCTTGGCGAGACATTCCCCCGATTGTTGGCATCGCCTTTGTTAATGCTTAGCACTACTAATCTTAGTTAGGTGGAGCGAGAAAAAAATTAAACGATCAGTGGTATATTCTCAATCCCATGTCAGCACCGTGTTCTTTGAGACTAAGCTGTTAATTCATGGGTCATCACTCGGAGTAAATAGTAAGCCTAAGTTGGGCAGGGATGTGATGTTTGACTTGGTAAAGTTTGCGAATCATCTGTGAATACACGGTGCCGACTCGAAACCAATTCCCACCCACATTATGTAAAAGAGGCATCGCGATAATATAATGGTACGAAAAAAGGGTAGTGGTTGGTAGTGCGTGATGAGAACGGGGGCGGGTGGATATATCAGAACGAGACAGCCGACACGCTAACTAGTGGTGGGTGGGTGGGATGTTCATGTATCTACCTACATGATGTAGAGAGCCTCAATGAATCATCGACCTAGAGTAGATGTCCGTCGTGAGCAGCGCCTAGGTGTGGGGGATTGTTCGGGTTTGGTGGCATGAATCAATCAATCAATTGGAGTGTGGGTGTTTAACGACCACGCACAGGAAATCACTCGCTTACCTACTAATAACCCTGCATGAATTCACTGAATCATTTTATTCATTACCTCAAATTATGACATTAAAACATCACCTACCTACAACCCCCCTCCCTCTTCCCTCCTTCCTCTCTTCTCAACAATCCAGGGAAAGAGCCGAAAGAAATAAAAACAAAAACATCACATCTAACAATTTAGGCTCAAGGGTCAACCTCCTCCTTGTTTCTCCTTCCTCCCTAAGGCTTCCCCCACTCAACCATTCATTCCTTCACGCAAACCAAAGACCCAAAGAGGTTAAAACGTCTAGTATATATCAAGTATGCATTGCAATAAAAATAACCAAGCCAAGAGTATAAACATCGAAGGTCAACCCACAATTGAAGTACACAATCTTCCCGTCACATGAAAAGTATTACTATTTCTTTTTCCTTTGCACACAAGTGATTTTATAGGACAAACATCACAACACAATACTGAAAAAAAGAAAAAGAAAAAGAAAAGAGAAGAGAAAAGAAAAAAAGCAGGAATTCTTCCCGGATAAAGGGATCTCGGATGTCAGAAAAAGGTTGGGTGGAGGGAGAGTCCCGCAGCAAGCTCCACAATTGAAGGCTACCGCTATGAATAAAAGAAAATACGATGTACTCGCGCGAGTAAAAACGGTACGGAAAACAATATCGGAAAAGGAAAAAAAAAAGACTCCATCACTCCCAACAAAAATGACACCCACCCGCCGAACCGGCACCCTCACCAAACCAGCTGCCAAGCCAGACTAAGACTAGACCAGACCAACCCAAAGCAAAACGAAAATCCAGCCGCCCAATTTGTATGTATCCCAGAATTTCTTCCTCTTGTGTTTTTTTCTATGCGCGGTATAAATAAAACAAAAAAAGCGTCGTTGTTCTAGTAGTAAGCTGGGTGGGCTTACCCGCCCTTGAAGAAGCGGCTGGCTTCCATGACGCTTGCTTCACCGTCCGCGAAGTCCCAGCCTATAATCTTGGTGTCTTGGCTACAGCAGATAATCCATCGTGCGTCAAATTGGAGCTTGAAGACTCTGTGTGTTCCAGAGCTAGCCCCATGACCTCCCTGAGGGGGGGCAGGAACCGGCGGCAATGTTGGCCGTGGTGCGTGGTTATGGTGGTGAGTTGGCAGTAGCTGCGACGCAACCAAAGCGCCGGCGAGGCCTGCCTGATTGCCAACCTGCTGGATCTGGTGCATGTGGACAGCGGACGGCTGCGCACCGTGCTGGTAGAGGGCAGCAAACTGAGCGGGCACGTTTGCTGGCACTCCGGCGCCTGCGGCCGCTGCGGTGCGGAGAGCGGCGGGGGATTGAATCTGGTGCAGGATGTGTCCGGAAACCCACCGGTCTTCCTGCTCGTCTTTGTGCCAAACGCGGACAGTCTCGTCGTAGGAACCAGAGACGATCCGGCCTCTTGTTGCCTGGACAGTACGGACAAGGGCGCCGTGACCCTGGAGGGTTGCCATCTCAGCTTGGGTATCACAGTCAAAGACACGGATGGTTTGGTCTGAGGAGCCAGAAACGATAGTGCGGCCGTCGAATTGGATGCAGGCAATTCCTTTAGTGTGGCCGACAAAAGTCTTTTCACAGGCGCCGGTGCGGAGGTTCCAGAGCTTGATAAGGCGGTCTCCGGATGCTGATGCAATCTGTTCTCCATGGAGTTGGATTGCATTGACTGCGGCTGCGTGACCGGAGAGGTTTTGAATGATTGTGTATGGAGGGAGCGTTCTGGGACCTCCTCTAGCTGGCGCACGAGCACCGGAACCAAATGCGCGGTTGACAGAGTCAGCGCCGTATGGGTTTTGAAGATTGAGCCCGGAGCTCATGGAGGGCTCCTGAACAGTCCAGGCTGCCCATGCCGCCTGTGGGTTGGCGCTGATGTTGTCTGGGTGGTGCGGATGACTCTTAACATCGATGGCATTGCTGGTACCAGTGGCCCATAAGGCCTTTGACACCCATGGATAGTCCTTGCTTGTAGTTTCTAACTGCTCCCGATTCCAGACCCTAACTAGCTTGTCCTTAGAACAGGTGACGAGCCATTTCTTAGAGAACTTCAGGTTGAGGACGGATTCTTGGTGGGCTTTCTCAATAACCCTTAGCTTTTCGCCAGTTGGAAATTTCCAAATGATAACATTAGAATCTGAGGATCCAGTGATCAAAATTTCCTCTTCTTCGTCGAATTGGAGACACAACACACTTCCGGTATGTCCCTTCAATGGTTCCCCGATTAACCTCCGGGTTCGCATGTCCCAGATTCTGACGGTCCGGTCACGCGACCCAGATACAAGATATTTGGGCGAGTATTGAATGGTGTAGATACACTCACTATGGCCCTCGTTGGGATAGTTCTGATGGGGGATCTGGAATGTGACAAACCGGTTGTGCAGCCAATTTTCCTCAAGTCTTTTGCGGTTCTTGTAGAGAAAAGCCCAGTTTAGTCGGGGGTGATTGTACCCAGGCATTACCAGACTAGGTTGGATAGGGAGCGTGGGCTCCTCGTACGCCTGTTGTGTTAAAGGCCGATTCATGCCGCTTGGGTACACCACATCATCATCGTCTGACATGGCCGCATTTTGGCCAAAGACACCCGGGCGAACGGTCCTGGAAGATTCAGGCGGAAATGGGAAGTACTCCGCATCCTGGTTTGGGGTACCATACGCATTAGAGCTCCCCTGGGAACACTCGCCACTCATATCCATAGGGCCACCAGACGAGTCTGACAGAGGACCGTCAGCATTACTCCCGGGGACCTGCCTAAACCGCTCCATATTCCTCCTTGCTAGGTCCCTAAGCTTCTTCTCATCATCCCTTTGTTCTCCGGCCTTCCTCTTGGCCGCTGAGAGTTGCTGTATTTCAGTCTCAAAGAGCCGTACTTCGGTACTATCCTCCTCCCATCCAGCGCTGTGGTATAGATCTCTCCAGAGCCTCGGTTCCATGGCGAACCGTCGCCATGTGCGCGACGCCAGTGATGCATTGAGAAGTGAGCGAACAGGTAGGTACGAAAGAATTTGAAGCGACAACTCGGAGGGGAGTAGCTGGACAAAGTCGAGATGGAGAATTGGGACCAATCTGTCGACTAGCGATGCAATATTGGATGTCGGTAGGGTGCGGACGAGTTTGTAAGCGTATTCTAAAAGACCGATATTAGCGATCACGAACAGCTAATATGTGACTCGAATCTAAAGAAGCATCGCTGAGTAAACCAAGATACGTGAAGATAAGATAGATATGAACCGTCACTACGTATTTTATAGTGAGGGGAGTAGTGTGTTGGGCAGCTTATGCCGCCGCAAAAGAGCTTCTACTCTTCCCCCACTGATTCCACCAACCCAACAAACCATAATACAGCAAGGTTGTTGTCTCTCAGCCTATCGTGATTGGAGAAATCGAGGATCATGGGAATTTATCGAGTATATTGACGGGTTGGAGGGTAGTCTCGATAGTATTGAAGGAAATAATGTAGTGTGATCTGTGTAAAGGGAAAGGCATCGAGAAAGGAAGTCTTTACAAACCTTCTCTTAACGCATCATCAAGTCCTGTAACCCAAGCCGGAATCTTCAGCTCTACACTCTCTCTAATCGATCGCAAGTCCTCTCTCTGGTTCGGATCCTCGTACACACTGGGCGTCTCCTCACCACTATAGCCTTCATCCACCCGGAAGCTCTGCGACGTTCTCAGGGGTTGTTGCGCAGTCACCGCCTCTCCTGTCTGCTGTGATTGGCCCTGTGAAGCCACCCGCGCTGCATTTGCAAGATCCTCTTCCGTGAACATTGACGGTGGGGTCATGGAGGCCATGATTGGTAATATTCACTTCTTTCTCTGTGCTGGTATTGGAAGTGAGATGTGTGGGGCGGTGGAAGGGAGTAAAGTTGAAGTGATCGAAGACTGTTGGTGAGTTTACCCAAGAAGAGTGATATGGGTGGTGCGCGGAGCCAAGTGTTACAGAGGTTAGTATTATTAGTAAATTTTTTTTTTTTTTTTTAATTTTAATTTTAATTTTAATTTTTTTTTTTTTTTTTTTTGCTGTCCTAGAAAAAGGAAGCAGATAGGGGATATCTATCTACACTCTTGGATACCCCGTTGGATGCTATTGCAGAAATTCGTGTCAATAAAGATAGGGAGGATGGAGGATGATAAGGCGAAGATGTTATGGAGGGGTTGAGTTGGGTGAGGGAGAGAAAGGAAGGTAGGTAGTTGAGACGATGTCGTGTGTTGGAGGAAAGGAAAGGTGAGAGAGGCAGGCGGCGGACGGCGTTAATCACACTACAGTAATGTTGCAACCCTCACTTCCTTTTTGCACTAGGCAGACTATTCTACCCGCACCCACTACACTAAACTACAAAGTGTTCTATGCCTTGTGTTACTAAGTTTACCTATTGCATCCCCCCCCCCCTCGCTGCTCCTCTCCTGGCAAACCACCGAAGCCCAGAGTGAAGAGAGAGAGAGGGAGAGAGAGAGAGAGAGAGACGTTCTTCTGCACATTTTGACTGGTAAAACTGGTAAAACAACAACAGACAGACCTCTTTGAGATCTTAGTATCTGCAGCACGCACCGGATTATTTGTTGCCCCTAAGGTCCGTCCTCTAAAGGTACATATGATGATCAGATAGCACCTACGATCGGCGTTCTTCTATTCGTCTTTCATCCACTCGTAGTAGCCTGCGTTAAATCCCAGCAAGTAGCCAATCCAATGAAAGAGAAACAAAGGGGGAGAGAATGTGTCAATAGAAAGTACTTTCTTTGAGCTGTCCCCTTATTCTCCACGGTCAGTTGCTCAGTTGCTCCGCTTCCAGTGTCAACTAAAGGCTGTTATATTCCTTTCTGGTATCAATTTGACATCTTCCCATAGTCCAAGTACCCATCCACATCGTAGCTGTCTTAAATCCAGCAGCAACAGCAACAGCAACAGCAACAGCAACAGCAACAGCAACGGCAGCGGCAGCAGCAGCATCAACGGCGTTAGTGAGCACATAGCACATCACTATATCCTATTGCCTATATCCAATCTATATACCGTTTTTACCTGTGTCATGACTCCTGACACCCTCACGACACATCTACCGTCTCACACGCCCTCTCTATCTCTTCCCTTTGAACCTTTAATACATGCTCCCCACAGCCCTTAGCCCTATGCCGTGACATCTGACGTCTGTGCTCTGGGTTCCCCCTTAGCACATCAAAGGGGAAGACTCGGCTCCTTTGAGAATTAGCGCCCCTCTTCACCCCCCCCCCCCTCCCCGGAGGTAAAGTGGGGCAAGAAGCTTTATCAAATTTGTAGGTACCTGAGCTGTGAGACTCCTTCACCATGCGACTCTCGCCTGCTCCACGATTCGATTCGATTCGATTCGATGCGATACAATACGATAGCAGGTGATCGCCAGCTAAGAAACTGCAAAAGAACGATTGTAGAAAACCTCCCCGGGTTCTTTAGAGTAGCACCTCCTTGATACAGGCCTATATAATAAAAGTCACGATATCGGACGCCGGCAAGCGTAGTGGAAGTGGCACAAGGGGGCCTAAGACATCACTCCTCCCCTTCTCTTCTCTTCCCCCACTCCATAAAGTAAAAATACAAAAAAAAAAAATTTAAACCCCCTACTCTATTTCGAGATACTGATTGCTAGACAGCAAATTTACCGAGGAGGGAACTTCCCGCTATATAGCAACCAATCTATACCGGTATATCACCAGACCTAGAAATCCCCTTCCTTCTGACACTTTGGTTCTCTGTGTACCTACCTACGCCGGCGTTCTCCCCATTGTGAAGGTTGGAGGTTGATAGTTGGGAAGCTATGACCTCTCGACTCCCGGATTCCCCTAGATTAACATCCGATTCACCCGTCAGTTCGCAGCTGCTCATTTCTTTAGAGTGCGAATGTAGAGTAGGTACACTATTAGTAGCCATATATCGTAAATTTGGGGGGGGGGGGGAAGTTCTGTGTCCATCTGCCCTCGTGAGAGGCTCTAATCTAAAGAGAGTAAAGCTCCCTGGAGAATTTCCCACGTCCCACATCCCGCGTCCCACGTCCCAGCGAGCGAGCGCGCACAACTCATGAGAAGCGTCCCTTTCAAACAAAACCGGGTTGATCAAGGAAGAAAAAAAACACCCTAACCCTACAATGGTTGGTGGTGAGTCGTGACAAGCAGCGTCTCCCCTATTCACCCGGCTGGCTGGCTGGCTGGCTGGCTGGCTGGCTGGCACTGGGCAGGCTGACGTAGCGGTCGTGATGCGAATGTTCCACTCTACAGGCACCGCTTGTGTCACTGTCACTCATTCTTCCAGATCAGGAATAGTCAGATCATGGAAGATTCTGGTCGCCGGTGTGTGTGTGGCGTGTGAGGAGAGTACCGTACCGTACCGTACGGGCTCATTCATGGGTTGTCACTCGGTCGCGTATTAAAATACAATGTCGCTGTAGGTGGACTGTATATATAGATGCATCTAGTACCTACTGAGATATTCCAACCCGAATACATACGGGAGAAAAGGAAAACGGCATACCTACCGCGTTTTTATGACTCTACATACTCTATTCTAGTGCTGTTCCGTCGCTGGTCGTGTCTGGAGTACCGATCTGGCCGGGTCGCATTCACAATATGCCCGTCGGGCGGGAGACTGTGTGTTTTTTTTTCTCTGTCTTGAGCCGGTTGGCGCCTAAAAAGTACCGGGGAAAAAAAAAAAAAAAAAAACATCTCTGTAGATGGTTGTGTTCTGGATGATTTTCGTTATTGTTTGTGGGAGGTCGGGCGGAAGTTTATATAGTTTAAGTTTATACAGTTCGCAGGCTTCTATACGAGAATCTCTCTGGCTTTGGTTCCAGGACGGAGAATACTTGCCAAAAAATAAAGTATGGTCTCAACCCGAACATCCCCGGTTGCTATCTGGCTCACCTTGGGGACAATACTTTATTTTTCAGCAAGTATACATATGCACGCCACCAATCTACCAAGCGAAGTTCGAACGAGGCTCAATCTCACCCGCCATCACCACCAGCACCACCACCGAACTCCCGGAAGCGGAGGAAAAAAAATATTCTAGCAAAATTCAATCAAATTGCTCACTACTAGACATATAGCCAGATAGATGAGCAGCCAGTGAATGGTTCCAGAGGGGGTCGAACCCTCGACCTTGGCGTTAACATTCTCGACACAAGTGTCTTGATATTAGCACCACGCGCTAACCAACTGAGCCATGGAACCGTGGTAAGTGTAGCGGTTAGCGTAGTTTTGTCGCTAAAGTAAACTGGCAAGTTAACGGGTATCAAATACTCACTTTCTCTTGCAGTCAAGTAGGATAAGCTTCTTGGAAATGATTTTGCATATCACGGGAGTATAGTAGAGCGAGTGATAACCGGTGATTAGAAAAACCTTTTTTTTTCTTTTTCCTTTCTTTTATTCATTACGTACATGTGATTAGAAACCCGATATGTTGATTTTTTAAACACATGATACGTAATTGAATGGGTATAAAACTACAAAATGCCTTTCAATCTACCTACCCACGATGCTTCTTGAACGAATCATAGATCTTCTTACCGTTGCGGACGTCCTCCATGGCTTTCTCGTCCGCGGCCACCATTTTCGGAAGCATCCCTACGACCTCAATTAGGCGCCCGGCAGGAATGATTACTACGCCGTTTTTACTATCGGCAAAGACGATATCGCCCTAGACCGTAAAAAGGGAGTAAGTATATGAGTAGTAGGAAATTATTAGGGGCCCTGTATGGATTATATGCGATTGAAGGGATGAGAAACCCACACTAGCAACATCCACCCCCTGCACCGTCACCACATCGTCCACCGCCACCGCCCTCGCCTCCGCTCCTGCCCCAACGACACTTACCCCCTTTGAGAACACCATCAGATCCTCCCTCTTTCCCAGCTCATCCAAGTCCCTTACCCGCCCATCGACGATTATGGCGCGTGCGCCAAGCTGGTACATACGCTCTGCGACGATGCCGCCGACTACGGCGCACCGCTGTCCGGGGGGCTGCGAGACTACCACAGTGCAGGAGGGAGTGATGAAGTCGGCGAAGTGGGTATCTGGGGGAAGGGAGCAAACAGGCTCTGTAGTGTCTTTTGGGGCGAAGAGGACGGTGGTAGCGACGGAGATGTTGATGCCGGAGGTGGAGGTGCGGGGTACTGTGGTGGACATGTTAGTGGAGGGGAGATTACGGATTGGTTTGGGGGTGGGGGGGGGGGGGGAGGTTACGGAGGTCGACGAGGAAGCCAGCGTTGGGAATTTTGAGTTTCAGCAGGGCGTCGGCGATCTGTATATATATTTCTATTATTAGAGCTTGTTTCAGTTGATGAGTAGATTAGAGAGATTACTAACATCACAAGCAGTGTACTGCTTAAGAGTCTCCATGAGAGCTTCTTTATCGCTCATTTTGAGTGATTTCGGTGGTGTTTATAGATTTTAGATGCGTAGATCAATTAGGTTGTGGAGGTTGAGAGTGTTTGGAGTTCTCACATGCTACTCTAGCTAGGGCTGAGGATGACGATGTCAAGCGAATCCGGGGGTTGCGGCTTAAAGAATTAGCCGAGCTTATTATTGGGCTGGGAGGGGGGAAGTGGGGTGGAGGGGGGGCTAACATTAGTGCAACGTCACACGATATCACTCTGTGTGCGAGTGGGTGGCGGTGGTTCCCTGATCAGGTACATGTGTGGCCAAATATTTTATCAACAGTTGGCGTACTTGTGGGTTTATGTGTTTGAATATGTAAAAGCAGTATTCTGAACAGCTAACCAAAGCTGATATTTATTTGTAATGTTTGGATGGTTTATATGTATGTTTGGATGGTTTATATGTATGTTTGGATGGTTTATATGTATGTTTGGATGGTTTATATGTATGTTTTGAATACATGTATCTGAATTAGGTCTTTAGGGATCGAACCATCCAGGTGAAGCTTAGATTGTATAGTGCCATAATCGTGAGGTTGCATGCAGTCATGAATTAAAGAGAGAAAAAAATACATGTATCTGTGGAGACAATACGTACTCGAGACAATACGTACTCGGGACAGTTAGCCAAAAGTTTCTAAACATATATGCTAGATATCTACAGCCTATATCTTTTCATGCGTGGCCGATCGTTTAGTGGTCTTGATAATTTGGTCTCTCTTTCTCTCTTAGTTGGTGTGTCATCTTTCGTTCGGAAGATATAAGATAAGGCGTCTCTCTGCCTCTTCTCTTCTTTCTATCTTCTCAGCTCAATCCAACATCATTACTTGAATAATTACATCTCTATACCCTCTTCAGACTTGATATAACCACCCTCCCCTCCATAGATATCAGATCACCCTTTATAAATATCAGATCACACTTTATAAATATCAGATCACTCCCTATATATATATGCGCAAACAAGTCGCTCTATTCCAACCTAAATAAACCCCCAAAGGATTCAACGACCTACAGTTCCCGGTAGAATTATTATGAACGTGGGTCTTCCTTGACCCAATAGTCCCATTGGCCCTTAAAAGAATTGTTGCGGAGAGCACGGACCAAGAAACCCACTCATTTAGCTCTGATTTTGACATTAATTCTACCAGACTCTGTACTACTCGAACCACCAACCAACTACAAGAGCCCTACTTTCTACAAATGGTACAAATAGATTATATTGGCGTCCGGACCATCACCTGTGTCCGCAGCATCGGCAATCCTGGCGAGTCCTCCAATCCTCTCACCGAACCAAACCCGCTTCCAATCCATCTCGCCGCCCGAAATCTCTATGTTTCTAACCACGGTTCTGGAGCTATGGTCTTGAATCCGAACTATCTAAAAGATATTTCACTACCCCTCCCCTTGTAACATTCATGGTGGATCCTCACCCCCCCCCCCCCATATTTCCGGCCCTCGTTCCCGCGGTATGGTCCTGAGCTCTAGCTACGACCCCAAATGACAGCACAATTCCCCTACCCCTCCCCAGCAACGCTCATAGCCAGTATTCTTCCCCCTTCCTTATATTTCTGGCCCTAGCCTCGAAGGTATGGTCCTGGGTCTCGTCAATGCCTTGGGTTTCTCGATCGTATACATGTATTGTACGAGTTTCGGGCAGAAATATTCGTATTTAGTAAGTCACTTTCTAATCGAGGCTGCTGGTCATTTCTAATGCCTCTTCTTTGGGAGGAGTCTTACAGCGTCATGATTGTGTGGATCACAGCCTTCGGAATGCTGAAAAGCGCGAAAGCACAGATTTTGTTATCGTGGCAGCGATATATGATATGTATGTGCGGGTGAGATGGCTCGCTTGAAAGGTGGGAGTTTGCCCTAGAATTTTCATTTTCTTCGAGCTCAGCTGAATGAACAGTCTTTTTTCACGCACAGTACTATTGGTGGGTCTTTCCGAGGATGGTTGGTTTATAGTTCAGTGCTTGTTGCAGCTCGGGCTGAGCCCCTAAGCTATACACCTGCAGTTTGTTTCAAGGGAGCATGTTCTCTAGTTATATAAGGCGGACATGTTTCCGTTGATATATCATTGGTCTCTTAATATTTACAATAAACAACAAGCTCTTCCCAAGAACACTTCTATACTTTAATCCATGATACTATGAAAATATATAAACTAGGGATCTTTTAGTAAGGCTCGAGAATAGACTCTTTTGATCATATGTGGTCCTATTCATTAAATAGAGTACCTGATCCCTTAGAGTAGCCGACAAATAATCTTGCTCCTGCTTCTGCACAGTGGTCACCCTAATGATACAGGTACCAAAGAAAGTCTTAATACTCTAAGTTTCTGACGTTTTTAAGCACAACTGCTATTGCATATAACCATACTAAATCATGAGCTTGGCGCTTCTTTATATGGCATGTAGTAGCAGTCGCGTCCAAAAGCGCCATAACTTTACTAATATACATACCAAATCTTCTCCCATGCAAAATTTACCAACTTCTCAAGACCATGTAGGTACATACCCTATCCCACGTAGCCATTAACAGCCAAGAATATATGTACTCTACCTGAAAACTCAAATGGGCGCCAAGGCCGATAAATAGTGTCTCGTGGTATTCCCCCTTGGGTAGAGATCGGACGGTTAAGTCTCAATGCGTTTCCCGGGCCGCGACTACGCTTTTGGATGTGTTGTGTCGTGGGCTTGCAGAGACTGTACCTACATACTCTAGAGTACGGTACGGCTGGAGATGAGAGACATGATGTTGGCGATTTCTTCGACAACAACGACGCGTTGGTTGTATTGTATATGTTGTGTGATGGAGGGTCTCTGGATCTGGTTTTGAGTGTCTTGTAGGGGTGGTTTGAAGGTTTGGGAAGTATGGTCTTGGTGGGGTAGTGGGAGATCTATCTACCCTAGAGAGAGGGAGAGAGATAAGGTGTAGACAGGGTTAAGCTGGTGATGTAGGTATTGTTTGTTGGTATAGCGGCGGGAGCTATACCACAGGTGGTGTGGTGGTATATGGAAGCGATGAATGTCTCGGAGTAGAGCTGAATACCCCTGATTGAGAATGGTAACAGAAATGATTGATTGGGACTTTTACATCGATCGCGAACACATCACATCGATATCAGCCGCGGCCTTGATTCAGGGCAGAAAAACCATTATTTTTATTGTTTATTATTCCCCCGTACATACATAAAGCAAATACATACAAACGGCCAAAGATGCGGCAACCAAACCATTATCCCGTTTTTTCTTTACCTAGGTTTCCAATTTCGAATTACATGTTCCCCATACCCATCATAATAAACTCATAATCCTATCTATGCAGAACCGGTGCCGCAGAAGGCTTTCGAGGCCTCAGTCAATAGCTTGAGGGGACATCCTCATCGGTGGTATAGCTCTCGTACTTCGTACCAGTGGCCTCTTCAGCGCGCCCCCCGCTCCATACACCAGCTCTATTCAATTGCTCACCGGTCTCGGCGGCGATGCCGCCGGGGCTGATCTCTGGTGGCCCAGCTAAGGCTGAGCGCTTGGTGCCTGGTGTACCCGCTCTGTTCAATTGCTCGTGGGTCTCGCCAGCAATACCGCCCACCGTGATCGCCGGTGGCCCAGCTAAGGCTGAGCGCTTGGTGCCTGGTGTACCCGCTCTGTTCAATTGCTCGTGGGTCTCGCCAGCAATACCGCCCACCGTGATCGCCGGTGGCCCAGCGGCACGTCTGTCCTTGGGGTTGGGGGAGACATCCACGTTCTCAAGTGTCTGGTCAACGACCGACGGGTCGGGGGGCAAGACAGCAGAGCGTCTGCCGAGGCCCGCAGGAAGGCCTCCGCCTCCTATAAGCCCGTTAACAACTTCGGCGACGGGGTCTACAGGGCTGTCCGGTACGGGAGCAGCGAGGGAGCTGCTGAAGAGCATGAGGGTGAGGAGGAGGGACTTGATGGAGGTGTGCATGGTGGTATTTGAGGTGCTATTGACTGTGTATGTGTAGTCGAGTAGGTAGGTAAGAAGGTAAGATATATAAACCGTGATGCTGGTACTTTGTGGGACGGACCTGGAGGCGCTTTATATGCACTTTATACCTGGCGTGATATTTGATATTCGAGTCCCCGGGCTTGGCCTGAATGGCTGTCTTACCCAACGGGGTTAACCCCCGAGACTCGGAGGAAGGGAGGGAAAAATAAAGTTGCGCAATTGAGACCAGAGAGACGTATGGAGAGTCGTGGCTCGGGGTCTGGAGCTGATTCACAGGGGCGGCAGGGGCTAGTTGTAGTAGTTCGTGCTATGTAGGCTAGAGCAGAGACAGTGAGAGAGTCAACTCAATTGCCTAAAGCATGTGGGTGGGATGTGGAACATCTCGGCACAGAGAATGTACTCGTGGGGTTGTTGTAGCAGAAGGCCTGAAGCGTAGATAGAGTATGTAATTGATGCAGACACCGAGCTTAAATATCTCCATGTAGAATAGTTAGTTAGTAATTATAGCAACATCTATTCAATGCCAGATCACTCACAATGCAATCCTAAAACTCCCTAGAGCTGAGACTTGAAAATCACCCGCTGTCCGTGCCTCGCGCAAATAGCCAATTCCAATCCCAATTGCAATTATAAGACACCACATCCCAGCCTGTAAGATCTGGAGCCAGGGCAAGCCGTCTGTTTTGTAGGTACTATATCTCGGTGGTTCGCATATATTCGTTTCCTGGTGTATCTCCGGCCATGTTCAAGAGAATTACTCTTATCCTTACCTTGGGGTAAAATTTCAGCATCATGTTTGTAGGTATTTGCCATTAGAAAGGATATATACTTTGTAGTCGAGTCCTTCTATGCAGTTATAATTTGATCGACCACCTGGATCCATCCTGCTCCACTCCCAATCGAGTCGAGTCGCAAAGTAACATAGTGTCTAAGATTGTGGCGTGCTTATCACTCAAATACAAGCTCCGTCCGTGAGTTGGGTATCACTAGGCCCACTCGCAATCGCTCATTGTAACTATTGCTTGGAGTCAGACAGAACTATTTCCTTATGACGTACCCTATGATAAAGCCACTCAATTATTAGAGCGTCTTAGCAACCAAACCTCGAGCCCAAATATTTAGTTCTTGGCGGCTGATCTTCGATGTGGATAGCTTTGGACTCAAAATTTGGCTCTAATACCAGATACCACTTGAACTTCCCAGATCAGGGGTAATTATGTTCCTAAAGCTCCCAGTTGCAGCTCTAAGACATTCGCCGTGGTTCACATGTGTAAGATCGACACATGGCAATAGCTCCCACAATTAAGAGCAACAAACACCTAGAGACGTCAGAAGGAGCCTTTGCATTGCAGCTCTGGAGTAGCTTCCAGCCTATTAATGATAGAGTACTTACCCGATATGATGACTTACTCGATATGATGATGTTGCGGAAATAGGCCACAAATCTCGTTTGTATAACTATTAAAGCCCAACGCAGCCCCCAATACCACCGGCACCTCCGAGGGCCACAGCACCAACGAGAACCAGACCATAAGCTGCACTAGCGAGCGAAACGCCTGGGCTTACCTTCTCGAAGGCCCAGGTACCAGAGAACATCGTGACTCCTACCTAATACCTAGGCCGGTATGATCTGGTTTGTATTAGTTCTGTAGTCTTTGAAGTAAAACAACATCGGTGGATAGTTACCCTCATTCACAGCAATACATGCATAGCAATCCCTTTTTTTGAAGGAAGTGCTTCGTTGAATCGTTCAAAGCGAGTGACCCGCTGTGCGGGGCGCGTAATCTCCTTAAGATATGCCAAGAATCAGCGAGAGCGCCAAGCCGGTTAGAATCGGCTCCAGCTAGTCGCCTATTTGTTAGCTACAGCGATAACCTTGGAATAAACAGTCAAACGCCTCAGCGCCACAGCCTGGTTGGTCTAGTGGTATGATTGTCGCTTCGGGTCCTCCCCGGGAATGAAAATTTCTCAATTGTGACAGGTCTCCGGTTCGATCCCGGAATCAGGCCTTTTTGCTGATCGGGGAGACGGAGGACGGAGAGGGGTAATTTTTGGTTGTGGGCGGGCTTGGATGTTTTGTTTGGCGGGTGAATGATCATCAGGAACTGGGAGGTGCCAACCGATATCAGATCTGGTGTAAATTGGCGCAACCATTAAAAATATACTAAAAATCAAGGTTTTCAATAGGGTACAGAAATTTCCATAAGTATACTAAAACTTGATTGACCAAGTATAATATAATATTGATGCAGGAGATTCATATATCAAAGACCTGGTCTGAGATGGGTGGATAAACCTGAGGAACACCCCTTATGAATAAGACCAATGATTGATTGATATGTGGGACTCCTTTTGGTGCCTAGATACAACACACATAATTGAGTGGAAGTGAGAAACCAACACTCTGTGGTTACGCAAGTACTTTATGGGTACGCGGGTACGCACTCTTATGAAAATTCAAATGTATGTAAATAGAATGATATCGTAATCTAGATAAAACTCAAAGCTTAAACGGCTGTAATGTGTTTGTAAAAACCCCGGATACATCGGCACAAGCACTCCAGATGACCTCTTGCGCATCATCTAGATCACTAATCTCCTCGAATTCAAGGATCTGATAAGAATGTAGTGGAACATCATGAAAACGAAATATTGGCTGGATTCGCCGTGCAGATATAGTGCTTCTTATGCTGCCTAAATACGAGTAGTAAGTGCAGCCATATGAGCTTCAACCCTTCATTCCTGTGAATTAGGTAGAGTAGAGTAGAATACGTGTCTTCTCAATATATCACTGCTTCATAGGGTAAATATATTCTTATCTGATGCGAAATTAAGCTTCCCGTCCCCATATCTGAAACCCCCCATGTTCTCATATTACAATTACACCACGACCACGACTGCTGTGCCTAGGAGATTAAGCCCGGAGATAGTAGTTACAGTACTTACAATCCAGCTCATCAGCACAACGTCAAACACCATTTCCCTCTTTCCCTGCCAAGCCGGATGCGGCATATCAGATAAGACGCACCAGCGTTCGGCCGATACAAGTGCACTCTGTAGCCAGGGCTGTTAATACTGAGTGAAATTTTCTATTAGAAGATGCTTGTGTATAGTTAATAATTCGGTTGATAGCCGCGTAAGCATCACTAATTCGAGGCTCTCTGCTGCGCTGTGGTACTTATTCGGCGCCAAGGCCGCTCAGGGGGGGGGAAATCCTCTTTGAATAGGGGATAACGGTGGTGTATATCCTGTCCCCCATTTCCAACTGATTGATAAACCACCATATACACTCGATCCCCTACCTGACTGAGCCTTCTCGAGAAAGTTCAAGGCAAGGCAAAAACCCAAGCAAAACAAACCGGGTAGCGAAACAACCCCCAAAAACGGCCAAAAAAAAAAAAAAAAGTTTGTCTTTCATCAGATAACCCCTTTCAACGATCAGATAACACCCTTCGTTTAAGAAGATCAACCAACATGCCATTCGCCGGCCTCCTCCGCCGCGGCACCTCATTCTTCAGCGGCGCCTCCCCAAAAGTCGACACCTCCGACGACGCCAATAAAGTCACAAAGGACACGCTGTTCCCCATCGTGACATGTGAGCACGATAAAGAAGTAGATGAAGACTGCGACCATGACTGCGCTGCGTGCCCGCGCGTGGCGCCAGATGGGAGCAGTGGGTATGGGAAGGCGTTTGATAAGATTGGGGTTGACCATGACGAGGAGCTGTGGGGCGGGGTGAAGAAGTACTCGAGGCATGTTATTGTCGCCACGGGGGAGAGCGACTGGATTCGTGATGTTGATGAGATCGAGGGGAGTGTGATGGAGGCATTGAAGGAGAGGGTTGTGAAGGGGGCTGTAGAGGATCGTGATGGGGTAGGTCACAACCTTTTTTTTTTTTTTTTTTTTTGCTTCCCCTTTCTATTCTATGATGATTACAATCGGTTATACCCCACAACCTTTTGGGATCAATGATTGATATGCATGTTTTTAGTATAATGTTGAATACTAATAATTAATTATTACAATTATAGAGACTTATGATCTCAGCATCTAATATGCCACCCCCAAACCACCACAACTCCGGCAGCTCCAAGCCCCATCCCACATCCGTCATCCTTCTCCCCTCCTGGACCCTCATCGAGAATGTCACCCCCGCCACTACCCCCGAGCTCGTCTCCCGCTTCATCAACCCCAGTCCCACCAACCTTGACCCTCTCGTCCCCGTACCCGCTTCCCCAGCACCCCCGTCCCCAGGCGGCCTCTCCCCTCCACCCCCTACTGAAGAAACCGCACGCCCTAGATCCCCATTAACCCTTCAAATTCCCACTAGTACAGCGCCTACCTTCACCGGCGGTAGCCCAACTCGTGCCCAGGGTAGTCCACTGCTCTCCCCGTCGACGCCGATCGACACATCCACCCTTCAGAACCTTTCACTATCAGACGTACCATATTCCTGCGACAGCACAGTGACGTCCTCGCACTACCCACACGATACACTGATCCTCCTCTGCTCTCACAAGCGGCGTGACGCCCGGTGCGGAATAAGTGCGCCCATCCTCAGAAAAGAGTTTGAGCGGCACCTGCGGCCTCTGGGCTTATGGCGGGATATGGCAGATATGAGGGCAGGGGGCGTCAAGGTGCTGTTTATCAACCATGTGGGCGGACATAAGTTTTCCGCCAACGTGATTATATACCGGAAGGGAGGGCTGGAGATTGATGGTGAAGGAGGAAAGCCGGAGGGGGCAGGGGAGGTTATGCAGGGGGTGTGGCTGGCAAAGGTTACGCCCAGGCATGTGGAGGGGATCGTGAGATATACGGTCCTCGAGGGAAAAGTGTGTGATAGTGGGCTGATTAGGGCTGGTTTCGATAGAAGGACGGGGCTGAGCAGTTGGTAGTTAGGTTTATATAGTCTTGTTTTTTTGTTTTTTTTTGTATTAGTTCGCAGTAGATACATAAAATGATTAGATGATGGTGAGCAATAAATAACGAGATGTATATCAATTTGGGTTTGTTTTAGTTGTAGGTGTTTTTTCTGTAGAGGTACGTTGTGAATACGGAAATTAGTTTTCAAAGCGAAAAGATCATCTCGGGAACGTCAAAATGGGCCATCAACATGCGAACAATTTCCAAGTGAAAAGTCGTGAATATGGGTTTAAAGCCCACGGCTAACAGACAGACAGTTAGCCGAGTGACACCCCATGTGCCACGCCATGCTGACAAACCATCAGCCCCAAAACTCTGGTTATAAAAGCAAAAAGCCCAACACGTAATAATCCGTTGTGGTGTAATGGTTAGCATCAGTCGCTCTCACCGACTAGATCGGGGTTCAATTCCCCGCAACGGAATAAGATGGGAGAAATTCTTATTTTGCTCCTTTTTTTTTTATCTAATCGTGGGTAGGGAAATATTCTTTTGTGACATAATTTTGGTTTTTGATCATTGCGAGTAGGCAGGAATCTTCACGACTAGACGCGTTTGTGTTTCTTTGGGGCTGTGGTGGCGCTTATAACTTTTCTGGTTTTCTTCTCGGGCTTTTTTTCACTTTCACAACACTTCACTCCCCCTCCCCTCCAGATACACCTACATACCTCCACCCCATCCCCCCACAACCCAACCCAACCCAACCCAATCTAATCTAGTCCAGTCCGTTGTGATGCAACAGTTATCACCAGGTTCAGTCTATTTTACGGGGATGGGGGGGGGTTAGTGACAGGGATGGTGGGTTAGGGTAAGAGTAAGTATAGAATAACTTTTTTTCCAATGTGCGTGTAACTAAGTATAGAGTAGGTATGTGGTGGTGGGAGGGTAAGGGGGGTGTAGGTAGCTGTGATGGTGTACTTGGGGGGAGAAGGGGGTTGTTTGGGCCATCACTCGGTCATGGTGACTCACTCGGCTTTGTGCTTTCAAAAGACCAGCCAATATAATAAGCCGGGAGGTTTTCCCCACGTCCTTCAAATAGATACGTTTAACTACACGACTAACTACTTACTACCTACATAAGTACACACCCACCTCGCCTCCTACCCAAACCTACACTATCATTTACTTCCCCCACACAACCCCCACACGATCCAGCTCATCCCCGCTGCGTCCCCAGAAGCCCACAACCCTCATCCCACTCTCCGGCGGGCTCATAGTGGTGCACGAATCCGTAGTCTTCCCGACAGCCAACTCCCGTCCAGAGCTCGTTTTAATCCGGAGATAAAACACCCTTGTGTTTCCGTCCTTTTGGCCCTGGCAGGCCTGGACCTCCACCACGGTCTCGCCGCTGTTGAGCGTCAGTGTGCTTGCGGTGCCGCCGGTGCCGCCGTGCTTGGTGGTGGTGCCGGAGGCGCTGCTGGTGCTGATGCTGTCGATGCGGTCGCCGCCGGCGAGTGTGAATGCTGTGAGGGTGGGTACGGATGTGAGGCCTGTGGCGTCGTTGAAGTAGTCGCCGTGGGGGCCGCCAACAACGTCAGAGAGGTGCAGGGAGGTGGTGGAATAGCTGAATGTGGCAGAGAGCGGGTAGTGGTCACTCAGTGGGCCGCCGTCGGTGGGGTGCAAGAAGCTCCTGTGCTCGTTCGTGATGGTGCTTAAGGAAAGGGTCAATACCGGCGACGAGCGGAACAGTATCTTATCCACCACCTCGCACGAAAGCATCGTCGCTTGGTCCGTCACCGTATCCGCGAACGGGAAATCGCACGTCAATGCCGCGCCCCCAATCGCCGGAGGTGTGCCACTGCGGGTGCCAACCACCCATGCATCCGTGAAGGGCCCGCCTGCGACCAGCGTACGCACATTATCGCCCGTCGTCGTGTACCGCATATTCGTGTCCCCCATGAGGATCACGGGCATGCCCGCCGAGTACGTCTCAATATACTCCAGTACCTGCGCCACGTTTCCCGCGCGGGCAGAGAGGTCGCCGGATTCGCTGCCGGCGTCGGTGTGCAGGTTGTAGACGTCGACCCAGACGCCTGCCGCAATCTGGACGCGCATGGCCGAGAAGCCTTTTGGTGTGAGGCAGTCGCCAGAGTTGAGGTTGCAGTCGTCCCATGCGGTGCGCTCAAAGTCAATGTAGGGAAAGTCCGAGAGGGTGTTGAGGCCGTCGCCGAAGGGGACGCCGCCAGAGGTGGAGGTGCGGTAGGCGTGACTGTCGGAGGCGTAGAGGGCGGCGTGCGAGTTGAAGTCTTCTTGGACGTTGATTATAGCATAGGGGGAAAGGCGCTGGGAGATGTAGGGTGTGTTTTCCACTGGGTCGGAGGAGGAGAGCACAGCTGGCGGTAAATGGGTCAGTATCTGGGAATGCTTTACACTTTTGAGAGAATTGGGATACAAACATGGCAGGCCGGCGACATTGTAGGTCAGAACCTTCAACGAACCAGAAGTAGCACTGGCACCAAGAATAGAGTTCAACAGCAGCACGAAGCTGGGTCCTAAGAAGCGGGATTGGAACATATCCTCTTGGCTTGCAATTCCAGTGCGGATAGGACAAGGCCGGTGGGTGGTCTTCTGCGGTTTATATCAGTTCCTGAAGATCGCCTCCTCCGGCACCGCCCCGAATCCCGAAATGCATACATCAGTGTGGTTAAAGTGCTGATACAAGGCTAGAATATTTTGCTACATCAGCCAACTTTATATTAACCCACCCCTGGCGCCGAACCCGATGCAGAAGGTGGCCGGGATCAACGCCAACGGTAATATCCTGAATTCGGGACCTTTCCGGTGATGCGTCTCTGCAGGGTGGGCGATGATGCTTATGTTGGAGACTATCGAGACTCGATCGTCGCTCTAATATCTTCCGAGTGGGAGTTCTGTAAAGGAAGGAAGGAAGGAAGGTAGGAAGGTAGGAAGGTAGGCTTAACCAGATTTTCTTTTACAGTAATATTGAGGAGAGGCACGTTGGGAATTGGCTCCGGCAGATTACTTTGTTGAATCCATTCAAGCCATATTGTAAAAAAGAATTGGGTAACGTACTAGGAGTCAATCACGGACCCCCAACGGTTGGTGCTTGCAAGGCCGAGCGAGAATCGACAACCCATGCAGCTCATATATATATTAGCTAGCTGCGCAGATCCGGTTACTCTGCTATATATTAAACCGAATAGTAGCGATAGCGGCGCGTATGTAAGGCTACTAGCAAATTAATAACGCCGGCGGTACAGTAATATCCAATGAACGTTTCACGTGCATCAGTCGAGTGAGCGCCCATGATGGGTGTTGATAACACTACATGAACTCACATGTGCCGAGGCTGTCTGTGATATACTTGGTGTCCTCAAGCAGGACCGCGCAAGTCGTGTGGAACTACCATAGCTGTTAATTATCATGATCACAGCTTAACTAGTTGGAGATGGAGACATAATACCTTCTCAACGTCAGTCACGAGCAGGCTGAGACAAGCCCAACCAAGACTCACTCTAACTACCAAGAAACAAAAGTCTGAGACGCCCTACCAACCTATAATTATGCCCGGTAAGAAGTTAGGCCTGGATCATGAGCCTAGATCACGAGGCGACGATACCTACAAAACATATCTTGCATTTTCCTCACATCCACACATCAAGTGCTCGACCCTTTCCCCACATAAGCTCTATGATTTACGGCCTGTAACAACCTGAGAAATGGTGGCAACAGTCAAGTACCACTGTAACGAGGACTACATGTCAGCCGTCCGACATTAAATTCCCTTTCTTTGACTCTCGCCTCTTGTTACGAGGGGGTGCAAATGGCCAGACTACCTCCTTTACAACAACCCCACATCCCATCCCCAGCACTTCTTCATCCAGAAAAAAAGAGTGCCAGCCAGCACGAAACCTTGTCCTAACCACAGTGCTCGTGGCAGTAATGCACATATAAGTATCTATCTAGCCAGCTGAAAAGAGACAAGGAATTCAGCATCCACAAGTCGCCATCAAGATGGCCAAAATCAACAAAATCTCAAGGAAGGTCAGGTATCGATCGAATACTACCGAGCGTACATACACAAGCGATAACAGCCAACTTCACATTCGCAGTAGTAATTGGTATCTCACGTCGCCGGGACTACCGGTAAAGAAATAGAGCAATAACATAAAGAAGTAAGGTACATACAGGGTTAGGGTTCAATCTGGTTGTGGCGTCTGGTAGTTATTAGTAAGAATATCTTTGATATAATTGCGGTCCTCGAAATACTTCAAAAAGATTGCAAAGCGTGGGGTAGAAGTGATCCAATGCCCCCCCTCCTCAATTGCTCAACGGGCATCCGTCTTGACAAATACAAGATACATCTGGCTCGGTATCACCCAGCCATATATGTCTGAATATCCGCCGAGGGAATGCCCGCCATAGATCCCCACATCAATTGTCATGATTATAGACATTTTGGTTCACCTATATCAATCACTGCAGAACCATTTGATTCATTCAAGTGTAGTTGACAGTCAGCAATCGATAACACTATTTTTCAGGAACAGCTACCTACAATTTCCCCCTACTTCTTCCCCTTCTCAGCCCACTTTGCACAAATCCCCCTTGCCCGTCTCTCCACCCATCCACTATTCCCCCAGCACCCCCAACCCCCCATAAACCTCATCCAATCCACCAGCGCCCACTCAAAATGCGCCGTCATGATTTCTATAGTGTAGGCTCCTATCTCGACACCTCTCCTGACTAGCGCTGCTGCCAGTTCATCATAGTAAATCCTAAGCAGCTGCCCCTCCCCACCCCGTTCAAGACTCCTCCCATCCACCGAGGTCCCGAGGAAGTACACCAGGTCCTGTACGCCCAGGCCAACACCCACATACTGAAAATCATACAGTGCACAACGCACACTCCCGTCGGCATCTGGCTTTGAAAACACAATGTTGGCTGCTTTGCAGTCGCCGTGTATGAGTGTTGCGCCCACATCCCCGGGCTTGACACGCAGCATCTCGGCCACGGTCTCCACGTGCGGCATGAGGAACTCATACTCGCCGCCCGCCACCATATCCGCCATCTCCTCTCCGCGGGTGTCAAGGTACCAGTACCCCCCATGCATCCAGACGCCCTCGGCTCTATCCGGGTTCTCCGCCTTCAGCGGCGGGGGTATCAGCTTCCCGGGATCGACACCCCAATACGCCGCGTGGAAGTTCGCCAGCCACTTTAGCACCGCTTCCGTATGTGCGGGGGAATAGCGGTGCGAGTACGAGTGCGGAAATTCCGGGGTCAGGTCATCGAGAAGGAGGGCGGTGTCTGCGAATGTGGAGGCGACGGCATGCGGGGCTGCAATGGGGGAGAGCGGGGTGAGAGAAGGTGAGAGGTGGGCGTAGAAGTGGCGCTCGGCGCGGTAGGAAAGGAGCTTGCGAATGTGGGATTCGGAGGCAGAACGGGGGGTGGGCGGCGGTTGGATGAGTTTGAGGATGAGGGGAGGGCGGGCACGGAGGATGAGGCGATAGATGTGGCCGTAGTTGGACCAGAGAGAGGCGATTTGAGTGTGGGAGGTTGGCGAGAGGTGGGGAGGGAGAATCTCTGTGAATTTTGGGGGAGACATAGTGGTGATGGGTTGGTTATGGTTTGTCTGAGGGGGAGTTAGCTATGATGTAGCTGTGGGTGGTGTTGTGGTGTTGTGGTGGTGGGGTATTGTGGTGTTGTGGTGTTGTGATGTTGTGGTGTTGTGGTGGTGGGGTATTGTGGGGTATTGTGGGGTATTGTGGGGTATTGTGGGGTATTGTGGGGTATGCGGTAAGAACCTTCATACTTCCAATTGCGGTATCAACATACTGTAAACCGCAGCTATTCCCATCGATATCCTGCTGTCCTTCACCGACACTGTCTAAACGCCATGACATCTGCTACTAAAAGTAACCCCCATCCATTAGTTCAGCCAGCCAGCCAGATGCTCAAACGCTGCAATCAACGGGCTCTAATCTCAAACCACTTTTATCTCCAAGTGAACCTTTACAAGTAAACCCAGACATTATTAGCCCGGTCTGACCCCATTTAGCAGACCTTCAAAAATCCCTATCCAAACCGGCGTGATTCTGTCCCCCTTCCAGGTAACAACAATATGCCTCCCTTAATAGTCCTCGCACTCGCACTCGCATAGGAACGTGACGCCAAGCCATTAGTAAATAGTAGTAACGGTTCTTGGCCACCGTACTGTAATCACGGTTTTCATATCTAGACAACTTCACGGGGGTGTGGTCAACCCCAAGGTATGGTCAACTTCAAGGTTTTGAGGAGTGCCTAAAGAAGCTATTGATTGACCACCTGCGTATCATATATCACTCTGGCGTATATTTGAGATTGACCACACCGGGGTTGACCATACCCCCGTGAGGTCGTCTACTTTACTTGAGGCTGTCGAACCGTAGCCACGGACTAATCGCTATTTTGACCAAACCGCGACTGGTACCCCTCCTATCAAAGCTCGTCAACACACACGCTAAACAGGTGCAAATCAAATCTTACGGGCGCTATCGGCCATTCCACAGATGTGGATAAAGCAGCAGTCCAAAAAAAGCCGTAAGATGTTGGTCTAAATACCTCAGGACCCTCAATTTATGATATTGCGCTAGTGCGGGGAGAGAGGCCCCCCCGAGTCGTGGTAAAGGTTAACTACATGTATGTATGTACCCAGGGTGTTGAAAGTGATGCAAAGACGCCCAAATACCTACATTCCGGTAGTATATAAAATACCCCCGAAACCCAGAACCCAGAAACCAGACACAAAACACCTGCTATGCCCAAGGACACATCTGCCAACGCCTATAAACGAAATATCCACTTCCAAGGTGAAAGATTGCTGAGAAGTAGCGAAAACATATAATAAAGTTCACCGAAAGGAATTGACGATAGACATTTTTTTTCCCCATTCTTTTGTCATCAGGAGAATCTAATCACTCAAGCTGACCCTATGTGAGAATCTATTCTCATTGTTGGGATACCGCCGGGTGTGCATCACTTCCGGCGCCCTGGTACACGCCCAGAATGTGCCCTCGTTGCACCTTTTCCCCGATCGTATTTATCAGAGAAAATCTGACAAGCTTGGAGTCCATGCTTTCGGTTTGGGAGCATCAAGGATAATTTCGAAGGATAACCGCGATTCTTAAGGATCCTATTCCCTAACACTTATGTCTTTAGTTTTGGTGATGTGATATCCCCTAGTCTGTCAGTAAAACGCTGACCCCCCCAGAAGAAGCAAATTTTGTGTGACTTTACTAACAGATCCTGTTATCTCCCTTATAAAATAAGAGATCTCCCATACAAATTCAATTCCTTTATTATGGGGAGGTCAACATTGACAGACTAAGTGATAATACAGTTGGTATTGTATTAGGTTTTGAACGCACAAGTTACATTTCATACAGCACTGAGAGCGTCTGGTTTTATCCCACAAATGCAAATTTTATTTCCCTATTAACTAGACTAATTGAGACTAACAAATTAGAACTGCTGATTCCTCCTAAAATTTCCACACGCATCTCATATGTTTATGCTTGTTTGTCGAGTGATTGGCCATGACTCTAAGCAACTACAGGTACTGGAAGATACACAAATCGGAATTTAGTTGGTGAACAGATAGCAGTCCTAGAGTCTCTTCCAGTTGTTCTTCCCCTTCTTCCCCTTCTTTTTGTTTTTTCCCTTGTTAGAACCAGAACCTTGCTTCGGGTCTGCCGGTCCAGGAACGCTTTGATCGGTCACCATATCCTTCTCCACATTCTTGTCGTTAGCGCGCCCGGCATGCTCTTCATCCGAGCCTGTTTCGTCTTGGGGTGCAGAGCTTGGTCCAGATTCTGATGCAGGGTTTTGCTGTTTGAGATTCTCCATGATGAACTCGACGCCTTCCGCAATCACGGTGGCAGATCTGTTACGCCCTGTATTCAAAATGCTGGGGGCATCCCCAGGAATATCCCCAATAGACCCATTATTTGCAATAACTTCCGCAGGATCAATCCCAGAAGCTCTAAGGACTTCCGCAGGATCAATGGAGCCGTCGATCAATCCGTTACTAATTCTAATGGTCTCCACCATTTTGTCTAGCAATTCAAAGCATTTTTTCTCTACGACCTTTGCCTCGTCAAGCTGTACTCTTAGAATCTTTGCCGTGGCGTCATCAAGTTTGTGACCCTTCATTTTTTCAAGAAGTTCCTACTTGGATTAGCGATACGAATTGAGAAACGATGGGGCTGTTTTTACTTTTATGTGAGGCTCTGGGCTAGATGAGTATGGCGAATTAGGGTCCTCATCCACCTCGTCTGGCTTAGATTTTTTGATATCCAGGCCACTATTACCTTGCATAGAATGCTCGGCGGTTGGGGGTATTTCATCGCCATATGAGTCGTCATTTTCGTCTTCTGCGTGACACCCTCCACCTTGTTCTTCTTCTTCGTCGTCGTCACCGTACATCATGGCGTCCTCATACCGCTTTCTAACTTTGGTAAATTCTTCCCAAAGAAAGTCTTTGTCGGCCTTCTGACGCTTGGCGAGGTCAATTTTCCCAACGACTTCAGGTTCTTTGATACCATGAGTCTTTTGATAGCGGCGGGAGGCATTACAGAACAGTTCGATCGGGACATAATCTGGGGGAGACCCTTCGGGATACCTCATCACACTAAGCTTCTCTAAAACCCTTCTGAGGACAGTGTTGCAATTAATATTCTTGCAAGGTTTGAACAGGCCACATATTGTTGTAAGAGCCGAGTTGTCTGCCTTCAAAATTTCGTAGCCATTGGACCAAATTATCGGGCCGCGATCCATTAATGCCAGTTCACCGATTTTGAAAAGGCTCCTGCCACCATATCCAAATTCTCCGAGAATCATGATGTCAACATATACTATATGTTCAAGTGTGCTGGCGGAAAGGATTATTTGCAATGATTCGTTTTCCCAATAAAGATAGCTGTTGAAGTGGAAGCCCACTGGTAGGAGACAGTTTGCCCTATCAACGCAAAGCTTCGGTTTGTTGATGTACCAACGCAGAATTCTTTTCATAAGATCCCGAGCTTTGGATTCAGCTATCCTGACGGGAACATTATACTGAGTATATAGTTCAGAAATCATAAACATGAATTCTCGGTATTGGTCCACATTAGCCACAGAGGCAATATTCGCCATAAGCTCGTTGACCATCTCACGGCCAGGTTGTTTTGCCGAGGAGTGGTCCCGGAGCTTTGGGAAGGTGCTACTGACAAGTTTTGGGGGCGCATGTTTGGGTTCCTCGCTGATGCTCAACAATTAGTAAACTTATCAGAGCTTTGTGAATATTACTCACCGTTCTTTTGACTTTCGGTTCTTTCTGCTCTTCTTCTTGTGATGTTGGACTTCTTCATCCAAGGTAAAAATTTCCTCAGCAGAGGGCTGGTTAATTCCGCTAGTACCAGGCTCATCTTTTCCCATAGGGGTCAATGTTTCATCGGCGGATGACTGTAATTTTTCTTTAGCAGAAGGATTCTTTTGATAGGGAATAAAGCGGCATACAGAAGGGTTATGGTCATTCAGGGTTGGTTCTTTAGGGATATCTTTGAGATCGTGGATAGCAGTGGTTTTAGCTCCACTGATCCTAGAAGTGGTTATTAGCAAATTGGATAGTCATGAGGGCTAGGAATAAATCGAACTCTTTCTCTTCAACTTGATTAATCATAGGGACAGAAACGTTTTCCAAGCTAAAAGAGTTGCTCATCGATGCAGGAGTGCTTTCCAAGCTAAAGGGATTGAAAGGCGTGTTTAGCTGAGTGTCCTGAGCAATAGCACGATTTGGGATGCTAGGAGATGAGCTGAATGAAAATGGTGGATTTGAAAAGACCGGTGCCACTGATGGGTGCACTGGTGATGATGTGGGAGGCCGCGAAGAGCCGCTTGCAGATGAATTTTGATAAAGGCCGTCTGGAATGGTAGAATTTGATGGCCACGCACTGTAGTTAACGATCCTCATTATCAGCAATTGACTGGAGTAGATGAAATGTAGAGGCTAAGAGCGAGTATATGATTCTTACGGAAAAGCCATTGGTCTTGTGGTTTTTGAAAGATAGAAAGAATAGGGCCCAGTTTCTTGTTCTTTGATGATATTTCGAGAAAATTGTGGGGAGGAGCCAGGTGGGTTAGGCTTTTGAGCTTGGTTGTCGTTAGCGCTAATATAAAGATTAGCATTCAGGAATAGCATATTTCGGTGCTGGCCATGTACCTAGGGATTTCAGGACACCAAGGAAACGTGGGCTTGGCGAATATTGGGCCAGCTTGGGTTCCCGTCCCCGCTATGCCTTGGCTGACGCCTGGAGTGGACACAGTAGGGAAACTAGCAGGATTTGGCACACTTGATTCAAAGAGACCACTGCTAAGAAAAATGAGCTTCCATTCTTTGAGCCAATTCCATCAGCGGACAGATGAGTTCCATTAATCACCTAAACAAGGGCTTGACTGGCCATGGGACCGAGCCATTTTGGGTTTTATTTTCTGCCTGACCATGATTTCCAAACCGAAAAGGCGTCGAAGACGTGAGTTTAGTATCAAATATGAGGCCCTCGCCGCGGCGGTTTTTAGAATCGTTGCTGGTTTAATGTTAAGTTTCTCTTATAGACTTATATGCAAGGTATAAATGGATCAATGGCTTATATACCTCGACGGAAAAGAAAATACCCCAGTAGTGATTGCATTCTTCTCTCCTGTGCTCCTTTCGGTACTGCTTTCTGTAAGTGACCCCTGGTGCCCAAGCTGAGTAGATGCATGAGAAGATTTGGCAAGATTAGCGTTACTATATAATCCAAAGGTTAGCGTATTATTACAGAGGTGAGTGTGGTAGATTCGAGTTTAGTCACATTGGAATTTTTGAAAACCAGCTCTGAGAGGGTTGGGCCTGCTGCCTGCCTTTCTCAGCGTTGGCCTCCCGTGATAGATTGGGTTTACTTGACAAAACTCCTTCTTCCCCTTCAGAGTTGTTTTCATCACCAACTCTGAAGAGAGAACGCTGTGAGTTTGCCATTGAACCCAACAGGGGGTTATTTTCTGCCAGACTTTATTTATACCAGGATTGGTTTCTATTAGCAACGAATTACCAGATGAATCAGGAGATATTGATCGACAAGTACGATTCAGGAAAATTACTCACTTTGAATCTGAAGAATTCGACGCAGCTAAAGTAGCAGGAGATGATGAAGTAGGTATCGAAGCTTCAACCTCTTCACCGCGTCTTTTATTTTTCTTTTTTAACTGGCAAGCTGATTTGATTGCAGAGAACATCACAAAGGGTAAGAGGATACAAAGAACCTATCAGTTGAATAGGGTTGGGAAATATGTGTAGGATGACGTTGCGCTAGGAAGGTAGATGTGGGGTTAGTGGGTTCCAGTGTTTAGTGGGTGTGCCAAAAAAAAAAAGTCCGTCCCAATAGTAACCCGGCCAGACAACAAAACCTAAATGTATAACCAGCTTCTATAACCAAAAATACATGTATTCCGGAGGAAGACCACCTGATTATCAGCCGACACTAAATAAATCTTTACTCTTGTATCGAAGAGCCAATTTCTTCCAACGTGCATCAATGGGAACTATCTTTTGCTAAGCCCAGGCCAAACATAAGCTCCTAGCTTTTCATTTGCTTTCGTAAGAGATACAGATCGATACGAAACGAAACAAGAAGAACCTTTGTGGATGCCAAGGGATACATGAATATACCTCCTACTTTCGATAGAAGGAGAAGAAAATATACCAACGGCAAGTCGTACTTCGCTCAGCCAATTAAGGGTTAAGGGTCCCTACTTCAAGATATGATAATGTTTAGTGATTGGCGCTACACCTTATACCCTTTCGAAATTGCAGTTTAAAAATAATCTGATTGATATGTGGAAGGCCTAGGGTATCTAGATATAGATGTAAACTAAGGAGCGTTGTGTGTCAATCGGGTAAGTCAACGAGAGTTCTGAACTGATAAAATCAGAGGAACGGCACACATAAGGTCCAGGATTTTCTATAGTCGTATTAGGTGTACCACGGATATAGAATTGATGTGGCTCCGCAGATGCCGGCCCGTGTATATTTCACCTTTATTCACCAACGCCAAGACTTACCAAAACGATGAGTGATGGATTATGAAGATGGATGGATACTGCCAAAAACAGGGATCTTCACAAAGTTGTATTACACGTTTAGGAGTAAACTAGATTAGTATGTGCAGAATAAAGGGATATACTAGTATAGGATAGGCTCTGTTGAATACAGTCGAATCTCCCTATATGGGTACTCTCTATAAGAATAATCTCTCTATAAGGGTATGGGTTTAATTTAATGGCTTTTTCTGCCTTGTACATACAAATATACCCTATCTATAAGGGTAAATGCCCTATAAGGGTACCAACTTTCAGTCCCGAGCGTACCTTTATAGGAAGATTCGACTGTATAAATATCGTTAAAGAGCATCTCAGCGCGCCTTATCTATATATTGTACAATGAAGGAGTGTCAATTCAAACAAAATCCTAAAAGTTCCCAGAGAAGCGTACTGAGGTAGTAGTACATGTAGGTGTAAGTTATAGGTAGCTAATGGAATTATATGTTTTAATAGACATTTTTGGCCTATATATAAGTGCATGTATACATGGTTCATAAAATATATGCTACAAATATATATAATAACACCATCGAACGTGCGAAACGCTAGATTACAGTCCATATTTTCGGTTCTGGGGTGTAATACTAATATTGGAGCTTTATAATGGAAGAAATAGTTGGTAAACAAACCCAGACCAAATTGCAAAGGCCCAGCCGCGTCGAACTAGGACAGCTCGAACGGCTGCCCTCTAAGTAAATAGACACAATAATGACCAACTGCGCATGCCAATACTTTGGAGAAGTCGATAAATAGTAGAGGGTAAGTTTCGAACCTAGGTGGGCGAGAAGGGGAAAAACTCCCTTAGTCTGTTAGACCGAGGGCTCAATCGAGTGATTGGTTGTGAGTCGGGCAGGAGTGCTCACCAAGCGGTTGAATAACACCCTGATATATATACTTAAGCTTACTGCTAGCGTATGAACGAGCACTTTCTGGAAAGAAGGTTCCCAATATGTTTAGTATCGGTAATGACTCCATTAGGATAGGCTGGCTGGTATTTGCTAATAGCTATATAGAAGATATCTTATTATTAATTTCTTTACAATATTTCTAGACCATATAACCTTCTCTGCAGTGGTAAGAAATATGGCTGAGGGGCGTCGTTAACTACCGACTGATATCAATCTATGCTTTCACCATAATCTCTGCGGTAGGTAAGTACACGGGCGAAACTACTGCACTTGTATAGATATCAAGTGTCGCAGAGTCACATCATATAGTGATTCAATAGCAAACATTATATACTTTCTATAACTGCGGCTACTATATTGGGGAACAACGCTTACAAATTAATGAATTCCCATAATTAATAAATTTCCATAGATTATCTCCCCCTCATGACGTCGACATGCGCATCAATCGCAACTGACGTATCTCCATAGGAAAATTAGAAAAGTTGTAGAATGCCCCTTGATTGGCAACTACTATATGATTCAAAACGTCTCAGTGTTGCGAGGTACCCTCCCTAGCTTTACCATGTTCTCTAATATTCTGTTCTTTAGGACCCGCTCAGACCCGTTCACTAAGATCTCAGATTCATCACCCATTCTTACGAAGGGCCAAGTATCTGAAGGACTGGAAAGTAGGCATAGACACTGACATGTTCATCACTAATCAAGAGCAAAGCTAGAAGGTTGCAGACAATATTAAAATGAGCCTTCAACCCACTACTGGTAGTCCTTCTAGTATAGTATTCTAGATCTAGACCGTAGTCGATATACCCTCAGCATTGGAGATCAGCTTCACAACATAAATGGAGTCCCACCCCCAATAAATGAATACGGTCCTGCGCCGGATTCCCAATGTAGTGATCTTCGTGAGCATCATGTCACAGTATCAGCTTCCATTTCAAGATCTGATCTGAGTTTATGGACAAAATGAAAAGTTCTCACGCAATAGCAGGATATTTCGAGTAAAATTTGTGGCCGATAATTGACTTAGCTATATAACCGTGAATGTATAGCGGAACCCAGATAGAAGGGTACTCTCATTGCAAGAACCAAAACCGAGAAGAATGAGGTAGAATCAGTCCCGCCGACCAATTCTTTTTTTTAGTGATATATATTTATCCGGTATGAAATGTACGCATCGGAATTGTATAAATGATCTCGGTCTTCAGGCTGAAAAAAATGGGAATAATTATATAATATATCATATGCATGACTCATAACTTTTCGTTCAACTTTTGGAATAACTAATTGGAAAGTGGAAATTCTGGACGACAATCTTGCAATATTAGCACAGCCACTGCCAAAAGTTGAGTGAAAAGTTGGAGGTGCCGAAAGTCTCTAGCGTGAGATATATATGTTATCTTAATGGAGAAATAACTTTCGTGTGAAAAAGCATTTGCACGTGAACGGTTTGCTTGAACCGCAGCTGGGACCACAGTTCGCAAGGCCGACCATCAGGGTTCTAATTAATAAAATGCACTGGCGGATTGAGTTAAAGATATCGGGTGAAGAAGTAATCTTGGTCTGAAGCAAGACATCAACAATCATCAGCCGCCAATCAATTACCAAGGCGCACCGTTTTAATTTGATTTTGTTGCAGACCGCTGATGCCCAGCCGCTTGGGTTGATGATAGGACGCCGAGTGTTTTCGTTTTTTTTTTTTTGCTCATGCACCACTTTATCCATCCAAGAATACGGCTCTCCGGCGTCCACGGAAGATAACTGCGGAAGAATCCTGGGAGTGCGTTTATGCCCGACCGAAGATCTGTTAACAATCCAAGATAGTAATCTTTACCAAGCAGAGTTTTACATGCATGTAGAATACATCACAGGGTTATTCGGAGGTATGGCACTGGCAGGTGAAAGTGCTTTGGAATGATATCAGCCTGCCATGTGCTTTATCTTTGGTGGAGGCGGTTTCTCTATCCTACCGAGATAGATAAGGCTCTATTGGTTAATTTGCTCTCAAGGTCGTATTGAGAGAGCTAGAGCTGAGGGAGGGCGTGCAGCCTTTTATCCTGGCTGCACACAGCTCCGGTCTTAGTTAAACCGCATCATAGAAAGATATCTATCCATACAATCTGTATGTACCTATCTGCGTAATGGCTCGAACTCAGGCAGACCCAACGCGTAAAGTAAGCTGTGATACATAGTGCGGATTATGTTATACTAAATGTCTACTAATAAATATAGACAACAGCCTAATCAGTCAATCAATCATTCAGCGCTTGCTGCATCAAGGGAAACTTTGACAACAACAAAAAACAAGAATTCTCATCATTTACCTAACCCCCCGCAAATGGCCATTTCGCTTCATTCATGTGCTTCCCCTCGCCTAAGGAAGGTAATGATCAACACGACTGGATTCGTTCGTTGTGCTGGCTCTCCCGCCGCACAGCTGCAGCTCGGATGAAGGTCATGCGGTTGCATCGCATTAAATGTGCGTATGTCGCTGGCAGGTCACACAAAATCGGGAGCCTCAAAAGGCGGAGAGAATACTGAAATGGCATGTGTAATCTACCGTAAGGTACCCCGTGCTCAGGAGCCTCACTCTGAATCCTTCATGCAAAATCAGCTAGTTTGATGCTTTTTTTTTTTTTTTTTCTTTCTTTTTTTTCTTTTTTTTTTTTCCCGCTGGCCTGACTCCCCCGAATATCGGATAGCCACGACTAAAAACGGCTTCTGGCGAAAAATAAAATTCAAAGTTTTAATGTAACTGTTGTTTTCATTACACACTCTACCGGGAATTCCCGTGTAAGCAGGCAATCCGCAGCCCAGGTTACAGGGTCGATGCGGCGTGCAGATCTTGAACCTTCACTTTTAACTGATTGGCCAGATCGTTGGCCTAAGTTGTAGATTTTATCGAAAATCAGCGATGGATATGTTTCTTCGTCAGCAAAATCGATCTCCCACGCCGAATATAGAATTGTGTAACCGGCCGGCATCATGTAGGTTAGCTGACAACAAGTCTTCACCATGGTTAGACCAGTACACCCATCAGTGAACACTACGAGTCCTCCAGCGAGCGGTACAAGCTAAAATATCTTGATTATTCAATTGCAGCAACTGCTATCAGCCAAGTTTCGGTGAGCGCTGCTCGTTGAGGGTATGAATCTGTTTAGGGGTTCATGCATGCATGTGCCCACTAAGTCAATATCAAAAAGTAGTACGACAATAAAGGGCTTAGTATTAATATTAGTAGAAGAGGTACATACGTTGAAACGTAAACCTGATATTGAAATCACTTATTCACAATGGCGTGTTCCTATGTATGCCTCGCCGCCGTAAGCTGAGGGCGTGATAGATAACGATAATGTGTTGAAGCCGTGGACTGTAAATAATTTGGGGGAAATGAAGTAATGGTACGTATCCGCCGGGAGTAATCTTTCTAGAAAGAGTGAAAACTTAGAGTATGTGTCAATTCATATGTAAACTATGAAGCATCCATACTAGAGCAAGTATTAATGCTAGACGGTTATGACAACAGGATACATGTAGGCATGACTCCGGGCTAGGTGAGGTTTGAAGGAAGAGGTGATTCACATACCTTATGTCAAATTTGCTAGACTGGTGAGAATTACAGTACCCTCGCCATATGTTAGCGTACGTAACCCTAATTCGGATTTACGTATAACGTGTATACAAAAGAGGATCGAATCTAACAACTTGCGAGAACTGACTATGGGGAACACAGATTTTTCAAGCCAACTATATGCCCTTAGACAGTGAGGGAATGCCCAGAGGCAAATCATCATTCCGATATGCATACTCCACACATACATCTCCATCCCCGGAGTACATATGCTGGTTACAATAGCACGCGGCCCAGAAACGGCAGGGAATGATCCAAAGCATCTCCTTATTGCGCGTATAAGTTTGACACTTTTAAAGATTAGACATTTTGGCTTATCGGGCCAAAAAGGGTTTATTGCCCAACCCCACGCATGTAGGCACTCGAACTCTTCGTTGTGCATATATCCATTTCCCCAGGGGGTTAACCAGGTAAACAGAAAGCCATTCGCCACTCAGCTGCATTCCGCATTGATATCACCGGTAGTTGACGAGACGTGCTCTATGCATGTCGCCATTAACATGGGTAATTGTATGTAGATTCCACCTCTGGGATTTAAAGCAATGTTCATAGAGTGTTCTCCAGAAGCTGCCAACCCAGTACCTTGCAGCCGATCTTTACAGGCTAGCCGCAAACAGGAATATATTCGGAAGCTATTGGAACGGAGTCGGAAGATATAGCACCCGGCGGTCAAATATTTCTGTTTTCCCGAATTCTCCCCTCGGCAGCGATCCCCCTGAACGTTCCCTGTTATGCTAGTTTCCCAGTCCGAGAGCATGGTATTGACTAATAATTTAGGTAATAAATCTTTGGAGCCAGGGCCCATTTGCTGATAAGCTTTTGTGAATAACTACAAGTGGAATGGTACCCTCTCGGTTATTACGGGCTGCAGCTGTCGTCGGTCCGTAACTTGTGAGGTGCATGCCGTACCTAATTTGTTTATCCCCCTTTTCCTCTTGGCAGAGTCGTTTCAGTGATTTTTCAGGTTCATACACTAATAGACTTTAGACATTACAAGACATTTCGCACAAGATCAGGGAAGGAATGTTTCTTACTGATATTTATATATATCTAGACGCCCACACCCCTCCTCTTCAAGCTCCGAGTGATACTCGATGACACGAGCCTCTCTGTGATTGGAGGTCCAAGCTTTGTAATAACCCCTCATAACATTGATCCGTGTTAAATTAGTATCAAATTATTTTTGTGGAGATGATCGGATCCCAAGGCGGTAGAAGCGAGCTGAGACATCGCCGAAGAAGTCTCTATGGTGGGGGATGTTGGTGTGCATTTCATTTGGGGGCAATGCTGGGAACGAATGTGATACAAAATACCGCGTATCACGATAGCCGCTCTCATGCTCGCTGCTCATGAATCAGGATTTTTTTTTTTCCCTCTCACATTCTTCAGAACTGCCGTTGTCCACAGCGCACCCCCAGTTGTTATCCATCAAGGGACCAAGTTTTTTTTCGTTGCATACCTAGATATCCGTGTTGTCGCCTGTAATTGTAAGAGTTTTACGTTCCTGAGGCTGCGCTCCATCCTAACTGGTTGCGATGATATGTGCCTCTGCCCCCATCGAGATAGTCGGCTTAAATGGCCTTGCGTTGGGACACAGATGACTTGTTTCCCGTGCACCTTGGCGATCACCGAAACAAATCAAACGCAAATAGCCAAAGACATTGGCCCACGTTGATGCACGGTCGCCCTAACCCTGGAGCCACGTCCAGTATGGTTTGGTGTCGTTGACGGGCAGCGTAAGGGCTGCCGTAAGTGCTGCAGCCAACAGCTTTCAGCTGCAGATGTCTGTGGCGCCAGGTCCGAGATACATATTGCTTTGGCTCCCCTCCTTCTCCCCTTTTTCCCTCTCTGGATTCATTCTAAGGAAGAGAAAGGGTGGGTTTGTACCATACTTTTCTATTTACAATGAATTCCCGCGATGAATCACTACCTATGTCACCCACGAAGACGAAGCAGTTCGTGAACATCTTTGGAGAAACAACATCTTCTCAAAACGACATGGCTCGATCTAATGATTTTAGAGATGACGGTGATCTAAGTGGGGACGAAGAAGACGAAGAAGAAGACGGCGAGGAAGTAGAGGAAGAAGAGGAGGAGGAGGAGGAAAAAGATGAGGAGGAAAAAGAAGAAGCTATTTCTTGGCAGAAGAATAGCAATTCTGTGGGATCGACTTTGGGTCTTTTGGCAGCTATCAAAGAGGAGGAGTCAGGCGACGAGAGATCACCAAAGCCCAAACGCGCTGAAAGAGTCAACCTAGTTGGGAACGCTCCGATGGAGAAGCTCACATATGGCTATTTCGATATCACGACATCCAAGAAACAGGCAGGAGTGGTAGCAACCCCTATTGAGGAGGCAGTCGAACCTGTAACTACTGCTGCTGATAATACCGAACCCTTTGGAAAGCCGCTGAATACTGAAAGGGTAAAGACCCCCTTGGCTGAAAGACGAGAACAGAAAAAAGATGAACCTTTAACTACACCGGTTTGTCTGGATTGTATCGTGAATGGGAATGATCATCATCATGGAAGGACTCCTGTTCAATCTCCACCACCCGCAAGGGCAACCTTCCCCCAACCTTCTTTAGCATCTTCCTTGAAAAGAACATCGAGCGAGTCAATAGGAGCATCTGTCGCATTAGATTCCAAGCCAGAAAAACCCATCACCGGAACCCCAAGCAAATCACTCGGTCATCCAGCTGTATCAAGTTTTTCGACGCCCCAGAAATCACCTCCCGAGGGTCTGGCTCCTCCGACCCCAGATGCAACTCCAAATACCACCCCTTCATTAAAGAGGAAAGGAACCCTTCCTGCTAAAGAGCTCACTCCCACACGGGATTTGCATTCGCAAGGAAACTTTTCAGATATCACACCTCCGCGGGATCAAGCGAACTTGAAAGTAGCAATACCAACACCCCCGAAGGAACCACAGCCAGGCCCTTCTCATGAGCGCTCATCACCTACGAAAAAATTATTTAATCCAGGTACCCCTGCCAGGCAACGGGTGCCAGCCATTCCGCCAACACCCCCAAGTACACCGGCGAGAAGAAAAAGCTTGCCCCATGAGTTTTCTAAATCATACCTTAATCTTCCAACTCCAGTGGAAGAGGAGCCATCCTCATCCATAGAACCAGCCCAAACCCAAATCCAAACTAAAGAAGAATCACAAGAACAACCCCAAACCGAAACCCAGACCGAAGCCCAGACCAAATCCCAGACCGGAGCTCAGGCCCAAACTGAGAACCACACCGAGACCGAAACCCAAACTGTGAGTGACATTAGAAAAGGACGTGGTCATAGCCGAAGCCACAGTGAAAGCCATAGTCACAATCATAGTCACAGCCATGGTGATGGAGATGACGATAACTGTCCATTCGTCAGCAGACACCGCAGCTTCAGAGAATTGCACCAGACAAAATCATATTCAAATAAGCCTAACGGTCCAGACTCTGTACGTCGTTTGACACACTCTTACAGTACATCGGACATCAACAGCCAAAGGCGTTCGTCTAGTCTTCCCCGAAATCCCGATCAATCATATTTGGGTATGCCAAATGGCTACAGTCGTTCCACATCGCCAGAGTTTTCGCGCATGCCCTACATCCAGCGCCCCGGTTCCACTGATGGCTACAGACGGCCGGGATCTTCAGATGGATTTAGACGCCCTGGTTCTTCCGATGGCTTCAGACGTCTCGGTTCAGCCGATGATTTTAGACGCCCTGGTTCTTCGGATGGCTCCCGGCTAGGCTACAATTACATGCAAAGCCGGCCCACTACTCCAGACGTGGGTTATGGCGGTAGCAGAATCCCCTTCATAGAGGGTTCCGAGTCAGGGTCATGGGCACCCCACCCACCTCCACCGAGTATTGCATCATCTGTTGGTACATCTGCCAATTCATCCATGCTGCTTAACCCATTAGCGCCAGCAATAGCATTCAGAAGAGAGGCTGCTCCGCGATCTGTATCCCATAGCATGATTTCCGAGAACGATTTCAACAACCTTGACCGCTTTTTTGAAGCCTTACGCAAAAAGGGGAGAAGCAGCAACCAAACCGAGGAACCAGACTCACCTGTGGATGAACTAACATCGGAATCAAAAGTGGGGACAGTCGTGCCAGACATTCCAAAAATAGAGGTCATCGAGGAAAATGATGCAGATTCAAAAGAGGGCGAGCTGGTCCAGAACATATTACCACGGATCTCCAAGTTCTATCTTCAGTACAAGAATATCTTGAACTTGACGCTCTCCATCTGGCTCTTCTTTCTCCTGCTTGGCACCTTTATTGGGGTAGCTACAGGATTTACATACTGCTTTGGAGATAGTGGGATAACTGCTTTCCTTTTCGGTCCGGGGAGGCTTTTTGAAGACCTAAGTCCGTTAATTGCGATTTGTGTCTGGATGAGTATTTTCCTTTGGATCACGGTCACCACAAACCGGATATTTAGTCCCGAGGCCGAAGAACTCCAGAAACAAGGTCTCCTTGCTGAAATTATCGGGTCCAAACGGGCGACAACACTCAAGAGACGACTCACCCACCCATGGGCGAAAACAGTAATGCTGTTTGTGCTGATTGGCGCCGGAACGCGCGGTTTATACGTTGGTGGGCAGATTGTTATGCCTCCTCTAGCGGCAGGCGTGAACAAGGGAGTTTCGGTTGGAATGCGATATTTCGACAACCTCCGCACACCTACCACCGAGATTGCGACGGGAACAGAGACAGAAATCGACGCGGCAAAGCAGGACCCTTGGGCGGATATGGATTTCATGTATTTCCAGTCAAGTGAGGATATGGATGCAAAGCAGGCTAGCAGCATGGAAGGGGGACAAGGGGAATACTCTCCGGGTGCAGATGGAGGCTACTTTGGAGATGAGAGGGAAATCAGCTGGGGTGAGGTCTTTAAGATGGGCATCACAATATTTGCACCTCCCATGGGCGTGGGTGCCTTGGCCTGGAGAAGGGGACGAAGCCAGTGAAGAATAAAGCGGACCATTTCTTTTGTTTTTATGATGATTATGAAAATCGTTATGACGTCGTTTTCAAAGGGTTTTTTTGTTAAAATCCTTTGAGATCATATGGAGGAGAGAAAAGAGATTTAGGGAACCATATTTTTATAAAATTGCTTTTGGTGGGGTTGTATTTTAGCGGTCGGGATTCATTCGCGGGTTTCATTACATGCCTTTTGGGGAGATCACGGTCGGGCACATTCGGAGTTTTTTTTATTTTTATTTTATATTTTTATACCATTTTCTTTATTTTATTACATCTCTTTTTGCAGGCCTTTCAGTCATCGATATTTGTTTATACCGGGCTGTCTAAATTGGTTTTTTTTTTCGGTTTGGCCTGTTTTATTCTTTGTTTTCCTTTATATTTCTGCATATTTCTCTCTCCTCTTTATGATTACGACCTGTCATGACGATTTCCTTTTCATCTTTTTACGACAATAACGATATGGCCCACAAGAGGCTTTCTTTTATATACTATTATTAGAAAATATTAGGGGGTGTTAATAATATGGTGTACCGGACGGAGTTTCTTTTTTAATTTTTGTGCTGGTGCGGGGATGGCGGCGATATCGGCGAGCGGGGAAGTGGGGGGAAGAGGGGGGTGAGGCCTAGGGTGAGGGTGAGGGTGAGGGTGAGGGTGAGGGTGAGGGTGGTGGTTTACTATATAGTAATGAAATACTACGCGCGTTGCAGAGTTGATTTTGATTTTTGAGTTTTGGTATTTGAGTTTATTTCACGATGTTTCATATTGTTTCTTGCGTTGTTCTTTTTCATTCCTTTTTTATTTTTTCTTTTCCCTGCCGGTGTCATGGATGCTCAGTGTACGGCACGCGCGTATTCGCACGCAGTTTCTAGAGTGAGTAGAGTACCTACAGACGTACATGCTGACCGCACGCCTATCTCTACTCTACTTCTAGGCTTTGATTTCAACTCGCTGCTGCACTGCTCAGCGTCCTATCCATCTATCTCCGTCGTCCGGCTGTACGGCGCGGCGTAATGTACGGCGTCTTGGCTTTATTGCTGCGTTTGCTTCAATACAGTAGCCGTACATATACATACGTGAGCATATTTCCAAACCCTGCAAGGATATTGTTGGCAGGAGAGGCAGCTCATCACGATCTCATTGCAATGGATAGTTGTGGGGGTGATGATGGTTCAATTCATCTAGACTGCCTGGCCCTGTAAGTACCTAAACTGTGCGTCTCTGCAGGTCTGATTTCTTTAGCTGCTAGTGCGGTTGTGTTGGGCATCGCGAGGGCTAATCATTCCCAGCTTCACATGCAACCAGAAACCACGCCTCAACAAATTCACAAATCTCTGCAGGACGCCGCGCCCGCCCGTCTTGTCTGCCCTGCGAGGAGTAGAGTAACTACTGACAACAACAACAACAATAATAACCATAACAATAACAATAACAATAACAACAAAATGGAATCGTTCGTTGAGGTAAAACACCAGGAACCTGAGACCGGCCCAATCCCGACCAAGAGACAGGCTTAATATCGGTACCTGACTGTTCCCGGGAAATGGTGGACTGTGGATGGATGGATGGATGAATGGGGCTATCGAGTTAGTTAATTCGAGCTGCAGTTGCAGTTCTTACTCTGCAGGTGTTAGCTACAATACCTAATGGGACCGGCGTATGGGTAGAGTACCTACTCTACCTATGTACGTGGGAGACGAATTGACGAGATGTCTCGCTCATATTTAGTATCTCTAAGAGTCTCCAAAGAGAGTCTAACTATGGGACCCTTGGTTGACAGGCGTTCACCTCGCCAACTAAATGTAACCCACTGCAGTCAGAGGAGTACGGGGCCATAATGTGAGTATGCCCTATCCTGCCCCCCATACCAACTAATTCCCCCTCTTTCTTTCCCTTAAACATCCTCCACGTCGTAAGGTTGGTTTTGTTATTGTTGCTAGCTCAGCAGGCAGAGAATAAAACGCCTAGCTGACACGTAGAGAGCATGTCACTCTTTCTCTGCGTAGGTAGAGTAGATGCTCTGTCTGGCTAGGAGTAAGTATGTTGTGTATGTTGTTGTAGTGTGTACCTAAGAGTAGGATACCCCAGGATTCCGGGCTGACCCCAAACACCCTGCATTGTCCGGCATGGCTGATTGACTGGTTAATGGTTTCTGTGGTTTCTGTGGTGCCTGTGGATTCTGTGGATTCTGTGGTTTCTGTGGTTTCTGTGGTTACTGTGGTTACTGAGCCCAGGGTATCTTCGCCGAGCCTGTATAATAAAAAGCCACATGGATATGCGGCTTTTCTGGGGAAGGTGCCGGTTTTACCTTTGCGATATCAGGGCCGATACCGCACCCTGTCTGTAGCAGTTATGGCATAACTAGAGTAGAGTACCTACATCTTACGCAGCAGTGCTACTACTGCAGAGTGACATGCGTGCGTATGTTGCGTAACTAGAGTAGAGCAAGTGTCAATAGTGACGTCCATCCGGCCATGGCCACGGGTCATAGTAAGCAAGTTATTTTGTAAGCTCAGTCTCACCCTATAGGAACTTGCCTTTAAGAATACTCGATACAGCTTCGGGTATCCAATGTCAGGGGTTATTTTGGGTGACTGTAGGTACCTACTTATGTCTAAGGTACGTACCTTTTACACTCTTGATCCTCCAAGAATAGATAGAGTAACTAACTGCCCTATGAACTGTATGATTTGCGGCCCCGCCCGTATACTTACAATCGGGTAGGGCAGGCGTTCCAAGCTGAGTGGTATTTAGAGCATTGCCATATGGCCCGTGCTTTGTTCTAAATTTACCTAGGAAACAACATGTTTATCGTGGAAATGCGGGGTGAAAAAAATGCCTCCCAATCAGAGGGAAACCCTAACCCTTATACAGAATTGTCAGGCGGATGGATTTATATGAAATCTTTTAGAAATCCCGCGTGCGCCGCAGAAATGTCGTGGGTCCATTGAGAGAGTGCTATAAGAGTCTCTTCGTATTGCCTCAAGTGTTTTGATTTTACGATCACTGTACAGTAAGCTCTAGAGTAGTATGAGACTGTGGGGCTAATCGGCACAATGAGAAATTTTCAAAGGACTGTCGACAAGCTAGCTTGGGGGAAACTACTGGCTACCAAACCACGAGGTTGGAAGGTTTGGTGCGTTCATTTCCCCACTTTCGGCGGCGATGGGCTGATTTCCTGTGGGAAGATTGCTGTGGGGAGTACTCTAGGGGGTGTTTTGATGCTTTGTTCTTAATTGTGCCTGATCATTGGGTTGGCTTGAGTTTTTGGCTGAGGATCATGAAAACCCTGTAGGTACATCAAGAGAGGGCTTTAGCTAGCTAGGTAGCTAATGGTAAACCGAAGGCTGGGTCGACGGATCTACTCTACTTGGGTCCAGCAGCCTCTAGGGGGAGAAAATATTGGAAATGATGATAATCCCTGTAAATTTCGATCAATGGATCATGATATTGAACATCATTCATCGGCGTTCGTTTTTTGATTTCTCTATCAAATTTTGAAAGTGACTCGTGGGGTTCTTTTGGAGGAGAGAGGGTCATTCTCTACATATGTTGGCTGAGACAAGATACACCATGCTCAAATTGTGTGCTGATCCCCCCCCCCCCCCGTGGCTGGGAAAATTTTCAATTCCATTGGTGACGTCGGGGGAAACAGGATTGAGGGGGAACTTTTGAGAACGATCATTGGACTTTTGGGCATGCAGAGATGATGCGTATGTCTTGCTTTCTCCTTACTCGCCCAACGGTGTGTAGGTACATACTTCAACCTCCACAAGGGTGGCCTGCAGCACGAATCGAACATGCTTGAAAAGATGCACGGGGGACTGTTAGCGTGCGCAGTAATTTAACATGTTCACAGGTTATTATCAATATATGCCCCCCCCCCCCCGGGGCATAATTGATCATGTCTCGGAAGTGGTCAAGCTAGTCTAGAAAGCCAAATCTAGGATCTAGAAGCCGGGATGACTTGAACCCGGGATGCGTATAATTGAGCATATGACACTTTGATTACAATGGGCGTCCCTTATGGTGTTGGATAAAGTTTGTTTCGGCTTCTATATGGAATTGCTGTTACCGCATATGGCAATTTCGCTTAATCAATATCCTAATATACGGCTTTGAGGGTGTGCCTGCATTGAAAATAAGGTTTTGGGGGCTACCCGCTTTGGCTTGGCGCACCCAGGATCACTCGATATCGAGGTGTCTGCATTGGGCGCCGTATCAGCGCAATGGACCCGTGAGAGATTGATAATAGGGCATGCATTGGAATCTCCTCGTAAAGGAATATCAGGCAGAGCCATATGGCTTCTTAAGGAGCACTCCCTCGTTGCTTAATTATGTCCCTGCACCTGTCAAGATGTTGATATTTCTTTCAGAACCCCCCCTTACTTGTAGAATCGAATCGTAATCTCACATGGCCGAATTTTCCAGAACACAACACAAATTTGTAGGGCGCTCTGCATGTGCAGGGGGGCTGTCTCGACTCTCGAGATCACAAGGGTACATGTAGTTATTGAGAGTGACAGGTGTCTCGATCTATATCTTCCTGTGTGATTTCTGAGATGATGTTTGTATTCTTATGACAGCGCCGACGAGACCGTAATGAGTATAAGGGTTGCCAGTATATCTACCCCATACATGTAATTTCCTACCTTAAGCTTCTAGATGACCGCCATGTCACATCGCACAGCGCCTAATATCCAGCCTGTTTATTCCCACAACACCAGAGCTGATGCACATGAAGCTCCCTGAGGGGCTGGTTGCACCATGAATGAATATGGGGAATACATGTATACTCATCCGATGGACCGCAGTCTCTAGCCACACTAGTGGGGGGTTAACTAGTATCCATTGACTGGGACCTTACTGGATACGGTTAAGATGCCGTTTGTCTGCGGATTTGGAATTATCTAGTTCGGTTTGTTCTGGGTGTGGACGAGGTTAGATACATGAAGCCATCCTAGCGTTCTTGAGCTCATAGATACTTCATAGAGGCCTAGCTAGTGCTTGAGCTATGGAAGGGTATATAATTTTCATACCAGGAGCCCGCTTATCTGCGCCCTGAGATATATCCCAGAATATAAACTGGAAAGCTGTTTCATGCCCCTCCGTTCCCCTCGCAAGTGAAAAGAGGGGAGAAGAAGAAAAAGGGGGGGGGGGTATCAGCCAAATCGACAATATGGATTCCAAATCCTAAAGACTGAAAAATATTTATGTTAGAGTTTTCAAGGCAAAAATCTTGACTACCGAACAATGGGCCCTATCAGGCCCTCTTTTTTATCCATGATCTAATCCATGATTTCCAATTTCCCGGAGCTCTGGGAATCTGGCTGGTAAAAACATGGTAGATCTGATTCGGCCAATCCGCCCATCTCTATGACTAAATTCTATTAGGGATATAAGTTAGGCTATTTGTGATATTTGGTTAGTTTGCTTATCTTTTATTGCTTTGACGGCGTACTCCTGATACGGTAATCATATATTATCACTCGGTGGTACCAACCCGGAAGAGAATTTCTTTTATTTATTTATCATGTTAGAAAAGTATAATATAGCGGCAAAGTTACGGTATACACAGAGAGATATAAGATAGATGTCTTGTATAATTATATATTTACCCTAGAGTATAAATTAGAAAATACACGCCCGTTGAGTTTCGCAGAGCAGGTAGGGGCCGCGATGGGCCTACTGCTGATAACAGTATAGAAGTATAATGGGAGTAATAGGATAGGCCTTAGTATGATTCATAAAACTTCCCGCTCAGGACCTTGCCTTGGGGTAGTTATATCAGGGCATAGTCGAATGCTATGCTAGGGTGTCGCTGCCCACCTCGAGCTGCTCGAGGTATTAGCCCTCTCGGGTGGATATACCACAAGAAATTTCCTTTACTGATCGCTTCAAGTAGCCCTGCTGACTGGACCTAGAGGGCCCGCCGAGATTGGACAGCGAGTAAGACGGACTAGAATATTGAATTCCCCCTGTACCATGGTGCCAGAAATGAAATGTCACTGATCGCCATCGGTCATGCATTGTTCGGGGAGGATGGCTTCAAAACTGGCAATTTACACTTCACCACATTAGAAAGTGGTTGCCGAAACCGTGGATGTAGGATGCGCTGGAGGTGTTTACTATCCTGCATGTAGTTTCATATCCTGCCAGCGTATTCTACAGTAAGCGTGAAGAACTATTTATCTACAGAGTTTCTCCTACCATACCTTCCCTGTGTGGTTAATGAGGTGACTGAGGGGAACTGTCAATTTTGCCTCCCACAACCGTCATTTTCAATAGGATCTGACACTTAACAAATACCCTCTAGTGTTAAGTAAGTGGCATTTCAATCTTGGCGAAGTGGGTACTGTACGGATATGAATATCTCTTGATCCGTGGAACCAAGGAGCGGATACCCAGGATGTAGCAACACTCGAGTGATCCCCAGTTGGAAATCAAGTAGAAATAATCTTGTTAAAAGCACTCCACTTAGCGATAAGCCATATCCCCGTATGAACTTGAACAAACGCACCCAAGAAACGGCCATTTGAGCCTATACTAAGGGGAGGCTACCAAGGATTGCCGACCGTAGATTGTTCTGTTTACTTTAGTTCTAGCCATCTTGATGCTGGACACCCGTTGAAATATTTTTAATTCGGAATGAAAGAGGCCGCCAGGATACTGTATACTATTAGTGGTGCCAATTCGATTTTCAACATAAAGGTAATGCGGATCGCTTATATTCCGGACTATTTACCCCGCAATATGTTTGAGAGGAGAAAGTAATGTTATTGGACACATGCAATCCACTCACCGGAGTTCGAATTCGGCCGACGTATATTTCCTAGTAGCATTCTTGATACCAAAGAGTCTAGATTGGCTAGATTTATCCCAGCTAGTAATAATAGAAAACCATTTTTAGACCCACTAGTCCCCATTAGGAAGATCTAATAATCCTTCACGGACTTTGAATACTATCCGGACTTAACCGGCCAAGAATTGTCCCGCCCGTACAACAGTGCCGATCTGCTTTCATGATATAAGTATCGGACCATAACGATAAATTGAGAATAAGAAAACAGAGCTGAACAGCATATTTATACACAAAATAAATTTTACCTACGAAAGCAATTCATATCCAATATCACCAAAAAAAGAAAAATGACAGAAACAATTCTCCTCAAAAACGGAACGCTTCTGTTGCATTCCGATGACAACAAAACTGTTAACACGGTCATTTCTGATCTTCTCATTCGAGGGGACCGGATTGAGGCCATCGCGAAAGACATAGTACCCGAGGAGGGGACCACTGTGATCGATTGCACAGACAAGATTGTTTCCCCGGGATTCGTGGATACGCATAGACATATGTGGCACACGCAAATGAAAGGTTACGCCGACACTCTGCTGTATGACTATATTATAGGTAACATTTTCAACCAAATTTAGAGCGGGTAAAGGCTTACATTGGTTCAAGCCAATTTCATCCCGGGGGCTTTATATACCCCCTCGGATGTCTTCTGGGGGCAACTGGCTGGGTGTCTTGAGGCAATAGACGCAGGAACTACTACTGTAGTGGATCACAGTCATATTAACCACTCCCAAGAACATGGTAACTACTAAGCACATTTTGTTAGCGCTATAGGACTGCAATAAACTAACATAGAAAATCTCATAGCCCCATGCGCCATATCTGCAACTCTTACCTCGGGAATTCGCTCCTTCTATTGCTATTGCCCCAACCTCCGAGTCGCAAACTGGACACCCTACACACTCGATACGAACCCAGCGCCGTGGTTCTTTTCGCAGCTTCAATCAATCTCCGAGCTCACAAAAAAGACGGGCCATACCCGTGTCCTCCCTGGGCTTGCCTTTGATGGCATGTCTGCGCCCCAAGAAGCCGTCACTGGCATCATCACTACTGCCCGTAACCTGGGCCTCAGTGTGATAACCACTCATCATAGCCCTCAATTAGATTCTATCCGCCTTCTCAGCGACTACTCACTCCTCTCTTCAGACATGATCTTCTCTCACGCAACTGGAATTACCGAGCAAGAGACGTCTCTCATTAATACCAAGGGCGGTTATATCTCGTCAACCCCATCGACAGAGCTCCAAATGGGCATCGGATCCCCCGTATGCACACGCCCTGAACTCCGTGACCACTCATCTATCGGAGTGGACTGTCACTCCACGACATCAGCAGACCTCTTTGGGCAGATGCGGATGGTGCTGCAATCGGCGCGCAACACGTACACCGAGAAGCTCGGGCGTGTGCCGAGCGTGGTAAATATCACGGCGCTCGAGGTCTTCAATATGGGGACAATTGGTGGCGCACGAGCAGTTGGAATGGAAAACGAGATCGGAAGCCTAAAGGCGGGGAAGAAGGCGGATGTGGTGGTGTTTGATGGCATGAGCCCCGGGTTAGTTTGTGGGAGTCCCAACGATGCGGTAGGAGCGATTGTGCTACATGCAAGTGTTAGAGATGTCGAGACGGTTATTGTAGACGGTGTGGTGAGAAAGAGGGATGGGAAGTTGGTTCCATGTCAGTTAGAAGTCTTTGAAGGTATGGGCAATAATGTGAGCGTGGAAGGCGAGATCGAGTGGAAGAGGGTAGCAAGAGAGGTGGTGGATAGTCGGGCGAAGATTTATAAGAAGGTGGAAGGAGTCGATTCCGAAGCGGCGAAGCAGGCTATCCTTAAAATGTTTGGAATGATATAGGGCGAACTGAATTGCGCAGAAACGCCGTGATCATGGCCGAGTCGTGTAGAGTAGAGTCCTGATAGAAACTTTTATAAGTGCGCTCATGTAAATATTATTTACAAGTAGTCAAAGATCTCAACTCAACTTATATCTCTCCCATAGATTCTAGTAATTGAGTCTTTGATGATAGAGAGAGGCCTTTTGGAAATCACAGGTTAGCTAGGCAATGAGATCAACAAATGCTGGAGCAGATAAGTGCCAAGTCAGGGTTAGGGCTATAAGCAGCAATCCATAGTTCGAGTGAGAAAATATGATTAACTATCTGGCGGGCTCTGACGCAACGTGTTTTCGGGCGCTACCACTGAATATCACCCTCTAAGAGGCTGTTAGTAGATGGATTTGTGATGGGGAGATATTAGGTATGTAGGGTAAGAGGCTGAAGAAATTAGGGCCAACTATATCATAGCAACTTAGCAACTAGACATATAGTCTCTTGCTCAGACTGAGTTTTGTGTTTCAGCCACAATCAAAAACAGTCTGGGAACGAGACAACTAGACATGGTACTTGTATCTTGTGCCCTTAAACGGGTAGGGTCTTGGTAAATACTTGTGTTGTCCATGAGGCTACACATTATTAGAGTGGGTGAGTAAGTTCCCAGCGTAAGATGGCGCTTCAATATCGCTATATCGTTTCTGGTATCCATTGTAGTTATCTAACCCGAGTGTGCTCAAGACCCGCATGCCTTGAGTTGCCTCAACTATGAATACATCGTAGACTCTACTGGTGTCTACCTACATAATTCTAGGTTGCCCTTTGGGTGGCTCATATATATATATATATAGGGCTTCATTATTAAGAATATCGAATTGCGGCGCGGCCCAGTGATTTCAAATCATATTACATACAAGGTAGAAGTTTCTCCGTTGTGTATATGAACTTGATGTAGTAAGGAATAGCCAGCCAAATTTTTATCAATAGGACGGGGGTAGGACCTAGGCAAGGTGATAAGATAGGGATGGCAGTCACCTCGCCCTATTGATAAAATTTTGGCAAGTAATACATGCGCGAGCGCGCAAGATTTTTTAATTTCTTAATTGATAGAGATTACGTTACGCTACATGTAGTGTAGTGGGAATTTGGCATGAGTTTATGTGTGCATGGGGCTGGGGTCCCAGAACTTATCGTATGCCGATGACATAACTCATCGGCCAGGGGACCAAAACACAGCAAAGATGCCTAAAATGAGCTTTTTTTTTTTTTTCTTTCTTTTCTTTTTTCAAATAGCTGTATAAACTAGACTAGTAAGATGTAATTTATGGGAATGAGTTATATAGAATTTTATCACTAGAATTTAATTGTAACAAGGCTATCTTCAAAAAAAAAAAAAAAAGCATTATAGCATCAATGGTAGAGGGTTGATCTCCAAATCATGCCAAGACCTTAATTTTGTATGGGATCTTGGCAAAATCAACCAAAATATCAGCACCTACAAATCCAAACTCGTACTACAACCCCCACATACAGAAGTTTCTATCCCTTAGGTTTGGTTAAATTTTGGGGTAGAATTTGAAGCGCGGCGAGCTGTCGATTTTGGCCTTTTTGTTTGGTGTGTTTTGGTAGTACTGACTTTGATCTTTGATTGCAGGAGTTAAAAAGTTTGGTATTTAATACCTCTAGAGCGTATTATATGTGTACATATAGCATTGTGATCATCCCCTTATGAGCAGCTCGCTGCTCGCAGAGGTGTTAATACCGTAAAAACTCGAAAAAATTGGCTGTGCATATGAGATCAAAATTACTGTTAGAAGACATGATCTACACACTTCAAGCAATCGTCGAGACAGTGATCCCTGGCCGGAGACAGCCAATTTTTCGAGTTTCCACGGTATAGCGAGCAGTGATCATGAGGGTCCGTCCGGGCGCACCTAAATATCATCTAAAACGGAATATTCGCTACCACATGTGTTAGGATCATCTCAAATATCACGATATTTGGGTGCACCCGAATCCAAACAATTATGTGTATATATGCCACGTAGTATGTTTGATGGAATGTGACGACTGAAAGAAGTCGTTACGTTGTAAGGTGTTTGAGTATAAGGGAATATGCACTTGCATACTTCGGAAATATCAAGCCAATCAATCACAGCCGAAGGAGTGACATTTCCTCATAGCTGATCATCCGGCCTCCGCCAGCTGGCTAGTTTGTTGTCACATTTAAACATTCAAAATTTACGTCCCCTATCAGGCTCTAAAGAATTCGAATGCCCTTCTCATGCGTCATCAATACAGGAGGGTCACGTGATCAAATCTTCAGAATGAAGACCCATTTTCATCCGACCCTCTAGGCGATCCTCGAGGGAGGCGTTGTCGCCGGTAACTGCGCCTGAGCATGGTTTATGGATGCTTTTCCTGCCACAAACCAGTACTAGTATCAGCACGACATGATATGAGCCCGGCGGACGAGGTAGACTTATAGACGCTTTTTCAGTCTGAGAACTCGAGAAAAATGCGGGCCGGTTAATTCTCTTGGTGTGATAACGTTGTCTTCAGCTCCATGCTTTTGTGGCTGTACCTACACTAACCCTGTATACTCAGAATTACGCCAGCTTACCCGGAAAATACACGCAGTTTGCCGAGCAAAACAACCCTAGCAGTATTCTCAGCACGGCAAGGTGGCCGGCAGTATAGTACCGGTATCCATCTTATATTCGGATTACTAGAGCGATAGTTCATTTGTGGATCTATGCACCCATGGGCTCTGAGTCTATAATTATTAGTTAGGCTTCAATACTGGGGTTTTGGTTTGCGCGGTAAGTGTAGCTTTATAAATTCAGTCCTGATATCCTGATATGATTACTTATATTATACTAATATTTAAAGGTCCGTATTAATCTGATGTATCTTCATATCGAAGTTACTCCATCAAATAGGTGCTCTAGACTATACCATGTTACCATGAAAGCATTCTGCATCAGAATCCGGCTATCTGTACGTTGTCATTAACATCCTTGGGCATGCGCAGTACACATATCAACTTATGGCCAGGAATAAGAACGCAGGAACCCGAATAAAGCTTAAGGAAATGGCTGAAAGATTAAATAAACAACCGCTCTAAATGTCGGGAATGGTCGACCTATCATATATATCTATATATATAAAATACATGGAGACCCCTTCTGGGGATTTCTGCAAGGAACATATTACCACCCACACCCTTCATGATTGCAGACACACACTCCTGAAAGAAAAGAAAAAAAAAAAAAAAAAAAACTAGAAATCTCTTCTAAGAAGGGCAATACCCGAATAGTTCTCCATACCAATGATTCAACGAGACGCAAAATTCGGTGAAATCAAACAGACTTAGCTTATCGACATAATGACCGTGCACGCCCACGTTGAAAGTCAAGATAACGGATAGACGGCAAGCATGAACTGCATGTCTCAACTTTACCGAGAAATTCTCCCTCCATTCCATATCTGGGTTGTGGAAGATGGCGTCTATATAACTCTAGAGATTGCTTAATTTTTTTTTGAACAGTAGAACTGCAGTCTTTCATTTCCTTCATTTCCCCCCTCTTGTAGCAGTTACATAGCCCTGGCGGTGTTCTTTTCTGTCTTTACATTTTTTATTACACTCATTTGGTTTGTTGATTTTTTTTTACGCTCGTTAACGTTTTGCATTATTTACTTTCCACATTCATTTTTATTTCATTTATTTATTATCTAGATATCGGCCATATTAACCTGCAGATCATGAAGATCCTCACCCTATCCCCCGTGTCATTACTCCTTCTCCTTCCAAATCTGGCGCAGGCAGCCTATGTCCTCGAAGATGACTATAATGCCCAGAATTTCCTAAGTAAATTCAATTACTTTACAGTAAGTTAACTTCTTCGCCCCCCCCCCCCCAAATAGGAACACAAAAACGGTCTTCAATCTAACTACACCTCATATACAGGGCTCCGACCCAACCCATGGCTTCGTAAAGTATGTCGACGAGCAAACAGCTAAGACAAAGCAATACGTCCGTCCCAACGGCAAGCAAGTCTATATAGGCGTCGACCACAAAAGCAAAGTCCCCTTCAAGCCTGCCGACAAAACAGGCACTGGTACAGGCGGCCGGGAGAGCGTCCGTCTTGAGAGCAAAGTTCAATATACAAAGGGTCTCTTCATTCTCGATCTCGAGCACATGCCCGGCGGTCCCTGCGGGACATGGCCTGCATTGCAAGTCCTTTTTCTTTCCTTGAATACTATTTGTTGCTAACAGAATGTAGCTGGACTGTTGGCGGAGGTTGGCCAAATAATGGTGAGATCGATATCATCGAAGGTATAACCCTAACCCTCCCCTCTTGATAAACCCACAAACTAATCATTACCCATAGGCGTCCACAGAAATACGGTAAACATGATGGCACTTCATACTGGCCCTCAATGCGCCGTGCGTAACCCGAAACAGAAAGCTCTCATTGAGGCGCCCAACTGCGACGTAAAGGCCCCCGGCCAAGCCTCGAACCAAGGCTGCAGTATGAAGGTACAACACACTCCCCACTCCTACCTCTAGGGAAGCACACACTAAAGACCTGAATAGGACAAGGGTATCGCTTCTTATGGCGACGCATTCAACCAAGCAAAAGGCGGTGTCTTTGCCATGGAGTGGACCTCAACTCACATCAAGATTTGGTTTTTCCCGCGCGGCCAGATCCCAAAGGACATCAACAACCCGGACCCCAAAACCTGGGGAACACCAAACGCCAGCTTCGAGGGTGGCTGCAACTTCGACCAGAAGTTCAAGGACCATAAGATAATCTTTAATATTACGTTCTGCGGGGACTGGGCCGGCGGTGTATGGGGTACTCCAGCAGTCGATGGCGGGTGGTATGCATTTCCGGCCCTGAGAATGTAGTGGTGCAGAGTTGAAGCGATAGCTAACTGGGTTTGTTGTAATGTAGTGGTTCAAGAGCAAAGACGTGTGTGGAGTTTGTCGCCAATAACCCCGGAGAGTTTGAGAAGGCCTTCTGGACTATCAACAGCTTGAAGGTTTTCAAGCAGAAGTAGTATTTAAGCCTATGTTTGCGGAGTTTTGGAGTTTTGCTTTTCTTTTTCTTTTTCTTTTCTTTCTTTTCTTTCTTTTTTCCCTTCCTTCCTTCTTTCTTTCATTCCTCCTACCTTTTTTGGTGTTTTGTTGGGATTGTATTTTCGGGTTTTTAAGGTTTGTTTATTGCGTAGTTTATATGGGTTAGATTAGATTTAGACATCTTCAATTGAATGTGGTCGCAGGCCATTTTTTCGCCATCACAGCAAAAATATCTTGCATATTTATTATAATCAATAGCTACAGATTACACCTATATATAACTAACTCCTATATAAAGGATAAAATGACCCCCCCCCCCCGGACCAGACCAGACAAACAAAGGAATTCACAACCGTGAAATAACAAACCAATTCCAATCCTTAAGTAAATTAACGCCGTATGCACCTCAGCTATGCACTTGATGCCTTATCCGAATTTAAATTCTCTTCAGCAGTCGCACACCCCCGGGACTGCAAATTCTGCAGCAGCGTATCAAACCGAGATAGCAGATCAGCGATGCGGAACGGCTTCGATATCGCATCATCCTAGATAAACTTCTGTTAGCACCGCTACTATCACCACTACTCTAGTACCACACGAAGAGTTAGCTGTCAACATACCATACCAGCCTCCGTCATCTTTGCAACCTGCTCGGGTCTCGCGTTTGCGCTGATACCCATGATGGGGACATGACGTCTGATAGCACCTGCTTTCTCCATCTCTCGTATTTTAACTGTGGCTGTGTTACCGTCCATCACAGGCATCTCCATGTCCATTAGGACGATATCAATCCTTATCCCGCCCTCCTGCTTTGCAAACACAGATTCAGAGATAAGCTTCAGCGCCTCCTCCCCGTTACCTGCAACATGTGTGATGCAACCTTCTTTCCGCAGCTGCCGTCGTAGCACTTCCTGATTAATGAGGTTGTCCTCGACAATGAGCACATTATAAGGGGTCTGCTCGCGCGCAGTGCCCTGGGAGGGCTGCGGATAGCTTTTCATAGCGGCAATGCCGACCTCTCCGGCAGGAGCGGCGACGATTTCCTCGAACTTCGAAAGTTTTTCGCCGCTTGCATGTGGTGATGGCTGTGGGCGTGAAGACATCCGTGGGACTTCAGGGGGCCCCATGGAGCGACGGGCACGGATGTAGAATGAGAAAGAACTGCCGTGACCTTCTTGGGAGTGGACACCAATCTCGCCGCCTTGGATGCGGCAGAGTTGACGGCAGATGAAGAGGCCGAGCCCTGAACCACCGTAAGTGACGTGCGTTCGTGGCACCTGCTCGAAACGTTTAAAAAGCTTTTTTTGCCATTCTTCGCTGATTCCTATACCGCTGTCCTAGTAATGAGGGTTAGAATATTTTTGATGCTGAAATTTGTAGGTTCCTCCAGGCAATGTATAATTACTTCAATAGTAATGAGTATATAGACCACTTCTCCAGACCCCCAGTCGGCCGCGGGAATATCCTGTAAACGGATCTGATCACCGTTATGGTATACTACGGTGCCATGGCCGGTAGGCTTCTCCAGTGATGCTCCCAGGCGAGTAATGATCTGGCGCTTGCCGGTCTGGAGAGATGTGAACTTGATAGCGTTGGTAATGAGGTTCATCTAGCGCCCAGAGAGGTTAAGGAAACCGTTCTTCCAATCGTTGACAGGAGGATCAATATTACCAAAATTTGCGAAAATCTCGATGGATCTGCTTTTACCCAGTCGACCGCGAGTTCTTTGTACGAGTCCTCGATCTAACGCCCCAACCAAGTGTTAGTATCATCCACAATTATATATGGCTAGTTATAAGAAAATCTGGAGACGCGCCATGTATTGGCATGAAATTCTCTTGACATGCAACTCTGATTGAAAAATCTTCATAATCTGGCTAACGGTCTTGTGTATCTGCACGTCTACGGGAACAACACTTAGCAGCATCGAATCCAGTTTGCTTAGCGTAAGAACATCGTCGATAATTCTCATCTACTCCCCCATGCACTCAGTCAGCAAATACCCCAATCTAGGTCAACACCTTTCCCAAAAGGGACCATTCGAAAATGTACAAAAATGCAAAATAACAAACATATTTCACCCTCATTAGATCAACAAGATGGCTTTGCAAACCTGGTGCTGAACGCAAACCAAAATCGTTGAGGCGGAATCAATCATCTCCTCTATGTCCAATCCATGTTCTTTCTCTTTATTATTCTGAAATTCCATCAGTGCACTCAGAATCCCATCGGCGCATTGCAACGTCGCCGAAAACGGATTCCGCAGCTCGTGTGAGAAGATATCTATGAAGTTCTCTTGCTGACGCCTCCGTTCAACAGCTTGTGTGGATAGCTGCCGCTGATATTCCTCGTTCAACTTGATGCTTGTGATATCAGCAAGTGTTAGTATATATCCCATCACGATTTCATTTCCATCAGGGCCTCTATTGGTTTGAGGGATAATAGAGCATGTACACCAGTACTTCCAGCCTTGCGGATTCGAGGCGTCATAGCCGATTCGAGTCTCCCATTGCATGGACACCTGAGATTTAATAACTTCGCGGAAGTATTGAAACACTCGGGGACGGTCCTCTACATAAATAGTCTCCCGCCATGCATCAGGATCACTATCCTTCGGCAGTGAACTGAGCTGGTAATAGCTATCGTTCCGGAAAAATACCGACCCATCCGTACCTAAGAGAGCAAGGCCAACAGGGATCGTCTCTGCTATCTAAGTGTTAGGAGTCAGTGCCCGAGCTGCATGTTTTGTTACATGGACTAGGAGTAAAATAATTCAAAGAAAAATGTATATAGATGGATGCGCACCCACCCGGGTAAAAAGCAGCTCACTATTTCTCAGCTCCGCCGTCCTTTTCTCCAGCTGTTCCTGCAACTCTATAGCTTGTATATTTGCAACACGCTCCGTCTCTTCGCTTATAGCCTTTGCTATCTCGCCCTTTAGCAGCAAAACTCTCCCGGTAGTAGTCGCAAGCTCTTTCTTTAGCATATTGATCCACAATTTATAGTCACCGTCATATGGCCTCCGTGGATTCAATCCTAATATCAAAAACGCCTGCGTAGTCGCCTTTGTTGCCTGTACCGGGATGATTACTGCCGACCTTGGCACGTCCCCAAAGCCTCTGAATACAACACCATCCATCTCCCTGATGTCACTAAAGTCCAAATCCTTTACCACTACGCTAGATGTCTCACTTGCCTCCCTTATCTGCTCTGTAAAATACCCATAATCTTTGGCTAGATCGCACTCGTTGGGTGCGGTATAGCCGCCCTCTGGGAGACCGGTGTTTCCCATGAGTATACATTTCACCTCCAAAGATGGACTAGAGCCAACAGACGACTGACTTTCCATTGTCTTATATAGCATCAAGAAGGGTGAGTCCATGTGATTGTCCTCGAAGGCTTCGAGAATAAGTGTCCAGAAGTTATCTTCATCTAGGTCCTTCACTGAGCCCAAAAGCTCCCCCATCCGCTGCAAGGTAGCCATGCGCCTGGCCGACACAATCTGGCGGGTATGCTCAAATGCCTGCCCCAAGACGCCTACAGGGGTCCCCTCTTCGCCGACTACCGCGGAGACCGAAAAGTCAAAATAACATTCTTCAATGAGATCCCCTCTGTGGAGACAAAATTGTTTTGCCTCTTTGACCGTCCCCTGGCCTCTATGATACGCAGCATCTAGGAGTGGCAGAAAGTAGTTTTTGAGCTCCGGCCATCCACTACTAAACGTCTTACCGAGAAGTTCTGGGTCTTTGTTTTGCGCTATTGTGCGCCATTGCTCGTTATATAGTATTGTGTAGTCAGAACCCCAGTAGAACGCAGTTGGATATGGCATGGCCATTATCGAAATTGCAACTAATCGAAGCACTGGTGACCATTCGCTGTAAGGGCCATAACTTGTTTTACTCCTACATTTACATGCTATCAATATCTATTACAGTCAATATGAGAGGGTGGGTTGATGTACCAGTCCACTTGCCGCAGGTTGTAATAATGCTGTGATGTCTGCGCCAGAGGCGATATATCCTGTGTCCAATCCATAAAAGCACTTGATTGCTGCGACATTTTTAATTTTGACTCTGGAGAGACAGGCAACGCTCCAGACATTTGCTTGCCAGAAATAAACGGGAAATCCTTTTTATATTTGTTCATATTCACTGTATTTTCATCCTCGCCACCGGATCCCTCTGGGGAGACTGTTACCTTTGTTACCAGTGCATGTTTTCCGCTTTCTTTATCCTCATAGACCGATGAGTACGAGGCTATCGAACTACCACTCTTGTGTCCGTTCGTGGTCGTACTGGCCGCTGGCGAAGGCGACATCTTTTCGACTTCTGCCCATCCACGCTCAGTCTTACCTGAGCCTACCTTTGCACACTCATTCACCTCTTTTGCCCAATGATCAAGACTCCATTCCGGCATTGGCATGATTTCCACAGTAACGGCCATAATGGACCCTCTTCTCGAGGTGCCGGTGCCCACAGGAACAGCTGTAAACCTCCACTTGCCTGAGGGAAAGGATCCTCCACCGCTATTCAGTAAGCCACCGGTCAAGACCAACGACATATCCAGCTCACCCCGGCGCTCCAGGTCCCGCAGTGCATCATTGGCGAAGAGAATAGTGCCGGGCTGCGCTGCAGTCGAGGGTTCGGTAGGGATCGAAACTATGAAAGTAGGACGGGTATCAATCATTAGAAAATCAAGAGCATAGGTTCCCAAGTGGGTGGCGGAGGATTTGGCAGGCATGATGGCTGCTGCTGATGATGATGGTAGAAGAGCGACACGGCGCTCGAGTGGCAGGAAGTGAATCTTGAATAGACGTTAATTTTCCAGTGGAGTAGCAGAGGTAATTGGTACAAAATCCTTCGGGAGAAAAGAATCAGAGGAACAAGTACGCTTAGTATGAAGTATGGGTATGATGTGACTGCCGTGGTAAGTACAGTACAGATGCCCATTAGTCTCTAGGGGAGGTTATCCAGATGATGAACACATGTTCTTAATATCCCCGCTAGAAGACTAGAGCTTCAGCTTCTAGGGCGAGTCGGAGAACAGATCCGCCGCCCCACTATATACGATGGGGGGAGGTCCAAGCTAGCTGCAAAGTCATTCTCTAATGTTGGTGGCCCGTAATGTTGATTTCCGGGTTTCTCCTCATGTTTTTTTTTTTTTTTTTTTTTTTTTTTCTTTTTTTTTTTTTCCTAATTCTTTAACCTCCTTTGCTTTGAAAATATTCTTTTTCTTTCGAGCTCGCTTGCGCGTCAACAACGGTAGGTACATAGTACATCTCCACGCTGACGTCCCGTCTCTTTTATTCGTTTTTATGCTTATCTGCAGTTACCGGGCAGATCCGAGGCTTGACGATTTCATATACCTGTGTTCATGGCATGGGGTTATTGATCGAGACTTGGCAAAATTCATGTCTCTTGTCTATCCCCGTTTCTTCTAGAGCTGTTCGGTACAGTGCTGAATTGACCCAGGATCTTGGATCTCGCATTATCCCCCTGTTTCTTGAACTTGAACTGGCGGGGTGGGGTTAAGAGTTCGGGTGTGGTGCATACAGAGACACCACCACCCGTCCTCGGGATGATGCGCTGCTGTATTGCTAATCACAGGGACACACCATCTAACATAAAATTTCTGGATACAATATTCTACTTTTGATATTCATGATGATGACGACGATGAAGATGAAGATGATGGATAGATAGAGGAACTACATTACGATTGGTAAGCTCCGTGGTTATTCAGCCTACATTCACTAAAATGGCCTCAGTCTGGGGCTATATTTGGACATATTTTCACATTCTAGGCTCGGGGTTTGTAATATTCAAGAAGTATGTACATACTCCACCATATATACACAGATGTAACTACATGTATCTAGATCTATGGTTTGCCAAGTCTTTAATAACCCCGGCCCACAACCATGATATCTAAGACTGGGCGCACTATACCCCGTACCCAGGGTCCTTAAAACATTGAGGCCAAATATATTGACCAAATGAGATCAGAAGAAGCTGAATCCAATTGTTTGAAGAAGAAATAGTAATGATAATGATGATAATAATAATAATAATAATAATAATAATAATAATAATAATAATAATAATAATAATAATAATAATAATAATAATATAATAATAATAATAATAATAATAATAATAATAATAATAATAATAATAATAATAATAATAATAATAATAATAATAATAATAATAATAATAATAATAATAATAATAATAATAATAATAATAATAATAATAATAATAATAATAAAACATCAGTCCTGCATTCCGAGTTGTGGGAGGAGACATGAACCTGTATCATTGAGGACGTTGCATCACTTTGAGGTCCCCGGGGTACTTAAGCACTTCTTACGCATTAAGACTATCTATCTGAGTAGGGTTAAATATCCGAAGGGCCGGAAAAGGGAGCCAGTGCGTACTATACTACTTGGTCTTAGTTGTGCCTTTTTGTATCCGTGAACATTGTAGATACGTCAACATCTTAGCAGCCAGAGGGGGCCGAGGGTACCGGTATATAAATGTCTATATCACGAACGTCTCACCGGACCTACATATTCGGGATCTTACCCACCGCCCCAGCGCGCCAATACAGGCACACAAGCTACTGAGTACTAGGGATCTAGATCTACGATCACATTAGTTTATGGGATCTGCTTGAAATCGATCCTGGAGAGGAAGGGGCACATGGCGCTGAAACAAAAAAAAAAAAAAGGGACCGATTACCTATTCTAACATTGGGCTGCACAAGCAAATGGGTACATGGCTGATTTGTATCTCCATAACGCGGTTATGGCATTCGAAAGACAAAGCAAGAAGTATTGGCAGGGCATAGCTAATATAGGGAGACAAGATCTAGAATAAGACGTGTGTGAACACATGCACCCTTATACATTGTATATTCTATACGTCGAGTGCTTTATATAGCCAAGCTAGCTAGCGTGTACTGGGGGTTAGCCATAAATACCGAGAATCAGATAAGATAAACACACCGATTTCAGAGCAAGATTCCTTTATCAGATTCTTCGTATTTACCCTCAGCATCCGGCACATACATATATATAATATTTATAATATATGGCTATATTATATTTACCCTCTCAATACCATCGGAAATTAACCGTCAAGATAAAGACTTATTTATCTCTCCTAAACCCGCAATCCCAACATATACTCGTAGCTTCCTGGCGTTTTTGAACTGGGCCACTATTGCATACACCCAAAATCAGGAGCTTGGCGTATTTTTGTATGGTATGCAATATCAGTCGCGTTCAAAAACGTCAGGAAGCTGCGAGTACTTATCTATCTAAGGTTTCATAACCCAGCCCCCCACCACCTTGACGTGCTCCAGCTCCCAACCTGAGATCGTGGGATATCACTCCATAACTTACTAAATATCAATTACAAGAGCTCTCATGATCAGGTTAGACTATAAAGTATCTATTGAGATTTTTACTGCAAATTACGAGGTCTCAGGAAGGGGCGTCGTCTAGACACGCTTCTGAAGACCCCCAGGTCGATATTAAGCTGTCTTTGGAGAATCACGGCACGGCCCGTCCTGGGTACCCAGCAAGTCAGGACCGCATCAATGGCTACTACCTAGGGTGAACTTCCCTCGGGAAGAATCTCGGACCCCTACTCTCTTGGGTACAGTCGTTCACGGCCTGAAGGCGGATCCTGCTTGATGGTGTCCTGCGCTATAATTGTACTTGGCGTCGCCAGAGTGAACTCTACCATTGGCTTGAGACCCCTACCCGCCATTAAAGAGGGATCGCCGTCAACCCGACTGTACCTACATACAGTCTCCATGATCACGGAAACTGTACCTACATGTAGTTACTCTACGGTCTCTACCCTACACTTTTCTAACCTCTTGCGCATTTGATTGGCTTGAAGGTGCAGGGGTGGTTTAGTCAGCACGACACATCAAAATACATATGGAACAAGTTCTGGGACAGACGTGGAGGAGGATGGGGGGGCGAAGGCCCCATAATTGTAGAGGGAAATTGATTTCAAGAGAGCTGGAGTTGGGCGCGGGGGAGGGGGCCGAAGGCCCCCAACAATTGAAGAAAATAGTCTTTATTAACTTATTCAAACTTGCATCTCGCCGTGGCGAGTTGGCCCACCCCTAGTGTGATTGCACGCGTAAACCTGGAATAAAAGTTAGACATGGGTCATATCGTCTCGTTTTATTGGACGTTTTGGCAACCAACCCCCGAGCCTAAATAAGCTCACAATTGGACCTCTTGGCGGGCTATCCACACCAAAAACTGGTAGCCAAGAACTAAATATTTAGGCTCAGGGGTTGGTTGCCAAAACGCTCTATTGTTCATCATTAACATTAGTCTTCGGTATTTTCGGTATGAATAAAAGAGAAAAAAAAAAAAAATCATCGGTCTTCGCCAGCTCATATGTTATAATTATTATTGCCGGAGCCCTAGCAACCTCTCAAACTATGAAACAAGGCCAAATGCATACATGTATACGTAACCATGACCCCTGCCCGATATTGCTTTTACATAACATAACCTAAAAGCTTAGCTAGCCACTCGCTCAAGGTTCAGATCGACCCCAATCGCAACGACATGATTCTAGCTCCCTCACTCGGACAGTTAACGCAGAAAAGAAAAGATCATCATTTTAAGCGGCTTCAGTACCTCTTTTCAACCAATCATGATTGACTGTCCGAGTGAGGGGGGCGTCCGAGTGGCTAGGGAGGTCTTCTACCTTCGTTCCCACCCACCGAGTTTGAGGTCTTCTCTCACGCAAAAACTGGCTGCTAAAGCTGCAGCCAAGAGAAATTTGCATGGGAATTGGTTGCTGCGCTCGGTGAGTGGTGAACTCGCTTGGTGGGGAACGAGGGTACCTCTCAGACAGCAATGTTCTGAGGGGGTTTTTACATATCGAAAGTTCCCATCGATCTTGAGTGATTGGCTCGCTGCTGCGCAAACCAATGATGCTTGCCCTCTTTCTTCACCAACACCCACACCCCGCTACTACACGCTCTACAAGATTCCCCACCATTAATTATGTACCCCTCACACCCTAAGAAAATATCAGCGGCTATCCTTTGGACGGATGAAACTCTCAAATTTGTTGCACTCTATTAGTAAGGCAATTTTTGGGTGATGGCTATGAAAGAGCCAATTGAAACTCAATACTGGTTGTGCTACATATGCTAACGTTTTCTCAAAGAGGCGAGCGACTAATTTGAGAATTTCATTGGTCTAAGGGGATACATGTCACCCAAACTTCATCTACAACTTTTGTCTACTAATATCAAGGAATATCCTATGATATTGCGTCTTTCATGTGGTACCCCCTCCCCTCGGGACCCCTTTAGCTAACTGGACGAACACTTCATAAATCATTGTTAGTCTAGAAACTGTCAAGCTGGATACTTTAAGAATATTATTGCGTGCATGCGTCCACACGCAAGGAATCGCCAGCGCAGCGCGGCGCTGGCGGGAACCACCTATTATCACGCACCTCTACTACCTTGGCCACCACCAGAGGCCTGGCTGAAATCTCCCGGATATACCGTTGAACACAAATTACGACATCCTAACGATGCCACAACGTATCACTCACACATGCTTCAGATGCTGCGAGCCTTAAGAGGCAGGAAAGCAAACCTGGAACAGGGCCCTTAAACTCCGGGGACCACCAAAATGACAAGTTTCTGGGCACTGTCGATATATTTTTGTTGCCAGGCGAGATTTGGAGATGGTCTCGCCATAAGGTAGCGGCCCAACAGCCGGTTGGAGTATTCTAGATCCTTTGGGGCCAAAATCTCCAGGTACAGCTTAGAGAAGATCTGTGCCATGGCCGTGGGGCTACATACAAGTAATGAATCAAGCAAAAGAAACAGCCCCGTCATGAATTATCACTCGTACGTGGACCGATAATGCACAGGTCTCATCGGACGCGTTGGGATTTTACATAGCCACCTAATATCTGCACTGTAATGAGCCAAAAGGACGGGGGAATGAGGTACGCTAGGTCTGTTTATCCTATGGGCATGTCTGTAATACTCAAGTTTGACCAATAGCACAGTATATACGTCTTGTTACAAGTGAAAGGGACAGTTCCCGGAGGCCAGGGTCTGCCCTGTACTGACCACATTTAGGGGCCGAGCGCCTTAATTCTGAGTTTAGGAGGATATAAAAACAAAGGAATGTTGATATTATCTAGATTCTATATGCAGGGAGATTCATCACCACTCGCCCATTGAACAATACTACGGAACAGTTTATTGGATAAAACCCTCTAAGCCACCAACACGGCTAGCACTGACCTTGGACCTTCGGTTGAGCTTTTAAATTGGTAGATAGGATGACCTAGTTGAGCCATCAGCTTGAAGCCAGGTCCGAGTGATACCTCATGATAGGATCCCAGTCAACTTTTTTTTCTTTCTTTTTTCTTCTTTTATTCATTGCGTCAGTCAACTTACATCTAATCATAGTTGGCCCTCTTTGGTTTTGATGATTGAGACCGCAGTAGAATACCTTTTCATGAGCGAGTACTCTCAGTATGAAACTGCTCCTACGGTCTAGTTTGATTTCGGGGTTGTAAATACTTGCGCCTGCCTAGATATATAGATTTACATGGTCACTCAGTCTCTGCGGAAGCGCAAGACCTTGAAATTACTCGTGCTTCTCATATGGTATAGTCATCCCTAACCGACAGTATATCTTGTGCCAACTATTGATTTTATTCCATAATAATACATTGTAGGTATGTATTTATATATGTAGTGGCCATATTATTATTTATTTGTTTTACAGGGTCGTATGCAAGCCAAGTAAACTGCACTTGTACAATTGTACATGTAAGGAAAGAAAATTTAACCCCAGCACTTTAACAAAAAAGACATGTAACCCAACTCAGCTAAGACAAATAAAAGAGTCCCAGTTTGTGATCTGATTAACCCGCTGTATTCGCTGTTCTCCTGAACCTGCCGTCCCGCCACCTTGACCACCTCTCTGCCATTCCAGTCTTTACCCACTAGAAACATGATTATATTAGCAATCCACATGTAAACAGCCAACAAATCACCTCTTAGGTTGAAGATCACTATCTATACCTCATAGGCAACTGCATTATTGCTATCATCCGAAAACGCCGGCCCGGGCACGATGTTTTCAGAAATCACCACCTCACGTCTTTCCAGTCCCATCGCGGGCAGCACATGCAGAATTACCAATCAGTACAGCGCTCCAAACACAAGCACAGCAGTCCCAACTGCGGGAGCAGTCCAAGTTCGGATATATGTCCACTTGGAAGGCCACCAGATAAATACGATGATGAAAAAGTTGAGGAATATGTAGAAGCCAATGAGGAAATAGAGCCTTTTCCGGCCCACAACGACAGGGTCCAGCTTCTTCCGAGTGATGAGTATTGCAAGACCAATCGCGACGAATATTCCGACCCAGGTATGGGCATATGTCCAGAGAGCGCTGATGAGATTGTAAGCCTCATCACTCCCAGTATAGTTGGGGGCTTTAGAGAACACATTCGTTAGTTATATGTGGGAGGTAATATAGTTCTGGGATATTTGGATGTTTTTGGATGATTTACTGGCAATAATCACAATAACGTTGAAAATCCAATGCAGAACAAGTGCTCCAACAGGTGTACCATAATATGGATGATCTCTTTCCCAGTACTTTGAGAATGGAAGAATTCGTCGCTTTGCGATCTCCTGCTTGACTCTTGCGTTGGTGTACGTAGTTGAAACAACATTTCCGAAAGCCGAGAACGCTATGAGGACCGGAAGCCCTCGAGTCACAAACGAACCCTCTCCATAAACCTGGTAACATTAGTCGTTTTCTTAAGTGGAGAGATTTGGGTTTTGGTTTGTACCTTTTTGAAGAATTCAGTGGAGACCGAGATCCCTACCTCTTGCATTTCTACGCTGGTCAACGCTGCAAACTTTGTTCCTGATACGTCAGTCTAATAATACCAATGCCAACCAATCTACTAGGAATTGAGCCTATACGTAAGCGACATTTGCCAGGACGTAAAGTAGAGTAACCGATCCAAATGAAATCAATGCCGCTCTTTTGAATGTTTTGGCTACATTGCCACCTTTAGGCCGCCTCACTTCTGCCAGTACGTAATTTGCGTTTTCCCACCCCTGATAAGCATACAACACGCTCAACATCGCGCTCGCGTACGAATAAGGGTTGGTACTCGGATTTTCGAACGCATTGGCGAAATTCTCGGGGCCATCATCTTCGGCACTGACTCCGCCTCTACCTAGACACACAAAACCAGAAACAACAACCAAAAGTAACAGAGCAACTTTGTAAGTAGCCAGGGCATTACTCATAAAAATTCCCATCTCCCGGGAGAAAAAATGCATCAAACAAATGAAGGTGATACAGACAAGGGCAATGAACTGTTGCAGGTGGTAGTCGGGGTTTGAATCTTGTCCATTGAACGCCATGACCATACCTTTCGTAAATGCAATACAATTTGCAGCATTATTGCCGAGAAGAACAAAGAGAATGGAAAAAATAACGCTGGCAAAGTAGAGAGGCCTGGAGTAAGATTTTTCGAGCTGTGGGGACCTATTGACTTTGAAATTATCCGTTTAAGTGGTGGTGTTTAATTGTAAATTCACTTACATATACTAGTTCGCCACCATTTTTTTGGATATGTGATACCTAATTCAAGGTACAGTAGAAGCCTAGTGTGTTTAAAATTGAAGCCGTTAGTAATAAGTCCAGGATTTCGGCAGTCGTAAAACCCTGAATATGCAAAACTAACCCACTCAGCGTCATTAACCCTCCTGCAACCCAAAGAATTAAAGAGACTCCCTTCGTTCCTGTCTTCGCCAGTATATCTGAAGGTTTTGAGAAGATCCCTGTTCCGATCATTTTGTTGATGATCAAAGCTGATGTCGATATGTATCCCAGCATCCGCCTTTCAGGCCTCGGCCCAAGTACTTCGATAACCGATTCATTTCCAACACTTTGAGGTTGAGGAGAGTCGGCCGGTGAGATTGGTAAATTTACGTTCTGATTATCGCTTTGTGGTTTATGCTGATCTAGTATTGTTGCTGGTGATGGTGTTATACGCTGAAACTCTCGGAGGAAAGGAGAAGACATATCTGAGGGATAGTTGGCACCTTTAAGTTGTATCGCCGGTTGATCGATTTGAGGAGTCTCCGTCTGAGATTAGGTCCTTGATATAAGAGAGTTGGAATACGGCGTAGTTATATATATATATCACGTGTACGTATTTAGAGTATTGGAGTTTGGTAGGCACCTATCAGGGCTAAAAGTTCTGTGCACTTACATACATGTAGGTACATCATACACTCGAACGCGGGATTGGTCTACATGTATTCCCTCATGGCGTTCTGCTAGGCTTTATCGATCAAGACTTCGAAGCCTTATTCAAAGAAGTGATATAACATCTTCAACTAGGCATAGCCTCTACCTGAAGACGGTGTAACCCATGTGTAACATATGAGAACTATAGGTATGACAACTGGTCCAGAAAAGCCATTCCTGAAATTAGACTGGCTACAGATAAGTTTTTTAGCGAGAGAGTGCAACGTAAAACTCTTGCTTGTATTGGTTGGTGGATATCTTAAACTTGTAGGTATTAATTACATGTACTACGCGTAGTAGATACATGTAATCAAAGCAGTACGTATACTTAAGCTTCAGGTCTTTTACGCCATCATTTTCAACTACATGCGAGAATTTGTACCTAGAAAGAGGATTGTGCACAATAATAATAATGATAATAAACGTATACTTAAGTTTGTAAGTAATGAATTGATCGAACTAACTTTTATTCATAATTCTCACTGTTCTGAGCGAAGTTTCGTGGTTGGTGCACATCAATATCTACACACATGTATGTATATACTCTACAACAACGATACCGAGATGTCCCTAACATATAACTCGCCCCACCAAAGAAGCTTTAGTACGGCCATATGTCTCTCTATGTATCCTCCAACCGCTAGATTTGCGAAAGAAAAAACCGGGTTTTCCCGGAGTATTGCTTGCTGCCTAGCTGTTCATAACACCGAACAGCCTTTAGGTACACCATGCATTATCTCCATAGTTACACAGTATGGTGGGCTGAAAACCCTTATCGATCATAGGACCACAGTAAATAGCTAGTTTTACTTTTTGGTCCTCATTTGATAGGATTAAACGGGAGGTATTTGACCCATTTGGGTCGAAAAAAAAAAAAGACGCCACAGAAGCCACAAATTCCTAATTGCAATTGGCGCGCGAGTGTGATACACTCTAGCTACGGTATGTAGGTACATGTTAGCAGCTCTTCCAACCCCGCCAACTAGGTTCCAATGCGATACTCAGCCAAATCTTATTAGTATTTAAACTCTCGAGGAGGTTGTATGTATGTACTCTACGGTAATAATGTACTACGCCTGCCGAGGTAAGTCTGTAGACACCTGGCTGTGGTGGCGTAGGTTTTGGTGGGGAAACAGCCAATAACTTCTCGTGAGAACTGGTGCCACTACTGCAATTGTCTACAGACTTTACCCTACGCAGGTAGTACATATGTAGACTTTAATCATGATCAGATAAGAGACATTTCGACTTGAAGAGAGACAGACATGCGTGGGAAAAACAAGGCTGTCAAAAGGCCTAAGTCACGTTCCCAAGGTGCCAGAACTAAGTATTGCCAAGTCATAAATGTGAGTTCTTTGAAATTGGCCCGCAAGTGAGTGATCCAACACAATAATGTCTGGTATATCGAGTTGTAACCATACAGATACCCAATTCCCCCCCCCCCCCTTCTTTTTTCCCCCAACCCGCGCATTGTTATATGTACCTACATTAAAACAACGAGTACATATACGGTCCAATGTATGGGGTGTGCGGAGATGTTCTGGGCTGGAAAGTGATTCATGATGACTCGAGATAAAAAAACAAAACAAGCACTATTCCACAGCAGCACCTCCTGCATACATGTATTTACTGGCTCACAAATTACGAAGTCAAGCCCAAACGCCAAATATTAGTACATACAGCGCCTTCAGTCGATAACTGAGGATTTCTTACTACTTACATCTATGTCCTCTCAATTTGAAGATTTTGGCCTAGGCCTCACCGAGCACCTTCCGGCCCTCACTCTCCTTACCAAAATCCAGAACACGTACTTTTCGTCCGTAATCTACGCCCCCACATTCTATGTTTTACTCGGTAATGAGCTCTCCTCGCTTAGCAACTTAATCCAAGATGTTGCTGCCGAGTCTATCGAAGGGTGATCTACTATGTCGACAATTTTCCGTAATGATAACAAGGATGCTGCACAGTTGGCTGTTGAGCTAGTGTTCAGCGGGATGAATGCTAGTCTAAAGGGCCTTGAAGAGACATTGCAAGGGACAAAGTCGGATAGATGTACCACTGAAGAGGTTTGGAAATTATGGGGCAAGAGTATGAGGGGCAATGGAGGAGAGGCGAGCTTGCGGGAGAGGCTGGAGGCCGTGAAGCTTCATAATTGGGAAATCTCTGTAGTGATTAAAAGGGCTCTAAAAAGGTTGGTTCCTCCTCTATCTGTCTATGAATACTCTACTCCTTTTTGGCGGTAGACGGCTGGTAGGAGTATTGATATATCGATACCCATTAACGAAAAACGCGCGCGCATGTAGAAATGAGATAGCGGCACTCCTCCATACTGCCGCTCCGACTTGTGACTATCTTGTCAAGCTCTTCACGAAGCTCCTGAATTCAACAGCACCAGAGTTTGCTACCGAGCTCGGCGCCAAATTCTCTGCCGCGGCCTCTATCCGTGGCAGACCCTTTCCGACAAGTGTACCTAAAGAAGATCTGCTCAAAACCTCAATGTATTGGACCTTTAAGGCGATATCAAGTATACGGGACCATAACCGTACCTTACAAACTCTTTCCTGTGAAGATGCCGTTGCGATATCTAAGGCTTACTGGGTTTTTGAAATGTGCAAAGACCATGTAAACTCATATAGCCAGGAGTTTGGAGCTGCGTTAGCAGTTATCGCGAATGTATATATGAGATACGCTTGTTCTCTACCTTTTGAAGATTTCACTCTGATAATTTTGGGTCTATATAGGAGCTTGCGTTCGCCGCGAAGACACTCCTGGAGTCAGAGATCGGCTTTCCACCCTTCAAATCACCCCTCAGATATGGCAATTTTCAGATATGGCTTGCATTTGGAGAGAACGAAAGTGAAGTTGGCGCTAGCCCTGAGATGGGGATGGATAAATTTCTTCAACTACGTACACAGGGACCACATAAACCCCAAAAACCCCCATCTCCAATTGAAATTGGAATTTCAATGAATTGCGCTGCAGAAACCTCCTCAATTTATTATCACGATCGCCCATTTACATCTCATGCGCGCAATAGCTTCTCTCAGTCGAGCGGAAGTAGTTATAACTATGTGGATACTGAGCCTAGGCCCAGTGATAATAATGATATAGACGGACAGCTGAGGCAAGAGGCATTGCGATATAAATCACCGCCGGATCGAAATTCCAATATACGACGCAGCCAGAGCCAAACCCAACAAGGGACGCCCAACGAGGGTCTTTCGCCTTCAGGATTTAGGTTGGTGGGTAGGAGCGTGACACTGCCGGGTCAGCCCAGGTCGGAAAAGGAGCCGCTCTTATCTAATAGAAGCGTTCGAAGGGGCAGCGCACCTGTTCCCCGCAGGCAAGACCACTATGAATCCAATCCAATACCGGGCCCGGCTCTTGGTGATACTTCGTCCGGGTCATGGGAATATCTCCCAGCAGTGGTGGCCTCGGATATAGGAAATTATGAGGTAAAGACCGGGGAAGATGAGACCTTGAACATGTGTTTGTTGGCATCAAAGTCTTACTCGCCGGATGATGCGAAATGGGAAGACTGTAGAGTGAGGGTCTTTAGGAAGAGAAGTACAGGAGAACTAAGGGTATTGACCTTGTGGGATGACAGGCGACCGGAAATGCTAGATGGTATGTAGGACTCTTATACTGAGCTAGAGTTAAGTCCTGTGCGCTAAGCATTAGGAATTGTTTATGAATAGTGAAACCAGAGGCAGAACTAGTGCCAGAGTACGGCTATCACATGCAGAAAAACTTGCCAGTAATATATATCCGAAATACGGAACAATGGGGCTCCTCCCTACGGTGGGGAAAACAACCCAAAGCTACTAAAAACAGGATAACAAATATAATGACAACATATTTCAGGTTCAAAGACATCGAAGGTGCGTCTCGTGATCAGCGCTCTAGGTTCCAACCTTGATGAGGGGTTGGTTCTGATAAGACCGTCTACTCAGATATGTTGGATTTCCAATGCGCATTCCTTAGTGAGAATGTGCTCGCCGATATAACAACGATAAACGCTGTTCGTTACAAGACTGGCTTTCTCGAGGGCCCAACAAACACAAATTTCTGTCGCGTCCAGATTTGGAGAGATAGAATACAACAGCATTATACCCCCCGGCACTCTATCAGCTGACGCGATTTTGGCAGCAAATTACAAAGGAAGGCAGAACGGACATATTCTGAGGCCAAATTCGTCAAGGATTGTAATATTTTTGGGCCGCGAGCTGCTGACAATTTTCAGTATGTACTTGCCAATCAAACTTGTCCAGGGGTTGGTTGACTGATAATAATTACTAGTTACGGATGATATAACAATCGACGAGAGTAACATCAACAGCCACATAGTGAAAATCAAACCGATGTCTTATGGAGCATTCGGAGGCAGAAAATATATCAAAGCACGCATAGCAGGCGACCGAAATATTTCCGGTGGTTTTAGACTTGATAGAGGGGGGATAATGATCGAGGATGAGGATGGATTCGAGGACTTGAGATGGCTTGAAATTGAGTTCGGATCCTCCAGTGGTATTTAACACCACTAACCCTAACAAACGTAGGTGCAAGAACTAACAGAATTTTAGGAATGAAGTTGTTTACAGATTCTTTCAAGAGGGAATTGCAAGTAAGACGGAAAGAAAGAATGGAAATTGATGAATTGAAGAAAAGAACGGCGAGAGTGGTGTGAGCTCACCACGGTAACTCAAACATGCACATTCCTCGGACACAACTTGATCTGGGCTCCTTTTGTTCCTTTGGCATTATAATAGTGTTCAGTATCTAATTGTTGCGTCTATTATTGTTATTGTGTACATGTATATACATCGGTCATTAGACCGACTATATACGGCTGTTGATTAAAGGAAGTCGTTTTGAAAGCTACTTTTTCGTAATTGATGTTGAAAGTAGGTTCACTTTTGATCATGCAAAATCACTCGGCCACGACAACAATGCAAAAAGAGGATTGAGACTTGGCATAAGCCTAGATATGATCCTAGTAAGTTCCCAGTACACTTTCTTCCACCGCATTCAAACATAATTTACTTTATGACCTTCACAATGGCCTACAAGATAGCAGTGAAGATTAAGGGTCTGTTCGGTTGACACATAAATCCACAGATTGGTTGCAATCTATGGATTGGGCCTAATAAAATAACCACCTTTCGAGGTGTTTTTTTATTCAATGCATGGATTGCAACCAATTCAACATCCGAACGGAGCCTAACTTTTTTTACGAACACCAAACTAGCCAGCTGGGACGTGTTTTGTAAATTGGTGTGCCCTCGTTACCAAAAATCCTTAATATTCAACACTCAATATAAATCAATGATGTAGCTCAACCCTACTATCACCCCTCACAGAAATTGAGACAAAATAACGATTATCATATATATCACTCGATCATCGCATTATGTTGAGGCCCTTATCTACACAGAAATAGGGGTCTAAAACAGGTGTCAGATCTTAATAGCCCGGTAAAGGGATTATGTAAATGTGTAAATTCTGGCGGTCAAGGCCATTTATTTTGTATATGTAAATGAATCAGTAAATGTGTAATTAGGGAAATTGGACGACTTTACATACACATTTCCCAACGTAAAAAACGCTAACCCTGTCAAAAAAAAATATTTTAAAAATGTACTACACCAGGAGTTGAAATTATACTATTTGATGCCTAAAGACCATCGATAACCACTATACCATCACTTTGGTGTGATCTAATTAGCTCATATATTCAGAAAAGAAAAAAAAAACATCACTTTTTGACAACCTTACAGGTAAAATTATTGGCAAAACTATATGTAAAGTTGTAAACAGAAGTCAAAGTGTAGATAAAGTTATATGGAACATTGTGGACTGAAAGGCTCACTGGTAAAAGTGCATGTAAAATCATGTGTTGATACATTTACATTAGACATTGCATGTAAATGCATCATTTAGTTCATTTGCCGATTTCTTTTGTATGGGAAAAGGCATAAAATACGAGAGTACTACTGGTACTGGGCGTAGGGGTAAATCTGCTTGCATTGAGGGCTGTTGCAAACACGGCCACTGTTAGACTTACTCATAGACATAAGTACATATCTTGAATAGACCCAACGAGGCTTTTACCAAGCACTTCCGGACTTCAAGTGATTGTAAAGTAGGCATATCGAGCGAACGGGTTCTAGCTGTCTTCTCATGCAGCAATCAAGATGAGCGGGCCCTTCAAATCTTACCACTATCAAACTAATAAAACTACGAGCTCGCCTTGGCACCCTTCGGTTTGTGAGGGTTGCATACCCTAGTAGCAATGGTGTTGAAATTATTCTGTGACTTCCCCTTTTCGCTTCACACATTTACTACGTGAGACATGCGGTATTTCTCGATGAGTGTATTTGGATTTCCTTGGTTGCCGGAATCACCTTCCAAAAATAAATACAATATCACAACAGAGCGCCATCATATCCAATATCCAAGAGATGCACCGACTAGTAAACAATGGAGAGAGATAAGAAAGCTTTAGTCTAAGAAACAAGAGCAATCAAAATCCACTAGCTCATCCATGCCATTAGTGTTTAGTTTAGTTATTCTTCTTCTTTCCTGAAGGTGCGGGTGCCTCCTTCTTCTGCGCAACCAGTACGACAGCGGGCCAGTGCTCCTTCGATGTCAAATCGTCTGATCGACCCCATTCGAGGTTGCCAAGAACTGGCATTTCTAGCTCGTCATCCGCCTATTTACACTAGTTTAACACAAGCTCTGAGGGGGAATGTGGGTAGGACATATAATATACCTTCTTCTTGAACTGCTTATGGATTGCGGCCAGCACATCATAAACGCTAACTCCAAGGGCGGAGGTGGTGCCTGCACGGGCAGTTACATGCAAGCCCATGGGGAAGTAGACATCTAATAGCTTGACTTTGGGGCTAGAGATGGGAATTTGTTTAAGTTGTTTCCAGTCATCTAGATGAGAAGGGTGGGTATTTATTTTCCTTTGGAAGTTATTAGTGCGTTATTTATGAGAGTGTAATGATAGGATAGTGGGTAGAATGAATACCAATTTAGTTTAGATATTTCTTTCGCGAGCTTTAATTCTCCCTCTGCACCGATGATTTCCTCTATGAGTTGGTTTCATGTTAGTTTCCAGGAAAACTACTCATAAATAAGGTGTTTGAATAGTCCACATACTCAACTCAGCAGGCTTATATACATCCGTGACAGACGAACTGCCTCGACGGTGGCCCTTCGCTTTAGGTGAAGTAGGCATCTCAGCCTCGGCTTGAGCTGGTGGAATAGCTGATTCGGTAGAAGCCATAACTATTTCTTCAAAAAAAAAAACAAAAAAAAACGAGATGTTGTAGATATTCAAACGAAACGAGATCGATGGATGTAGAGGAGAATGAGGAATCAGAAAAAAGAGGGTGGGAGGAGAAGGGGGTAAGTAAGTAAATAGAACGTAGGTGAGGCAGTCAATGATACCCGTCTTCCGAGTGGGTAGACATCCACCCTCCGGGCTCATCATGAAGCTGTTGCTTCATCTCTCTGAATAACATGTTATAATGGTACACCGCATTAGGCTTAGTGTGGGCATCGCTCCACATCAACCAACTTTCCTTTCACACCACTTCTCAGCACACCACCTCCCTCTCCACACCCTGGTCGTGTGATAAAAATGCGGGGTAAAGGCGCTAACCACCCAAGCTCGACTCTCGGCACCGAAACCCACATTTCTGGGAACGAAATGCCATGAGTGGCCGGTACGCTAACCTGTGTATAGTAGAGCACTCCTGCACTGGGGAAAACTGACTTTGAATCATACACAAAATCCACCGATCACTAGCAGGCGAAACCTAGAGCCGCTGACTACTGGGAAAAGAAAACGGTTTTGTGTGGGGAAGAAGAAGGGAGGAAGGGTGTCATCTGTGTAACGTCATGGGTCCGGAATTGGTAAATTTAGCGGCAATTGAACCATCCCTCCCACCACCACCTTCACCTCGAGAGAGCTCACCCCAGAAACGCGTGTTGTCGTAACCACACCACCTACGACCACCACCACCGTCCCAACCCAGTCTGTTGAGCTCCCTCGACAGCGCTGCTGGACGATCATGGCTACCGAATGAGTATATGTACGTACATACCTACATGTACATAGGTACACCGTACATACTCTAGATGACAAACCAATTGACTTTCCTCTTTGTAGGATACACTTTAAAGTTAGATGCCCAAAAGAAAAAACGGAGGATGTCCTCGTGGTCCTGTACTTGCTCTAGGTAAGGCAGGCCAATTCCCTTGTGCTGCAGCTCTGTCTGTGGATGGCCGGCCATGATGATGTCGTGATCGTCAGTTAATCAGATCAGCCATTCAGCCATCCACAATCCGCCCAGCCGTACGGCCCGTCCGTATTTCTCTTTTCTCACCGCGGAATGTTGCACTCCATTTCATCCCTCGCTTCTTGGAGTTGTGAAGCCCAGATAGCAATTTTACCCAAGCTGTTGCAGATTGCGACTGTATTTGACGCTCATGACGCTGCAGCCATTGTCCATCACAGGAAAGCCTCCGAAATATCCTCAATCGGCGTTTTGTCCGAAATCAATCATCAGCAGGCCTCACAAAGGAAGGACCGTGCCCAAGCCGATTTTGTCGGTATTTACTCTACTTGGACTTGTATTGTGGGGGTTTTTACATAACGAAACTACCCGTAATGGCAACCAGCCCATTAATTAGGTACCTACTCAAGGTCCAGCAAAGCAAAGTAGAGTACATACTTTCTGGGGGTGTGCATGTGCCAAAATCCCATTACGCAATTTCTGTCTATCAAGACTATCACACAGCCTTGAGGGAGTCCACACCATCACGGAGTGGTGTGATTCTACTTGAGAGGTATTATCAGGTTTTGGAACAGTTACAAACCTCCCCTTTGTTGGAATATATATCTGTGCTTTGTTTCCTTTGCACCGTAGGCTTTTTGTGAGGTTTGATCTATTGCGCTCATTTAATTTCTCAGTTTACGTCCTGTTATTTTCCTTATGCGTACTCCACTTCTCCTTTAAACATGTCGAGCTCCACGGATAGTTCATTTCGGTCGTTTCAATCACTACTACCCCCCGCATACTTCGAATAGCCTCCAAATACCCTGTCAAACAACTGATCTTCCAGCATACATTAAATTTCCGTTGACAAAATTAGTTTACTAACCTTTTATGCCAGCTGTTATTAAACTGACCTTGATTTAGGCACACATCAGCCACAAATTCACATATAATAGCCCACTCGGAATTCTCCGCCGTCTCAATGTAATCTCATGACCACATTCGATCGGAATAACCAAAGACAGAGACCTTGAAATTCAATTAGCCATGATAAGCCGGCTCAGTACATGACCATAGGCTCTCAATCGCTCCCTCCAACTCGAATTACTTTCTCACTCACTCATTTGAGGCCCAATTTGAACACCCCGGTCAAGCTATTTGCACCTTCGTCACCCCATTCACTACTTATTTCCAAGCCCATCTAGGTCAACATAGAGCAATCTGACAATCCAACCCTCTACCCCGCCAAGTCCTACCATACCTCTTCTACTGTTCCAATTGTCCAAAGCCACATCTGCATGTCCAAAACAAGTTATCTCTTTCCACGCTTTTATTTCTCCAATGTTGCATAACCTTTCTCGCCACGGCCTTTCCATATCCTTTGGCTCTCCACTCTCCCTCAACCCACCAGGTGGCTAGTGTCCCGTCGAAACCAATGAATGCCCACGCGATAGGAACTCTGCTATTTCCAGTGACCCTGAATAATGCAGCATTATTCCATAGCAATAAAGTCTCTTGGTGACGCCTAATCGAAGATGTAGCGATAACACGGTCTATATCCTCCGGTCTCAATTCACCAAACTCGACCCTATCAACAAGCCACGAAGGCGGCGGCGGCGGTGGAGATTCATAAAAAGGTATTTCATATACTCTTGAGAGAGTCTGACACCTTCAGCAGTACATATATCTTGGACGGCATCCACGAGCAAAGTGTTTAAGCTCGCTATCACCAGTAATTCACCCTCTTTACCTCCATCACCCTGAGAAGCTATAGGCTGACATAGTTTGATATAAGATAGGATACTATACATCTGTGTCTTCGCAGTTCCGACCTCTAGCTCATCGGCAGAGCAAAAAAACCACGTTTGAGATTCACCGTGACGGGATCGATTAAGGTATGCAGCTGTAAGCAACCCATAAGGGCCAGGGAATGACTAATGACTCAGGAAATGTCGCCAGGATCAAAGACGATGAACGTTGCCGGATGCTCGAGGCGGCCCAAGTAAGGCGAGTGAGTATTGGAAGGTTGGGGGTTTTAAGGATTGGATAGTCTTGGAAACCTTGTGTTGGTAGATCATGGTGGGTTCTCTGCGAGTGGAGCAAAAACACCTAGAGAGATGCTGACGGGCGAGGGATCAGAAGATATTCGGGGCCTTGGGTTGGGGTTAGACTGATGATGGATGATGGATCAGAATAGGAAGTTGTGTTGTTGGTGTCTAGTTGATAAGGTGATACGGGCTAAGGTGATAAGGAAGAGGACAAGGATGGTTTTCGGTGTTTGTTTCTCCTGTTGTCGCGGTGTTTTTTTTTTTTTTTTTTATTTTCTCTCTTTCTCAATCACGGGGAACCTACCAACCACACCCGTTTCTGGGCTTAACTTTCTCTGGGGCATATGTTTTGATGTTACGTTTCGGTCAAAAACAATAAGACTGAGATTGACGACTTTGCATTATATTCTAGACCACATTAAAGCTTGTTTTTCGACTATTGGAAAAGAAATGAAGCCTTTGTAAAACTACCCTTTGAATGGTAGCATATATAGGTATTTTGATCCATACGAGGTTGGTCTATGGACGACACCAAAATAGATCCTTTCCTTGGCGAAGGTGATAAAGTTCCAAGCGCTGAGTCACCCGATATAGAGGACGCTATGACTAAGAGGGGTATGGACTCATGGAGTGAGTGATCCATGGTGAGGATTTCAGGCCAGCATTAATCAATTAGCCTTCCACTGCCAAACCCTTTCCTCAAAATAACAACGCAAGACAACTTGAAACAGCGCTTTCATTCTACTGATTAGAGAGCTTAGGGTGGCCGTCAATCGCGGAAAACGCCAGTTCGCCACACAGCAAGATATGGCCCCGTTGTCGTGTCCGCCACCATTCTCTGGTTAAACGCTTGTTTTACTTGAGATACCATACCAAAGGCCTCTGTGGGTGTTGAAAGTACCGTGCCTGTTGCCTCTGCTTAGTAAATTTAAATACTGATTTATTTTTCCGCCGATCGTTTTTTATGGTGGTTTTAAAGGTCTGATGCCCCGAGTCCAGCGGGATAGAATTATTGTAGAAAGAGGGGCCTAAAAACAGGGCTTGTATAGCTGGTCAAGCCAATAGGGCTCCTCCCATATTTCTACAGTAATCTTACCGCAAGCTGTAGCAAGTCCACGTAAAGAGATCTATAAATGTGTATAGCAACTCGAGTTATCAGTGTAGGTACTCGTTTGCCATGAAAAGAAGCTCAGGGCAGGGATAATTTCTGGGTCCAATAAGCCTTAAAAAATCGGGACATGAGATTGAGGTTTTGGTCGATTTCGCCAAGATCCTATACAGATTCGTCCCAGAGAGGTCTTGGCGGGTACCTTGGCCAACCGGACCAGCAATACTACATTTAGTGATTTTTTCAAATACGAGCGACAGGATTCTATATAATCCATTTTCATCAACTATACCTTACTGATGTGTATAACTATTTGAGAAAGCTAAGGGAAATTTTAGCCTTTTTAGCCTAGAAATAGAACAATCTTCTAGCTATGGTTATTGAAAGCTACATGTAGTCATCCTCCACTCTATTACCGCAAAATCTCAGTTCATTCGGACGGTTGCCAAGAGGACGGCTTTGCAGAGAAGCTGAAAAACATCTCCTTTAAAGGAAGAGATCAGAGCCTTTCACAAAAGATCAGAAGCCAACACCGCTCTTGGCAACCGTCCGGATGAACTGAGATTTTGCGGTAGAGGCTTTGCGTAAATGGAGCCAGCTCCGTATTCCGGTAACATGATTGGTGACGATACCACCACCTACCAATCAGATAACTAGAATATACCCTCCTGAAGCGGCTGCGAATCGGCCTCGTAGGTATAATCTAGGTGCAAGTATGGGGTCAGGCCAACCCAACCTCGAGATGGAGATAAGAATTTAGGAGCGCTGGGTGCAATATTTAATAAGTATATAGATATACCTGATATGCAATGTGTGTGCAGTTTAAAGTTTTTGGTTGGCCAAGTTTGAAAGATTTTCTTTTTCTCTATCAAATATACTCGAGCCAGTCAGCAGATATTGGTATTCGAATTCGATCCAATATATCAGATGTGTATATAGAGCATTTTAGGGTTTCAGTGATCTTAAGCTTGAGTTGGTAAACTGATATTGTTTAAGTCATAACAGCTCCTACTCCGGCCAAAGGCCGGGAAACGCTTGGATATATATGTACCGGGGGCTAACCATAAATACCGAGAATCAGATAAGATAAACGCACCTATTTCACAGCAAGATTCCTTTATCAGATTCTTCGTATTTACCGTTAACACCCGGTACATACTACACATAAAGTACCAAGGTAAGTCTGTAGACAGTGGCCGTGGTTGCAACAGTAGTCACTAGTCACTGTCTACAGACTTACCGTAGTACCCACTTACATATTGTAAATATCGAAAAACTACGTTCAGATCATGGTCATACTTCCAAATTTGTGATACTGGCCGTAATTATTCAGCACATTTTTGCAGCCTCTTGTGCATGTATATAAAAAGTCGAAAGTTCACCCCCCCCCCCCTTGTCATCTGATAACAGATGATAACCTAGTCAATAAAACCCTATCCGACCTACAAAATGCAACAGCAGGAACCAAAGGAATATCTGAATATAAAAAAATAAAAATAAAGAATACGTAAAACGACTAAAATAATGAAGGCATACTAATCAAGCCTTCTTCTTTCCGGTGCCCTCCCCAACGACAGCCTGCGGAGCACTTGATGAACCCTCAACACCACCATCATCTACACCATCCAAAAGCTCGGCTGCTGCGGCAGCTGCTTCAGCTTCCAGCCTTACTTCACGTCCGCGTTTATAGCAGTACCATAATACAAGCATCACGACTAGAACACACCTTTAGCCAATACCCTACAAACATGGAGGATGGAATAGCTGGAGGGCATATATACCAAACACGCCCACACTCATTGCCATACTTCCTCCTAACGCGGCAGGGAATTTCAATTTCAAGAAATTTATCACACTTTTCAATATACCCATCAAAAGCCCTGGTTTCGTCACTAGCTCCTTTAGCGCAACAATATCCCCTAAGGCCTTAGCTTCTGCCGCCGCAGCAGGGGAAAACGCCGCAGCGGTGCGTAGCAACTCAGGCGCTATTTTTGCTTGAATTTTTTTTGGAAGAGTCTTTATGATCTTTTGAAGAAATGATGGAAGAGAGCTATACGTATCCTCAAATGTCTTGGAGGAAGTATCAAAGAGATCGGTGAGATCCTGATAGGCAGTTGGGACCCCATTGGAGATGTCCTTGAGTATTAAGATGAATTTGTCAAGAACAACTTTTGTCTCCGCAGACATGGAGAATATACGACCCTATATTCTGAATCAGCACATTTCACCCATATAATGTCTTATAAATACAAACATTCTTAGCGGCAAGGTTGAGACCATCAAGTGCAGCTGTAAGTTCATCTTCCTCTTGAACCAAAACCCTTCGTTAATCACATTTAAAGCTAAAAAAGAAAAGAAGTTGATTATTGGTGCCCTACCTCCCTCCGTTGCCGGCTTCTCCACAGTCAACGTTTCTGTCTCTATTTCTTTGCCCTTCCCCTTAACATCTACTGGGGCCTTCCCTTTCTTCCTCTTGTCGGTCGCACTCGATACGGTCCTTCTCAACTCTCCAAATCGATTCTTAAGGCCTGTTGCCGACCATTCTCCAATCACCGTTGCGGCTCTACCATCGACCGGGGTAGGTGCGGGGGTGGGTGCTGGCGGCAGCGAGTGAGCCCCGGGGGTGGTAGCACCAGAGTCTCCTTCGCCGGAGAGTATCACTACAGGTTCATCTACGGTTTCAAGTTGCTGTCGAAGGAAATCCTCGTCGCTATTAGAAAGAACCTCTTGCGGACCAGCAGCGAGTGCCTCGGCTCCTGTAGTGGTTGAAGCTGCGGCAGCGGCAGCCGCGGCTTCCTTGTGGGCTTTTATTTTTTTCCAGGCAAAATACTCGAGCATTTTTCTTCGGAGGTCTCTTATTACTTGAAAGTGGTGTTTGTTGAAAGTAAAGAAAGGAAAGCGCTTTGTCAACTCTAAATTTGGTTTGCCTAGTGAACAGATGATGTTTATGTTGCAGCAGCCACCACACAGGTTTTCTTTCTTATTCATAGGCGTCTATGCTCAGTAGACGTTTTTCCTCGCCGCTCCTACACCCCCTCACCCAGAAGGTCAATGATGATTGGAGGAGAAGACACTTACAACGTTGATCTTCTCTTTCCTACGTTAGCTATCCGAGTGAGGGGGTACCCGAGCGGCTAGGGAAGGTCGTCATCGAGCGCCACAAAATACTCCGCCACCATTTTAGCTACTAGCTGCTTCGCCACCATATATTCATTGGCCGTCACTCGAGCTAAGGACTGGTGATCGGGGTGAGCTCTTTTTTAATGTTCATTATGTGACGAAAGCGAGCCATTTATCTACGTTTGATTTCTCCTTCATCCGTCAGGATTTTCAAATAGGAGACTAGAATTCTTGGTAGCAACGGCCTTACAAAATTTCTCAGGACTTAATTAACACGTGAGTATGATGATGGAATATCTTCCTTCGGCGGTATGAGGAAACTTATAACTAGGAGGACCGCCTCGCGACCACGAGTTGTGCTTTGCAGACTAGGGATACCAATCAAGTGCGGAAATCCTTCAATGACCTTCGGTCCCCGTCTGTCCGCCTCCTACTCTCTCGGAATCGGTTCCAATCTACCTCCGCGTCCATCACTTGGAACTCGTTCAGTGTTATGCTTACCAAACATCCCCTTGCTCTTGACCAAGCAGGTTTTAGGGAAGTATAGAAATCAAAGAGCAGTACATATTAGAAGAAAACACAGACCTCAGGGTAGAACTTAGGCCGGCTTGAGTAGTGAATGCATCACTTGAACTAAAAAAGATAAATAAAGGTAGTTGAAGTGAAGGGATTTATAGGATCTTTTCACTTGTCAAATATGTATTTGCCCAATCAGCAAAACACACCAAAAATCGAGATCTTTATCAACTCATAAGTCCCATACCTTTACAAAAATATCAACAACCGCTTATTAGTATCATAATATCCGCAAGGGAGATTCATGCTTCATTTTCTTGGCCTAATCGAGATACCATTAAAGGGCTGGCAGTAAAAAGGGTCTCTTTAGATATGGTCTACCATCAGGGCCTGTTTCTTGGATATGGCCTAAACGTGGACTTAGAGCCTTTCAGGTATCCAGAGAAAAAATGCATATTTTCGGGGGTAGATAGGGAAGCTCTTGGGTCCTGTGTGGCTTTCTGGTTGCGCAAATACATCTAAACAGTAACGTAACGTAACGTATAAGCTTGTCCATCGTCATCAGGAAGCATTACTATTGGTCAAGAGGGTTTGCATGTTTGTCATGGGCACTCGTGCTCATGATATAGAACCAGAAAATGAGAGTGATAGAGTAGGGATTATTTGTACGGAGTGGCGCTGACCTGCCATACAAAATCGACATTGCATTTTCTAGTTTTTTCCCCTACACCTGAAAATGCATATCTGCAAAGAATTGCTCCTGCAATTCAAAGGAAAGCCACATTAAGAGGGATTGTACATCATTACCGTCCCACAGGGCATAAACAATGATAAGTACACCTATAACCTTTGATATATCATCTCTGGATTCCCAAAGCCTTCAAGACTAAATACAACTTTGATCAACTAGTTACCAGTGTCTTTGGCTGGAACTGTCTGTCTACTGATGGGAACATTATCTGACACTGTCATAGGATTACTCAAGTCAGAGACTTTAACAACCTAAGCTACCCTCTACTTTCACAGACAGACTGAACTGAATAGACAAAACTGGCCACTCATGGACAGAGATGAATCATTAGGGGCTGGTAAGCACACGGCTACATATGCGGCCGGGGGCCGCGTTCCACTTGTATTTGATATGCGAGTACAGGCGAATGAATATCAACAGCGCAGACATAATATACCAATATACCGAGTGATATTACATGATTCCAAAATCTAGCACCACCAAATGTATAGAATGTCCTGGCGGAAAATAGTTCACGCAAAGAGAAATGTGATACAAATCTAAGATTCTATGCCAAAGTACCTAGAGCCGGACTTGGTAATATCCTCCGTACCTAAGTTTCCCACAAATTTGGAAAGATCGAAGTCAAAGGATAGATTTCTTTTCTGCTTGAAGGCAATTAACATCCTAGGTCAAGGGTTTGTGGAGAGAATGGGGGTGATCCATAAGCTTGGGTAATATAGTTTGCGGAACACTTGCGATCGGCCGCGGATGACTGGTGACGTCCGATCATATAATCTACCTATCCCAAGATTAGCCATTGAAGTCAGTTTTAAATTCAGCATGTATCTTGAATTTAAGATATTCAATAGAGCAGTATTTGAAAACATTGGCTTGTTTGGATTTTTGATGAATGCCTTGGATTACCAAGGAATGATACAAAATCATTTCTTTCGGCACTAAGCACCGAACAGAGCGGTTTAAATAGACCCTTAACTTCACTAACATATTTTACAAAGAACAAAGTGGTGTGGTCGCATCGATAGAACGAAAAATATCCACCGGTCAATCAAATATCCATTACTAATAAAATAGTGTTGAAAACTTGGACCTATCGATAACGTTATCTGCATCACGAAGTTTTCGCGGCCGAGGCCACAACTAGATCCCTTTGCAGGAGAGCCCTTACAGTGAGGAAGGAATGGTGTAAAATTCAGGTTTTCTTGTCAAATCCGCCATTGTGGTACGAAATTGATATATGAGGCCGCGCAACGGTACTCGCAATTTTCAAGCGTTTCCGGACGCAGCTGCTATTGCATACACAGAAAAAACACGCCAAGGCTATCTTTTGTATGGCATGCAATAGCAGTTGCGTCCGGAAACGCTTGAAAATTGCGAGTAGTAGAGCGCGCCTTATTTGAGTCAAGGCGAAAAAGAAAAATCCGACTTAACAGTTCAAGCTTCTCCACTTGAGGTATTTATTCTGGTGCCAAGCTAGCGCGGCTTTCCCGATTGCGAAAACAACTGCGGACCATATTCTTCCTAATATTATACACAGATATATTCGGTGTCAAATTGAATAATAATTAACTTCATTCATACACACACAAGTTACGGACCGAGGATCTTGTCAGGAACAACCTTTAAAACTTCTCAAGACTTTGGTTATATACCAGTGCGTGCTTATAATGATATCACTATAGGCATATAGCTGATAAGGGCTATACCTCGTGGACCTCGTTATTTCAAGGCATTGCATGCTTTGAGATCGAGCGGAGCCACCTTCTTGGTTATTGAAAAAGGTGTTATCCCTTCATCTATTAAAGCTACCACATTATAATAGAGGGATTAAATTTCTATGGGAGATCTGTTATTTGATAAGGGGGATAACGGGATCTCTTAGTAAAGCTACACCAGATTTGCTTTTTCGTAGGGTGGCAACAATTAACTGATATTCGAAGGGATAGGTATATCTAAGAGTTCTTTATTTAGTTTATGGGTCACTGGGTACACTTGATAAATATATGCATCATATTTTCCAAGCACAAAACAACATGAATATATACTGGGAACTATAAATATCAAGTAATATTGGAAAGGAAATAGTTAAAATGAATCAAGAGTCCAACGGTGGCACGTCATGAAGAAAAGCGACAACAAAAAAAAAAGAAAAAAAAGTCCAACGGGGTCATATAATATCACTCGGAGATATTAGCTCTGGTTTCCCTGTTGATATTCATCACACGCTAATACCCGAGTTTGACTAATTGACATTCAGGCGAATACTACGACGTAGTATTATACATGTCACGAATATATAACTACATGTATATATATCCACCTAGCCGGTTGAGGCCTTTTTCAGGCCCTGGAGCTACGGTAAGTGATCCAGAAACCAGTTTATAATTTAAATAATTTTTTTTTCCACATACGAACTTCTTAAACATGGAAGCGCGACGCTATCTCCGGAATTAATTCTCGAGCTTGGTTTGAACTGATGATTTATATTCTAGTTAATTAGCGGTGTATATCTCAGCGATTTTTTTTTAATTCTTATAGCCTAGGCAATTAATGAGGATTGCGTGGCACCGCGCTCCATAACCGTTCTCCCGCGGATGTATCGACCCAAATCTCTTTATGTATCCTGGATCGAGGTTTTGGTCTCTAAGATTTGCTTGACGCCAAAATTGTAAATGCTAGCCAGTACAGTGTCGCTCATAGTCCATCACTCGCAAGACCAGCCCCGGCGCCGGGTAATCAGATGAATCTATCCCCCCCGACCCTTGAATCGAATATTAGCCTTTTATATTTTAATAACAGAGCGCATGATTAGAAAACCGTCCCGCTCCGCCGAAGACGAGGCTCTAAAGTGTGAATAGGCCCTCCTCGCTTGGTAAAGTGTGGGAAGAATTAAGTCCGCTCATCATTATTTCACATTTTCCGTTTCCGTCCTGGCCTCACCCAAAAGCAGAATCAGAGAGGTTGGCTGCAACTCGCTTAAAATAAATATGTAAGTAATATGGAACCGATCCTATGAGAGTGGTATGTATGTATTTTTTTTTTTTTTTTTTACCCAAGTATGCAAAATCATTTCGGCAGATTTGACGTTACCATGCAGTGCATATAGTCAGCGGTCACGCAAAAGTAACTCTCCTCTACCCAAAGATTGGGAGGCTCGTTGACTTTGAGGATGACCATGGTGGCGTTAGACGTTGATCCCCGGCTGGATAGGCATATATCTATATACCCTGCATACAGGGTAGATATCTCCTCTCTAACTATGGGGCAGCAGCGATCGTGTCTGTGCTTGCTCCTTACCGAGAGAGTAGCCAAAAAACATCTCTAGACCCCCCCCCCCCCCCAAAGTTGTTGAATTTTGGATTAGGAGGAGCTAACTCTTGCCTAGTGCGCTTATCCTGGAAGCTTCAATATTGCTTTCAAACACAACTACTAAACCCAGGCTTCCAAAAATGGAACGGGGGGGGGGGGTCATGAGGCAACGGGCGGGCACCATCTGATTGACTCTCTCCATCTTTTTTACGTTTACGCCATAACCCCTGCATGGCTGCCAATGCCAGGGCTAGGATACAGGCTATAAAAGTGGAGCAACAAACAAATTGAAGCTTATCTGTGGCACAGATGAGCTAACGCAATCTCTTTCTTTCACTGGATTGATGCGATCCAGAGCGGTATATACGTGTCCGTTCTAAATGATCTTGCAAACTTCTACTAGTAGACACAAAACCCGAGGAACCTAATATCAGGAGGGGTTTGATTTCCGGCCGTGCTTGCAATTGCGGTCCGAAATCACTATTCTGCGCCTCTTATTAAACTCATATCATGTAATGATCACAGTTTAACAACTATATCCACCTATGATTATTAGCGACCTAGCTAGCTTCCAGCTCTCACAGATCGAATCACTTTACCGATGGAAGGGGGGGGGGGGATGTTGTTATTCAGACACCAGGTTGCTTGCATTTCCATATTAGTGATTATGACTCAGAACCCTTGGGTGGAAGGATAACTCGGTGGGATAATATCTCACTGGGGGGGCTATGTGCGTAGTTACATCCTACATCACAACGTCTTGGTTTTGGGGCGCAAGGGTCTATCTAGTCTACTATTGTCAGTATTTATGCCAGGACCAGTTTTAATCACATGCATAACGAGTGTAAAAACATCTAACTTGAACTGAGAACAGCTATGCATATATACATGTCTACCACAGAAAATACAGTTGCTCAATCTGTACGGTGTGGTGCTGATCTTTCATACAAATTATCCCCGCCATGAGAAACTGTATTTTCTGGTTCTTATGGTGGTAAACATGTAGATGCCTACACTGGAGCAATTCAAGGATCGTGTAGCCTGCGTACTGTATGGTCAAAAGGAATTGTCAAGTCCCTACTAGATTTTCAGGCCCGGATATATATGTGCACCATCCTGGAGAAAACCCGGGGTATTATCAATAACGGGCAATTTTAATGTGATCTTCTAATATATACATACAGATCCTATATGAGGTATTATCCCTATGCTGCAGAAAATATTGAATCTTTGGTAACAACTATGTAGGGTTTGCTTTCGAAAACACGTGGGCATGTATCTGAAGAAATCTCTATGTCGTAAGAATTACTCGATGAAGTATAGCCAGATATACTAGATGCAGGTACAGCTATCTTCTAATAGCTGTGGTACAATAACATTTCTTTGAAATTTTCTATGCATAGATAAGTCAAATGTAGTTTTGCTAGTTACGCTGGCCGTATGATCAAGTTGATTAAGTGAATAATGAAGACATACATGTAGTAGTACATCTATAGCTAAGATTATTGCAGAAACAGAGGTCTAAAAGCAGGGTTTGTGTGGCCGGTTAAGCCAATAGGACTCCTACCATATTTCTATAATAATCTTACCCATAGCTGTAAGAATGTTCAAGTTCCTCCTCTCGCCCAATTATGTAGTTATAACCCAGTTTTCCAGAGTCAGGGCCGCCACCGGCTGGTTGAAAAAAGCAACTACAACTAGTTAAAGGTAGTAGGGATTGTTTAGTCATCGTGCATGACTCAGTTAGCAAGGTAACTCCTAAGAGTCAAGTATCAACAAACTCTACTGATAAAGTTCGCGATACCTTTTAAAAGCTATTTTTGCAGAATATTCCCCCTCAAAATAATTTGTCCTTGAAGTAATATCGAGATGGGTGGTAATGCGTTCAACTCCTCCAAATATGGGAATCTCCCAACCCCACGCATACCAAATAAGATCCATCATAGACTCCTAATCCAACTTCAACAAATCCTCTCACAGTACTATAAACATACTTCCTCTCCAATACCTCAGCCCGAAAAGTCTGACCACGGGGACATCGACATCCTGGTTGAAGAACCGCTTTCACAACCTCCAGTATCCGCTGCGGAGCTCCAGCGCGCCTTGAATGCAACTGCGGTCATCGAGGGGTCACCGACCTCAAACTTCGCTATCTGGGATGACAAACTAGGAGCTTACGCTCAACTCGACATACACGTTTGTATGCGTGGTGGCCTAGAGTGGGAGTGTTTTCACCACGCCTACGGAGATCTATGGAATATTCTTGGCGTCATGGGTAAACCTTTTGGCGTCTCGGTCAACGGTACCGGCCTCCGCATATCGGTGCAAGGCGCTGAGGCACGCAATCACAAGGCTGGAATGATGCTCCTGACATCGTGTCCCAAGGATACAATCGAGTTCTTTGGGTGCGATTGGGATAAATATGAGAAGGGTTTTAAGACGGTGGATGAACTATTTAGTTTCTGTGCTGGGTCAAGGTTTCTGTACCACCACGAGATAGACTGGAGCCTTATTGGCCGGAGGGACGAGAGGAAACTCAAAGAGACAAGGCCACTATATCGGAGGTGGATCACGGAGTACTTGCCCTGTTGCAAGGCTGGAAATGAGATGAAAATGGTTATAACGAGGGAGAAACTACTGGAGGAGGCACTCACAAAGTTTGATAAGTGGGACGAATATAATAAGATTGCTGATAAATGGGACAAAGAGGAGTTTGATAAAGAGATGTGGAGACGGATCGCCACAGCTTTACCGGTGAAACATACAGAGTCAGTGCTAGTAATAAGACGCTTAAAGACTAGATTAGAGAAGGAAGACAAGGAGTTGAGTGTTCAAGGCTTTAATAAAAGCAAAAGGCTAGAGAGGGAAATAAGATGGACTGCTATTGCGTTGAGTGAGTGCAAGGATTTATTGGAAAAGGAGCTCGTTGAGATTGCAAGGCGTCGGGAAGAGGGGGTTAAAAAAAGTCAAGAGAATAAATACATGTAGTTGTAAATGAAGGCACGCTGTCCTTGGATGGGATGTCAATGATTTCTTGGCCAGGCTCATAAATGCCAAGAGATATTCCGAGTCTAGTTTAGCGTCTTCATTAATTATCACTCGTTGTTAGGCTGACTACATGTAGGTGTGTCTAGGTGTGTGCAGTCGGACTTGATATGCTTTCGGTAAACATGTCAAAATGCGAGCTTTATGCAGAGCATATGCCGTCTTAAGATAAAGAGCCCCATGGTGGCCTATTTATTCCCCAACCAGCAGGTGGGAATGCCATCCCTGTAGACTTTACCATCAACCTTGTCACCATCACCTACATATGTACCGGGTGCTCTACTTTGTTGACATGTAGCCTAACTTCGCCCACACAACATTCCGCTCATTATAAGTCCAAGAAGCACAATTAATCAATATTTATCCACGGAGAGTACAGACACGATACGATGTTATAGTAGAGTAGACGTATTCATACTTTTGTAAGTTTCTTACAAAGATGTCAGCGACCAGTCATCAGTCACCAATCACCGGCCATACAAAAAAAAAACCTAGGATATACTATCCTATCCACCGGAAGATGACTGCAACCTTGTACAACCCCACTCCCCCCACAAACTACCCTAACTATATCATAACATCTGATTTCAGGCGCGAAATAGTGTACTCTACGTCGGATAAAGTTTTCTTTCTTTCTTTTTTTTTCGTATTTTTTCCCCCTCGCATTCCTCCTTACGTACCTTTCTTTTTGCTCCTAGTGTTCTCTTTGGAGTAGGATGCTGTTCCTGGATCGGAGAAGGCACTGGAATTATCCTTGACAGTGGACGCTTGTGGGGTCGCACATACGGGAAAGGAAGGGTTTTTGGTTACCCGCCGCCGCGCCGTCCGAGGAACCTAGAGTTATACACCTGCCTGTTACGCTCGAGGATTAATGATGCTGGTTTGAGCTAGGTGCCTGCCCTCTTGTAAACACATGATGATCGATTGATTCCACACAGCCTCAGTGTGATAGGGATGCGAAGGAAATCGTGAAGCCTAAGAATTAATGAAAGCAATTGTGCCTCTGCTCATGGAATAATGTTTGTGAATCACACATCCAAAGTGAATTCACGTCGCTATACCCTAGGATTATTGTACAGGAAACTTAATCGCATTAATAGACGTCCAAAACAAAGAAGCACATTCAAAATGAAGAAAAATGAAATAAACTAAAAGATAATAATCATGTTAATCATCGTGTAGATTGGCCGCTGGATCATCCAGCAGTCTCTGTAACACGCGCGGGTCCATATCTCGTTCCAGTCGTGCCTCTTCCATCCTAGCTCTTGACGTAGCCTCAGCGCTCATATCCACATCCCGTGAATCCCTTCATCATAAAGTTAGCGACTAATTATCATACATAGCGATATCTACCCGGGGTATGTGTGTTTGTGTGATATTGACAGCATTGTAAAAAGAAATGGGGGAAAAACCATGGCTTCCTTACTCCTGTCGAGGATCCTCCCGAGGCTTTGTGGGTCCTAATTCGGCTATGGTCGTCGGTGATGCTGGCTCAACGATCGTCACTCTTTTTGCCGCCGCTGCTGCCGGGGTCAAGGGGGAAGAGTGGAGCTCTTGTGGCTTGCTACTGTCTGCTATATATGTCAGTTTGTTGTTGCTAGCTTCATACGATGAGGAATTTGTCTCGTTTTGTTATACACCGCACTTACCAGGCATTTCATAAAGTTGTCTCCCCTGTGCCTCTACTATCACGGCATCTATTGGGTTTTGTGATATTTCTGTCGCAGGACTAATCATACCTGAATGCGCATCGTATGGGTTCGCCATTTCGGTACTCGGCGTCTGATAGTCCGGAAATCCGCCCTTCTCATCACCATACTGGCCGATCAACCAACTCCATGTCTTCTGTTTACTATTTCTGACTGCACTCGCCGCCGAATCTGACATTCCGCTTCTCGGAGACTTCCTTCGTCGGATCCAAAACAACACTCCACAGAGAATTGTGATCAGTCCGAGAAGCCCGAGGATGGCGCCAAGGAGTGGTGGCACATAGGAGGGGAGACCGCCATCACTGCCACTGGCTGCGGGAGTAGTGGTATAGATACCGCTCGGAATTGTATCATTAGGGGCGAGAGGGTAAGGCCAGTAGGTTGGAATTGTTTTGGTATACGGCACGTTGAACAAGTCTTTGATGTCGTCGTTATCCCATGTTTCAGCTTCAAGAGTCCCTCCTCCATTCTCACTAAAATATACTAAGTAAATAAAAATATGTCAAGTTTAACAGAAAAAGTTTTGAACTTACTTTCCACCAATTACTTTCGAAACCGCTGTTGGAACCTTATAACTATCATAAACAGTTGGGTCATACTTGTCCTCCCAATTCAATGTATTCAGATTAAACAACCTAATCAGTCCTCCACTTAAGCAGTCTCCGTCATTTGCCTCTGGCCGTCCGCCAATAACCATCATCTGGTTGTCGGCCACCTTGTGACATTTATGGCCTTTCCGGGCATGTGCTTGGTCGGTACCGTCATAGACTTTGGTCCATGTAAACGAAGGTAGTGACAATACATAAACATCGGCAGTAACAGGCTTCATATTGGGGGGCCAATTGGAAAGATCCTCGTGTCCGCCATATGCGTAAATCTAGAATGAGTTAAGAAGAAATCATTTGGGTGAGAATTGATGAGAATCGGTATGCATGAATCCGTTTCTTACCTGGTGAGTGGCATTGTCCTTCGATGTCGCAACGACAGTACAAAACTGTGCTTTTGGCGGTAGGGTTTCACCAAATGTTTGTTGTGTATACCTGAATAGATATTTAAAAAAATCAATAACATAATCACATTATACATGTGCGCTTTAAAGCCCAGAGACTACTACAGACTTCCACAAGAAAAGGGACATACCATTGTTTATTAGCTATATCGTATAAATGAACCTTGTTTATGAACTCGTTTCCCAATGTCTGTGCCTCCACTGAGATATTACGTTCATAAGGGTATAGCGCCCGATTGATTGAGCCGCCGATAGCAACAAGTATTCCTTCTGAACCAGCCGGTAGCCATACTAGCTCGGAGCTGATACGTGCGTGAATGCTCGCGGGGAGAGTTATATTACTCCACACTTCGCTACCCATCGTGCTCATATCGACTGATATGAGCTGAGTGCTATTCCCATATGGGAGTAGAGGGCTAGCGGTGGGTAATGTGAGTGGATCGAAGAATTCACCCCAATCTTTCCCCTACATTTGAAGAATGGAGATTTAGAAAAACGAATATTGTTCGGAAGATAGAGTTAAAAATTAAATTCTTAGGACTTACAGTCGCGCCGCTAAAAATATAGGCTTTATTCTCACTTGGTACGTTCACGCTCCCTGCACTGGCTATATATCGAGTTACGCCCTCCAAGGCCAACAACTGGAATTGACCTGGATCATCCAGCGGCGTCGCTCCGTTCTGCACCATATTCCTAGATAAACTCCATTTTTGGTCGATGCTAGAAGTATTGTCTCTGAGTCGGAGGAGGCCACCATATATTATAAATTCGTAGTCGTTGGCGAGCATGAAACCGTCATGGAAATCAGTACCCACATTGCCTGAAGCCTTAGAGATATTTTGGATGATATCGAATTGGTAGTCATTCATGGAAAAGGGATATGTTAGGTTGATATAGTAGAGGCGGCGAAAGCCAGCTGGTAAAAAGGAAACTTGTCAGCCTATGCTAAAAGATAACAACGGAGATGGATATACCAAGATCAGGTTGGGTGGTCTCTCCATCAACTGTTGTTGTTGCGGACATATAGCCTCCATCAATATAGATAGTGTCCCTAAAGAGTGCGGCTAGTAGAGAAATGATCAAATTAGCAATATTCACTTTCATACATATACATAGTTTACGCTAGACTCGTATAATTGTTTTAATATCAAAAGAAGGTAAAACTCACTCTGTGGCCTATCCCAGTAACAAATATTCTGTGTTGTTTTTGATTCCTCTCGTATGGCTAAGGTTCGAATTCGGGTCCCAATATTGCTGGTGGTAGTAGGAGAGCTACTCGACAACCCTAGCATGAGAAATAGCAGGTGAAGTATTGCTCGCAACATCCACGAATGTGAAATGAGCCGCATCTTGGATCAAAACCACTCTGGAGAGCTTTTCTTTTGAAAGCCAGGCGCCGTGCGGCCGTTGGATGTCTTTTAGGAACAAAACGAACTAAGGGATCGTTTCTGAGAAAAGATGGTGGGGTGGTGGACAAGGTGTGAGGAAAGGCACCGGTGGCATGAGCGAGCGAGGGAGAAATAATGTGGCCCAGACTTTTAGTACGTGAAATCCGCAAAACAATTCCTCCTCTACCCTGCCCTAATAGATAGGTTATGCAATACAGCTACCTGTCTTACTACTACTATATGCAACTTTGGGTATTAGGAAACTGGTGTGGGTGCAAGATATTCCCTAATAGGACTCCACTAAGTTGATTCCCGGACCTGTACGAGTGCGTCCCTGTATGGGGCGCGTTTTGCTATATGTGTACAGCAGTTCCTGAGGGGTGGATCGATGTGCGATGTATTTACTGAGGCGGGGGCAGCGGCTGAAAGGTTAGCAGTCAATAAGGTAGGGCCTATATAAATAAACATCGCTCTTAGCTTTCATCTACGCCTCGAATGTTCTTTGGCTAAAACAGCGTATGGGTAAACCCAAAGATACCCTCCACTTAATCAAGGTCCAACCTGTACAATTTGTGTTAACATTCTTTGAACCTTTTTTTTTTTTTTTTTAAAAAAATAATCTATTTTGACGAGGAGGACTTTTGTAACCACGAGATATAGATATATTCTGCTGACAGAGGTAAAGGAGGTATAGTACTGCCCAAAAGCAACTGATTTTCCCAGTTTCTAGGTTCGTTCGGGAAGCCGCAGGCTCTCTGTAATCCATTCGGAATTTGCACATGGGCACACCGATACCCTCCGCGCACTTTAGATATCTAGGGCTTGATCACGATCCATATATCCATTTTGGCGGGGTCCCTGGTTTGTGTAGCATTAAGTCTATGTACCCCTCTGATAGATATTGGTGGGTGCGTATCATCACCCCTATCCCTGGCTCTTTCCCTGCAAGTGCAATATCCCCTATGTGTAAGCGACTTGATCGAGGCTTGCTCACCAACAAGTGGGGGTCGACCCATCATGCAGGTAATTCATATAATTGCATTTTTTTGAGTGCTCTAAAGAGACCTAGTTAGGGAAGTTAAGACGCCTGTCTAGGCGAGAGAAAGAAATACGTTTACCCCAGTTGGTAGTTTCGGGTGGCGCCGCCGTGGCGCGAAGAAATTTTGGTTGGAAGAATACGTGATCTCGGAAGACTTTTGTCGTGCATTACTATTTAGTGGTCTCTGTATTAGTATATAATGTATATGTATGTACGATACTTGTTTTTTCCAAATAACTGCTCTGCACATGCAGCCCTTGTTCAATTGATGCAGCGATAGGAAGATCGAGCTTTTTTGAGGCTCTTCTAAACACCACGGCCTATCTAGCGTTATCATGCCTGTAATTATAGGTGAATAGGATCTGCATATGCCCTGGTAAATGCATAGGCCAAACAGAACATCATGTAGGTACATATGTATTTGGTTCCTTGTCTCAACAGAGATATTATAGTAAATGTGATAGATTCGAAGGACCAGGCCTTTGGTTTGCTCAAAGGTATGTAGGTACCATAATACCCACTGCATATATTGGCTGCCTTGAAACCTTTTTTTTTTTTTAGTTATGATACTATCAATTATATCCTGCCGATTTCGAATCTTTGCAACATATATATGGAGTATGATTGTTCAAAAATAATGGCATGATTAATCGTTGAATTATTACAACATATAGGTGAGCGAGGTGAGAGAGGAGCTAGTAGAAGGGTTATTCGCATATGAGTGAAGGGTTTTCGGTGCTCTGAAGCAGGATGGGCTCGTCGGCAAACTTTACTGTGAATCGCCGGGATTGTATCCTTGGTAGGAAGGCTTAGTAGGTGGATTCTGCTCCCTGAAGCTAGGTACCTCTGTGAGCTGTACATGGGTATCTTTTTCGATACCACCGATTTGGGTACACCTGGAGTGGAATATATATTATCATGCCTAGGCAGGTGGGGCAAAGAAGAATAAAGTACCTACGTACGTACGTAGTCAGAGGGTGGTGCGTGCTTGCTGCGGTCACAGCCAGCAGGGATTTCCCGGGATGTAATCTGATCTTTGGTGAACCGTACCGATTCCCGCACTCCCAAGTATATGTGTTTGTAAATGGTACCTATGATGATTCTCTCTGTATGTGCCACTTTTGGGATATATTCGATCATACTATTATGTGCCCTGCACAAATGTTCCCCAATTAAGAAGCTAGGCTAGGGCACGCAGATATCGTATTCTGTGGTGGTACGGTACCTAGCACAGTCACACATGTGAAGTAATAAAGCAATAAGAGTCCGCTCTCAAGACTAACTTTTCATCGGGCTGCTCGAGTACTAGTACGCAGTCTTTCAGGATTCCCCTCGTTTTTCTCCTCTCTAGTGTCGCAAGGACCTCATTCGCTCCGTCCCTGCCCACTAAGAAACACGGAAAATAACATTCGTTCAATTAGAGCTGAGATTGAAATACACTCGTTCGTTCTTGGGTATTCTTCTTGAGCTACAAAGATGGTCTGGGGGAGACTGGGATCTAGGGCCGTGGTAGCAGCGGCCCTCGCTTTGTTTTATGGTGGACAAAATCAAGTGGCTGCTACTTACTGCAATAACACTGTTACTGAGTTCATCACCTCGAAATGGACCTATGTGCAGTTATCCACAGTCTATCAACCTGGCAAAGATCATACCTACACTACTACTGAAACCTGTTATGTCACAATAACTGAACACCCTCATCCAGTCACTGTCACTCAAACACTAGTGATCAATTCAACTCACACAGAAACGTTGCCAATCACAATTGTTGAAACGGCCACAACAACAGATCTGAAAACGACAACGGATTTGAAAACGACTACGGATTTGAAAACGACTACGGATTTGAGGACGACTACGGATCTGGAGACAACAGTTAAGACAGATACAAGCACTGAAACCACAGTAACGACGGATTGGCAGACACAGACATACACTTCCTATATCACGGAGACAACGTCATTGCCGGGTACTACTGTAACTGCAGATGGAACAACGATCACCATGCCCCCTGTGACAGTTGTCAACACCTTTACAACAATTTTTACTACAACTGAGAAACTCACAGACACGGAAACTGCGACTGCGACTACAACAGCGACCACCACCTCAGTAACTACCACTACTTCCGTCTCCACGGCCACAAGAGATGTGACTCGAACCTCCACTATTACCGATTGGAAGACAACCGTCACACCGATATACATCACGAAGACCACTATCAAATATGTTCCTACTACTCAGCTTTTGACAACTACCAAGTCAAAGACTGTAGTATCAAGCGAGTATATTACGACAAGCGTCTTGGTAACAGTATTGACAACCGTTACATCGCAAACGACGCTTACAACCAAGGAGACTTATCTCAGCACTATCACCGAGAAGACCACAGAGAGAATCACTGAGAAGTTCACCGACACAACTACCGCAACAGATACTAGCACCACGACCGCAACAAGCATTGTAACCTCAGTTACCACATCTGAAACAACATACTATTCTCCTACAACGGTTTATCAGACTACGGTAGAAACCCTGCCAGGAACAACAATTACTACAAGTTATCCTGTGACAACGAGTGTACTAGTAACTGATACGGAGACCTTTACGACGGTTCGGACCGTTTTCCAAGATGTTTATGTCACAATTGACAGACCTGTTACTACCACTGAGAGGTATACTAGCACAACTACTGCGACAAGCATGGTGACATCAGTCGTTACTTCTGAAGTGATTTATCTAATCCCCACAACTATATACTCCACATTCACAACAACAACGCAACTTCCAGGCACAACAGTCGTTCTAACCACAAGCTATCCGGTAACTACAAGTGTTTTTGTGACTGATTTCGAAACTTATACTACGGTGCAAACGGTTTTCCAGGATGTTCTCATCACCATCGATCGGCCCGTTACTACTACAGAGAGGATCACGACGACTACACCTGTCACGCTGACCGAGACCGAGAGGATCACAACTACAACTCCTGTGACAGTCACGGAAAGCTACACCAGCTTTGCAACCGTGACAACAGTGGCAACCTCAGTGGTCACCTCTGAGACTACATTCTGGTCCTCAACAACCCTTTTCTCCACAGCGACCACCACGCTCCCAGGAACCACAGTCGTATCGAGCTATCCTGTTACTACCAGTGTCCTTGTGACAAGAACTGACACGACCACAAGAACCGACACACTAACTCGGACCGACACGTTCACAGCAACCGAGACTCTCACACGTGATGTTCTCGTAACAGTTGATCGTCCTGTCACAGTAGATCGCCCAGTGACTATCACAAATCTTGTAGAAGTGGAGGTTATTATCACAAGGCCTGTAACAATTGAGGTTCCAACCACGACAACGAGTGTGGTCACTAGCGTTGTAACAACGGTTGAGACTATGCCAGGAACAACTGTTACTAGGAGTTTCACAACTACTGACACTCTAGTTATGACAACAACAAGTGTTCAGAGTTATACAACAACCTACTTGAGCACGCTTACAACTACCTCCCTACTAACGACTACTGCTACTGCCACCACCACTGCCACTGATACCACAACGGCCACCGATACCACTACAGCCACTGCAACTACCACTGCCACTGATACCACAACGGCTACCGATACCAGTACAGCCACTGCAACTACCACTGCCACTGATACCACAACGGCCACCGATACCACTACAGCCACTGCAACTACCACTGCCACTGATACAACGACAGCAGTTACTACAGCTACTACCTCTTTGTTCTTCACTACTACACTGCCAGGAACCACAATTACCCAGACTCTCCCTGCAGAGACGGTAATAAGCACACTTCCAGGTGTCGTGACGACAATCACGGGCCCGGGTACTACTGTGACAAGCACCTTACCTGGAATAGTAACAACCATAACACTTCCACCCGTTGTTACAACATTTACGTCTCCACCAATCACAACTACGGTCCAGCTTCCCGGACTTACGCGCACAGTAACAGAAACCTGTACCCGCCGTGCAGCGCCAACTAGCTCGACGATAGTTGTTCCAGATGACTATACCTTTGGTTGCGCACCGGGCTATATTTGCTCCCCCATTGATCGCTGTGAAAGCGAACCAGCTCCAGAAATTGGATATGTCTGCCAGCCCTCGGAGTGTGTGGAGGCACCACCGGTTTGTCCAGTAACTGATTGGGGCGAGCCGATTTATGGTGACGAGATTGGGGTGTGGCCACTTCAATTGCCGTACTACCCTCTTGACCCGACCCTTTTTAACCTGACAAATGCGATTTTCGTGGTTGAAGATACGGGATATATGAAGCGATCCATTGGTGGTCTGGTGGATGCGGGATTTGATTTTGAGAAGAGGCAAACGAGTTCGACATCAAAATACTCTGTTTGTTACGATGACTGTGGTATGTAATCTCGTGCCCTTGAAGTAAATTAGATCTAGACTGATCAATATCTTCTAGGTAATGCATACACCGATGCTCAGTCAGCTGGTAAAACAGCAAAACTCTGTGATCCTCTCGGCGCCTTTATGAATTCCCTCCAAAAATGCCGCGAATGTTTCTTCTTTCACGATTCAAACACGGAAACCGCAGCGGCAGCGCTTCAGGTGTCATTAGGCGATTTCAAACAGTATACCGATTTCTGCAATGAAAATTATCCCGTGTCTAGTAGTGTTAGTGCTGCTCCTTCGACAACATCTTCAACTACCACAGGTGCAGTTTTCACCCCACTTCCACAGGTGACTGGTAGCGAATCTATTAGCTCAACGGTAGGTTTCTTTGTGGTAAAATGATTCGCATATGTTTAACCCTAATTTGTATACAGACAACAACGAGCAGCAGTAGCAGCAGCAGTAGCAGTAGCAGTAGCAGTAGCAGTAGCAGTAGCAGTAGCAGTAGCAGCAGCAGTAGCAGTAGCAGCAGCAGCAGTACTAGCAGTAGCAGCATTTCTTCGATCAGAAGTTCAAGTAGTACGGCGTCCTCTTCCTCTTCTACGAGAACCACGAGTAGTAGCGCTATTACCACTCCTGTTTCTTCGACCGTTTCTTCGTCTTCCTCATCAAGAACCACGAGTAGCAGCTCCACTACTCTTGCTTCTTCTTCAACTGGTACAAGTACCCTTACCACCCCGTCCACCGCCCCTCAACTACGGATGGGAGCAGTTGAACAAGTACAAGACTACCCTCTATAGTAGCTAACTTTTTTACGGTTTAGGCTCTTCATCTTCATCCTCATCTGTTACTGCGCCATCTACAATCACTATCCCTACAACTACTACCACCGGCAGTTCAAATTCGAGTTCAGATATTGTCTCTAGCTTTGTAAGTACCTTATCATATCTATGAATGGGAGGGCGCTAACGGTCCATACTCAGACTACACCCGCCGCGAATGTAACTTCAACTGGTCCAATGCTCGCCAGTACCAATAATTCTAGCAAGCCGTTGCTCAATATGGGCGGGCTAGCATTTTTGTTACTTGTAACTTTGGCTTTCCTTAATATGTGATGGAGGAGTTTTTTTTTATTTCTTTGGTTTTCACTCTTTCCTTGGTTATGGGTATAGATACCTTAATGAGTTATTACAGAACTGTCACGCTCACGCTCCTTTACGAAGAATTTATGATGGCTTGGATGTTCAGAAGATTTGGTCCTTATGATGTTAAGTAGCTAGATCTATGGGATGGAATAAAATTACAACTAGTGCTGGAAGATATTTCCTTCTCTTCTGGGCCCCGACCCCCACAAATGACACTCCAGAAAATATTTAAATTAAAGATTTAGATATGTCACAACTCTCATAACTACATGTATCTACATACATTTATACAATTTAGGCTCAACTATAACGCTCAATATTATCTCTATAAAGTGTAGAACTTGATTTATGATAGTAATTATTATTAAAGTTCCGCATCGATATCCTATCGCCATTGAGGCTAGGCACTATAAAGAGTACAGGTATATACTGGTAATTGACACATAGTACTTCGTGCGACAATAAACACGTGTTCATCTAAAAATAGTTCCTGGGACTTCTACTCTGCAAAAGTTCAATGTATGCGCATGACTTTAATCTTTTCTGAAGAATGGACCATGTTGAGATTTCAACCTGGTACTCAAACTCTCAAAAATCCTGGGACAACGGCCAAAACACACCAAAATATTGATTTTTTGCAACATTCCCTAGGCATCACCACCAATTGATGGACTCGGGGATTTAAGACATAGATTTAGAAAGTATCAAGGTACCCTCTGTCAAGATATCTTGTATTAATTTTCGATTGTATGTGGTGTAGTAAGCTCTAAAAGTTTCAATTCCTGCTAAGAACAGATATTGGCAAAGACATCAACAGACCATACACAAAAATTATTGTCACTCATGCAACAGTGGTTTTATTTTAGTTGGATTCTGGTTTGGGCTCTACAGATGATTCAGTAGACTCTGATAGATCATCATTCACTAATATGTGTTGTTGAAATCCGGGTAAATTTTTAAAAATCAGTGTGGTTTGGTTGTTGTCCCACGACTTTTGAGCAAGAACTACACCCACCTATATATTGTTCGCACATATTATCTCAAGGGCTTGAAGTAGAATACAAGATGATCACTATCTTTCCCCCTCTCAGTGCCGCAGATATCTACCGTTGTTGCTCCACTTTTATGACTTGTATATATCATTGTTGTGTGACAGAACATTCAGGACGACCAGCCACAGTGGTTTACCGCTCCTTTAACCCCCCCCCCCCCCCATTAGGGCGGTTCAAAGATTAGTTAGCTGGGCACATTTACACTGACCAGGTACGGGGTTATAGTCTCAGGTGTGGATAAATATTTGGCTTAGAGACCTAGTTAGCTAGCATTTCTGTGGCTTAGGGCTATATACATTGTTCGACGTGTGTACAATACTTGCATCCTTCGGTCATTTTAGCCTCAGCGATGTATGTACCTAGATGTTACTGCATATACCTGGATTATTCGAACTTTACACTCCGATCTCTTAGCTAGGGGGGGGTAGGGGAATCGGTGTCGGCTTATCTGTAAGTATTGGCCCTATTATTGTTTGTCAAACGTCACCACCGTTTGAATTATGATGATAGGGAGATTTTTGAGACTTGGTAGGCTGTAGATAAGTATGCAGTGTTAGGAATAAGTGGGGTGTTGTTGCTAGGGACGATTCTGTAGGGCGGATCAACTTGAGTGTGATAGCCGTCGACATCGTGATCCCACCGTCATCTCTAATGGAATGACGCGCATAATCTACTGAGAGAATTCAATATGACATGTGCATATCAAACGTGGAGAGAGATCCTTGGGATTACATGGGTGCATGCATTGGGTACACAGATCCAGAACTGGACCGGCGTTTCGAGTGATATCTTGTGATTGGGTCCAGAGGGGATCAGAAATATACAATTAGGAAGTTGCAGTCACATACTGTATCTAAGAAGATTGCCTGAAGATAAAGAGTATATGTAGGCTATTGGAAGTATAAACGAGCCAGCTCATTATGTATAGAGTCAGAGACGGAAGTTACATAACTCGGGACTGGGTTTATAGTTACGAAAAGACCAAAGATGGCGTGCTTTGGCTACATAGTTGGTCTATTTGATAATTTAAGTAGCGTGCCTTTTTCTTGGGGTCAATAATTATAATTACTCAATGTGAAACGGGTAGGATTTTAAAACAACGAACTCTAATAACCTAGTGTTACACTCTCATCATAGTACGAATGTAACCGTCTTGACCTTAATATTCCCGTTGCCCCTCCTCACTTAAAGCTTAGCATCGCATGTAGCAAAATACATATACCTGTGGCTATTCAGATATATATGTTGTAGGAAATGAATTGGCAAAGCTCTCTCTACGGATATTTGATGCGGACATAACTGAAATTATAAGTATTCAAGCTTTCAGTAGTGAACTTAATCACGAGCGGGCCTCAATGCCTCACCCGCAGGAAAGGAGTAACGAAACAACGGCTGCACTTAATTTGAACTGCAATGGCGTGAAGTACGTTAACTACAAAAGAGAGTACATACCACGGCCTCTGAAGTGTATTTACCACCTTGTATGGCCTCCCTTCAAAATTCATGGTTGTTGCTTAATTAACCGCATTGGTTGTCATCCGTCGTTTTCCGCGAGTGCCTATATACTAACATAAAAGGGAATCCAAAAGTGCATTGAGTCATGAAAATGTACTGTTTCAATGGCTTTTGAGTGTAAACATGCCCACCAAAATACTGGCAAGTGAAAAATGATCATGAATGATTAAAACATGTTTCTTATTAACGTCGTGTGTAGGCATGAATCTTGGAATTTTTGGCTTCTTTCTTTGCTGCATCAATTGATACATGTATAGTTTTTGTTCATAAGTCATCGTATGGTGTAACGTAATCGTATTGTGGTTGCCGTACGATGAATTATGACCAGGGGCTATACATCAACATCCTTCGGATACACCCCCAAGACCATAGTCAACATTGCCATTCCTACAGCTGAAAAAAGCAGTTTCTGTGGTCATCGGTATATAGGTTTGAGCTCATCTCTTTCTCTTATCTTTCGGTCAGAGTTTCAACGGCGCCTTTGTTCCCAAATAGTGCATATCCGTGAAACCAGCCTATAGCTTTTGTACTTGTCCTCCTAGTGATGATGCGATTTTAAATTCCCAGCCTATGCGGGTATAATTTCTAACATGTTAGTCGTGTATGCAGTACTCATTCCATATGGGCGGAAATACCAATCTGATCGGCAACTTTGTTTAGCAAGATATAGAACCGGGATGTAAAACTGTCTTCTTTCACAGTTCAATTATCGGAGAAGAGGCCCATTTTATACTCCCCATCTTGAGACCCCCAGCTTTTATTATCCTAGGGAGAAATTAGGAGAGTCGCGTAGGACATTTCTTTTAGGCGGGGGTGGGGGGGGGGGATTTGCTTGAATGATGGGTCTAGTAGACACTGCCAATCTTTGGTCGGCCCATTTAATGGCGAATATGAACAAGATTGGAACTACTCTCCTTGAATATCCACTCGCTTTCTGTATCATCGGCTTGTAGACTGACATTCGACGGAACCCTGCATAGTAATGTTAGACATTGTCCTCTATCTGGGAGTCTGAATCACACATGCCAACTTGGTTGAATTGGGCTTAAGCTTGGAGGAATTGCGATGACTTCGACTGATGGATAACACCTTGTCGTTCATGAGCATATAGTAGATGTGGTGGATAATATCCAATCTAATGTTGCATCAATATAGTTTGCATACGCAAAACCTTAAGTAAGCATATGTAATATCAGTATTAAAATGATGTGGCGGTCACTGCATGCGATCTTTCTGTACCTAGAAACATGAATAGAAATGAGTTAAAAAATTAAAACATAGCGGTTTATAATTACCATCTTTTCAAGCATGGTATTTACGTCTATTTTCATATCGATATCTATGTAGAAATTGGTATTGATGTCGCCGATTCAATGATAACCGGATGTGAAGTCTTATTAATTCGTCAATAGATGATTTGAGCGAGTCTGTAATGTGGGATATTCACTCAAACTCGCCATTCAGGTCAACATGGCCCCAGAAGACATATTTGCATGTGATTTACTCACGATCTACTTGCATAATCCAAAGAACTACTAGAATCATCTCTATCAGCCTCCTACGCCGCGTTTCGGTTTTGATTAATTAAATTATACTATTATAATGTAGAACAATGGCTAGATTTCTTACGAGAATATCGGGGTCAATCTCAATTGGAATGCCTTGTTGGTTGTAGATTCATTGTGGAGTGAGGCCGACATCATATGCTTAATAGCATTCGGTGACGAAAACGTTGTTGGGACATTGGTATGCTGTACATGTGGGATGTTTATTTGAACTTTTCGACACCCGAACGGGAAAACATGATGCGGGATGCACCGAATATTTAGAGAACATGTTTCGAACTATATTAATCGGTACATACTAGCAAGTACCGTGCATGTGTGATCACACACATGCAAGTATATACCTCTGGATTTGTCCCATCGTGCTTTCCGGTCAATCATGGGACGATAAAAAAGCAACCCGGCTAATATTTAATTACGACCTTGGCCGGATAAGTGCATTATGTAGAATAGGCACTTGGCACTACATCACACTCCGGCCTTCGCACATTGTTGTGTACATATGCGCTCTTATACATCTACCCAGCGAACCCATGGCCCAGTGTAGCTACGATACCAAATATTTAGTTTGGGAACGGGATGTCTTGCTGTGATTGATCCGCCAAAATATAAATATGCTTCCCACTAGCGCCCAACTATGTATTCGGTATACCCAGCTGCGAAGTACCATTATATATATTCCCTATCACATTTCTTCGGACGACTCCGCTGTAGTTAGAGTATAAGCTCGCTTATAAACGGGATAGAAAGGAAGAAATAGCAGGCAAACACCCGCGCAGGCCATGGTAATTAAGCCCTTCAATTGGGTATGAAAACTGTTAACTTGATATTCTTGCTTCATTCGGCCAGAGTAGCAGTACCTACATACTTCGGATTTCGTATTTCAATTATTTGAGCGGCAAAATTATTTGGGAATCATATTTGTGTAAACATTCTTTAGTGCAGTGTATGTAAGTATATATATGATGCACGTGTTGAGCATCACAATATCGTACGTCGACGACTTCGCAATCACCGTCGCATCACCCTCCTACTCCCAAAACATCACAACCCTAGAAGAACACTACCGAAAAATCACGGCCCTGGCCACCCCCCTCAACGTACACTTCCCAGTAGACAAAACTGAACTCATGCACTGGCGCTCCCCCAGGGACACCAGCCCCCCCTGCACTTCCCCCATCCATCTCAACTGCCAAACCTTCAACCCTAGCAACCTAGTACGCTGGATAGGTTTCTGGCTCTCCCCAAACCTCAACCCCGACAAACACTTCCAAAGAAGACTCGCAGCAGCGAGGTCTGCCTTTGGCATCATCACCCGCTTCTCATCAGCCGGCAAAGGCCTGTCCTCAGCCAACTGCATGAGGATCGCCCTCCTCGCTATACGCCCAATGCTCACATACGGGGCCTCCACCCTCACCCCCAAAACTTCCCTTAAGAGCATGAACACCTTCTGGAACTCAGTCCTCCGCTGGGCCACCGGATGCTTCAGAGCCACAAACAAACAACGAGTCTGCATGAAGCTAACGCCCCCCCTCTCGACCTCTACTGCAATTTCCTGAGGCGCAAACAGGGGATACGCATCCTCCAAGCCTCCCCCCTCAACAACCCGATAACCGGAAGAACCAACCCCTCTTTCCCAACCATCACCACAGAAAGAGTCTACTCCCACACTGCCCTCCTAAAAGGAAAACCCAACCCGCCCAAAAAATGGAACTCCAACGCGACCAAAGGTGTCTCCCACCTCCCCATCGAGCTCCTCTGCTCACTCATCCGCCCCCTCATCGACGAAGGGGTCCCCCCACAGAAAATGGCAATGGCAGCAAAACAACACCTCCTCGCGAGCTGGCAAGCATCATACACACCTCCAGACTACTACAAACACCCCCTCACACTAAAGCGCCTTCACTTCACAAACCACCACAAATTTGTCGCAACCCGAATCCACCAGATGAGGGCCAACAAAAGCTACCTCCGCGCACAAAAATCATGGATCAACGAACACCTCTCGTCCACCTGTCAAAAATGCGGAAAGGAAGACGAAACACCTCAACACGCAGTGCTCACCTGCACAGCCACCGCCAAAAACCGCCACCCACTGCTAAACCAGGTCACGTTCCTGGAAGAAATATGGCATGACTACACCCTCACATGGGCCCTCAGCATCACCATCACCTCTGCCAAGATCAACTTCCCAAGAAGAGAAATCACTTCCCCTCTCCAAACAGGCTCAGCAGAATCATCCTCCCTGAGCTCCGTCTCCACCACCACGACTGGAGCCCCATAACGGCCCCACACCGCCCTCCACATACGATGAAAAGCGCCACAGCCGGCAATCGGGCCTTCGGCCCTCTTTCAGCTCTTTCCTTTGTTCGTTTTAAAATTTCTTGTAAAAATTTTCCTACTGTTTTACTTTTCTGCTTTTAGGGGACGTGCATTAGATATATGAGGGGGATAGGTCTCTTTACGCCATAGTTTATACTGCATGCGAACTTTCTGTACCTAGAAACATGAATAGATATGATTTAAAAAAAAAAAAAAAAAAAGATGCACGTGTTGAATTGAGATTGAAACTTGAGCTGTTTATTTCCACAGATCTTGTATGGCCTTGCAATTAATTGGCAAGTTTTATACCAAGGCCATAGTACTTCATTTAGAAATATTGCGATCGAAGCCTGATCAGGCTGGCTTTTCCCAAAACAAAGACGCGTGCGTGTATGTGCCGCTCTTCCGCCGGTATTATTCGATACTTACAAAATTCAGCGCCGGGCTTGTTATCGGATACCCGATGGATAGCGAAGGTACCCCAGTAGGTAGTACCCATATAATATGCTATTCTGCCCGCCGCAACATATATATGCATAGGTAGGCTCATGAGCTAGCTGATTGTGAGGGCTTACTACATGTACTACTCTACATGTACATACATACATTACATCGGTTTTTCTCCTAAGCTACCAAGGAATTTATTCTCTGAGAGTGTTAATTATCCTGTTGAGCTTTGGGATACAATTATTAGGTATAGAAAAGCAAATTTTACACTCCTTGAAAATCTTTTGGGATCTTGCTGTTACATATATACTGGCGCATGACAGCCCATGGACATTGTCCCACCTGCAAATAAAAGTTCCAAAATGATATTTATGGCGACAGTATGTATCCTAAACTTCCTGGTTAGCTATGGCAGACAACGGGCAATCAGGGTTTTAGTATGGCTGATATAGCTATATAGGAAGGTAACTTTGCAGGAAGAGTCAATGTGCAAATTCCAACCATGGAATATCACTCAGTCTGTGATGAAAAATGACCATAGTGACATGTGGTACCAACTTCCAAGCTTCCCCAGTGTATCGAAAGGTTAAAGATAAACTTCTGGCTTATTCGAGGCACGAAAGGACTGGTGATAAAGGTGAGGAATGTGCGGTCTTTTATACCTGGTATCCTCCGAGGTTATCTTGGCCTTGAGAGCCTGACCGAGAGAACCTTCTGTAATCTGACTTGTCAAGAAAAACTATAATGGACTAAAAATCAAGAGGATAAAAATGACTGGGTTTTACCGGTGTCATTCACGACAATTTTGTATTGAGGTATAAATATAGTAGGTTTGAGGTTCCATTAAGGTGGGAGCCACTGTTAGGCGTGACCAGTGGTGCTTGCGAATTTCCAATCTTGTCCCAATATATATATATAACTCTGTCAACCCGACCACAACTCAACCTCTAAATAGAAGACATTCATCTTCTACTAATCGTACCTAGTGAGTCAACGGTACAGTGTCACTCTATCAGCGTCTGACTCCTCGAAGCACTTATGCAATTTTGAGTCAGGCTCGTTATTAGATTTTCGTGTCTTGTCTGTAGCTGTTTATGATTGGCCATGGAAGAAACAACGCTTTAATTTACATTAGGCCTTGTTAATTGGTTAAAGTGATTCTACGAGCATATAAAACATGGATATTTGGTGCATAGAGCTACAGTGTGAAAAAAGGTGCGGGGTGAAATCAGTATAATAGCACTACGCTATTTAGTCAAGGATACCGTATCAATACCCACCGCATTTTCCGTGTAAGTATCTAAGGGTAAATACTCTTTTTTGATACTGTATGTAGTAGGTAGATAGTAGTTTATGTTCTTACTCATTTGGTTGCAATCCATATGCGGTTAGGCCCTATTTCAACTTTAATGATCGTCGGCGCGCGCTGACGTAATGCGTCAAAACACTAGCTCCTCGACCATCAAGATCTTCAGCTTCCCCTCTCTCCCTCCTCCTCATCAACTCCAAAATCTTAATACCGATTTATTAAAATGGTTAACTCCAAGAAGAAGAAGAAGGCCGCCGTAAATTCTTCGCGTGGCGTCTCCACAACCTCAACCCCATCAACAAAAGCCAAGCCCTCTGAGCAGCCTCCCGTGGAAGATTCTACATCGGCTTCTACTAGCAAAGCTGCTGCTGGCGCCGGGGACAAGGTTTCCGGTGTTCCCAAGACGGGGCGCGGGGTCGGGGACCCAGATGAGAAAGAGTATACAATCCCAACCGAGGAAGAGCAGGCGGATTTTGAGTTGCAATGCTTCGTAGAAAAAAACGGGCCCAAGATGCTCAAAGAGTCACAACGGATTGTAAGCAAGGCTGAAACAGAGAAGCGCACAATCAGGAACATATGTTTTCCCTTGAAGCTTGAAAAAATTCTCAGATTCAACATTACGAGATACGTCTCGAAGCAGAAGGCGGAGGAGCTCCAAGACCAGGAAGTTGGTCTGGGAGAGCAAATATTGAGATTGGCTAGAGAGGAGCGGGCGCAGCTCTACCCGGAGGAGCCAAACGCCCCCTCCACAAAACGAGGCGAAAATGTATTGGTTAATGGATGGATACTGCATAAGACATTGACCTCTTTAGGGTTTCCTACCAGTAGAGTAGAAGGGGCTTTACAGGCGCTGGCTGGAAGAAATAATAACCCGCTGGATACTGTGGTAAAAGGGCTCGACTTGGTTATGGAGGATATTCTAGACTGGTTAGCATTGTATTGCGATGAAGACGAGCTTCCAGGATTCTTGGATACCACCCCCGGTTCGGCCAAAGCTTCTCAGAGAGGGTCATCGAGTAAGTTTCTGTCCCAAGGCCTAGATGTAAAGCTTCTGATACCCTGTAGATGTAACACCGGCGGAAACACAGCCGCCTTCGGGGATATCTACTCCCCGCCAACAAATATCTGATATCCGTCATCTGACAACTAGACTCGCCCCAGCCCCAAAGCTGGAAAACAGTGATATCCCTACCGCCGGCGAAGCAGCTGAGAAAATTGATGGGGTTGAGGTGGATGAAGACGAAGAAGAGGAGCTCAATCCCGAGCAACTGATACCGGGATATGTTAAACTACAAACACAAATATATGAGCTTGATCCAGCCTCGACTGCTGTCTCTGGCGGTAAGAAGGGGGGAAAAGAGCGCAAGACAATCCAAACCCCCAAAGAACTCACTCCTGAACAGACGAAAAAACTAAAAAAGCTAAAAGATAAACTTAAAAGCCTCATTCGGGATCCCCTTCTTGATGCAAGGACCGCAGAGGCCATCTGGGAAGAGGAAAGATTAAACCTTGAAAAGGAAAGCTGGACAAAGAAACAATCAGAAGGGAAATGGGGTGATAAGAATCCCAGAGCTTTGAAAGCAAAAGTCTCTCCGCCATCTCATGGGACTGCCGAATCTGACGGCGAGAACAATAAAGGAGTGCAATTTGACGCTTCCGAAAATGGCTCATTCGGGGACGGCGACCTAAGTATGGGATTAATGGGAGGTCTTTTTGAGCCGCCGCCTATAGAAGAAAGAGCCATCGGACAAGATGAGGAAGAGACGATCAGTATTAGGGATTTCGAGAATATTGGCAAGTTAAGTAATAGCTTTGGCTTTGGTAAGGATAAACTAAAGGGAAAGGCCGGGCTAGGCTCAATATTGGTTAAGGGTCTACTTGAGGAAGTGTGTAAGGGTCGGTATGTTTTTGTACGATAACAACTCTCTAGAAATCTCATCAACAAATCATGCTAAATGACACCAGGGATGTGAACGCAAAAGTTCGGTACGAATCGATACCTGGAACATCAATCTCAACGCGTAGTCGGGTGACAATCAACTGGTCATCCATTACTGCTGCTTCGTCGTTCAAACCAGTACTGAATTCGGGTGAACGGCCCCCTGTTGTTATAAGTTCACCGTCATTACTCAGCACCGCTTTTTCCATGAGCTCATTTGGAACGCCGACAAAGGAACAAGCAGAGAGCTATATTGCAACATATGTTTTGTTCCAGTTGTGCGGTAAGAAGGAGGAGAGAATATATCTTCGTCTTCCCACCATATGGCGCGAACTTTGGGCAGAACTGGTGGAAGAGGCACGATTAGAGACAGAACGCCAAGAGCGGGAAACCCTCAAGGGCTTGAAGAGCCTATTGAACATTGGTAGCAATGGGTATGTGGCAGACGAGCCGAATGCTGTCGAAAAGAAGAAACGGCAGGCTGCCAAAGACGGTGTGCACGGAACTTCTGACGGGGATCGGGATGATAATCCTCAGAAACCAGGGGGCTCTGACGAAGCGGACATAATACGGGAAATTTGGGATCAGAAGAGAAATACACCCGAGTATCTGCGCATGTTAAAGGGACGGAAGCAATTGCCAATGTGGGCTTTCAAAGATGAGGTCTTGGCCGCGATTGATCGAGAGCAAGTAGTGATCATTTGCGGTGAGACTGGATGGTAATAAAGCCTTTACCCTATATCATTCCCATAATTATATCTATTCGTAATCTTTACTCAACTACAATTACAGTGGAAAGAGTACGCAGACTCCTGCTTTCATTCTGGAACACCAGCTTTCCCAAGGAAAACCATGCAGAATCTACTGCACCGAAGTATGGCTTCTTCACCTATAATTTGCGACCTTAGACTCACATAAAGTAGCCCAGGCGAATTTCTGCCATATCTCTAGCCCGCCGCGTAGCTGAAGAACTTGGAGAACGCAAATCCGACCTTGGAGGCAAAAATTCTCTCATCGGATATGCCATCAGGCTGGAGAGTAATATGCACGCTGGTACTAGACTTATCTATGCAACCACGGTAAGAAATCCCTGGGATCGTACCTAGCCCTCCTAGGGGATGGGCGTGAGACTAAGAACCTCCTCTGTTCCCCTTACTGAGATATGTTGAGGTTGATAGTAATAATGAGTTTAGGGTATCGTCGTTCGCATGCTTGAAAGATCGCCAGAGTTAGAGGAAGTCACCCATCTAGTCCTCGATGAAGTCCACGAGCGTAGTATTGATAGTGATTTCCTACTGATTGTCCTCAAAAAGCTATTAGCAAGACGAAAAGATCTAAAGTGAATCAATAATCCACCCTGTAGTCACTAGATCTTACTAATTGCTTAACTCCAGGGTCATACTCATGTCCGCCACCGTCGATGCAGAGAAGTTCTCCAAATACCTCAACGGCGCCCCCGTAATGAACGTTCCCGGCCGAACATTCCCAGTCAGAACCCACTATCTCGAAGACGCAATCGAGGCCACCGGCTTCAAAGTCGAAGAAGACTACCTAAATTCCCGTAACCGCAACGACTGGGCAGACGACAACGATGCCGAGGTCGAAAACGAGAAGGTGGTCGTCCCCAGCACCAGTCTCGCTGGGTACTCCAAAGACACGAAAGCGACGCTCTCGCGCCTCGATCAGCTCCAGATACAGTATGAGCTCATCATGAAACTTATTGAGAAGATTGCGTTCTCGCCCGAATATATTAACTACTCTAAAGCAATCCTTGTCTTCCTCCCCGGTATAGGTGAGATTAGACGGCTCAATGATCTGATAATGGCACATCCGGCCTTTGGCTCGAGCCAGCGTAACGGTGGGTGGCTGGTGTATCCGCTGCATTCAACAATCGCTAGCGAGGACCAGGAAGCGGCGTTCCTGGTGCCACCACCGGGAATGCGCAAGATCGTTATTGCGACGAATATAGCGGAGACGGGTATCACAATACCGGATGTGACGTGCGTCATTGACTCGGGGAAGCATAAGGAGATGCGGTTTGATGAGAAACGACAGCTGAGCAGGTTGTTGGAGACATTTGTGAGTAGGGCTAATGCGAAGCAGAGGAGGGGGCGAGCTGGGCGAGTGCAAGAGGGACTGTGCTTTCATATGTTTACAAAGGAGAGACATGATAACGGGGTAGGCTTAATCGAAATTTAGGTACTAGTTGGGGATAAGATGATAACTAAACTGTTGGCAGATGATGGAGCAGCAATTACCGGAAATGATGAGATTGTCGTTGCAAGATCTAGCGCTCAGGGTTAAGATTTGCAAGCTCGGGGGTATCGAGGAGATTCTTGCTCAGGCACTCGATGCTCCGCTTCCTAAGAATATTAGGAGAGCTATTGACTCCCTAATTGAGGTACATCCTCCAGGCCAAACTTCCAAGCATAATTCTAAGCGGAACTAGACAAAAGCTTTGACATCAGTAGAAGAACTCACCCCGCTAGGCCGCCAGCTAGCAAAGCTGCCGTTGGACGTCTATTTGGGCAAAATGGTACTTCTGGGTAGTGTATATGGCTGTCTTGACGCCGCGACGACCATTGCAGCTATATTGTCCTCTAAATCGCCATTCATAACCCCAATGGGACGCCGCGAAGAAGCAGACGCCGCGCGGTTCTCCTTCAAAAGAGGTAGAGCTTCGAAGACCAAAGTTGAGCCACTCCATAACTAACTCTGCCAATCAGGTGACTCTGACCTCCTCACCGCTTGGAACGCCTACTCGTCCTGGCGCCACGTCTGTCAAGGCACAAACATCACCGAGGCCGACTTCTGTCGCAAAAACTACCTCAGCAGCCGCAGCCTTTCCAACATTGAGGACCTCAAGCAGCAGCTCTTAGTCGCCGTCATCGATGCCGGCTTCTTCCGCCTCACTCCCGACCAGCGCGCTCACCTCAACCGCTGCCGCTTCAACACGTACCGTCGCCGCAACTTCTTTATCGCCCCTGATAGCAGTGCGAATGACGCTATTGTTAATGCGGTGGTGGCGGCGGGGTTCTATCCAAAGTTGCTGCAGAGGGACGGGAAGGGGTGGAGGAATGTGATGAATGGGCAGGGGATTGTGATAAGTGCGGGGAGCGTGAATAAGCAGACGCAAAGTGAGTGGTTGGCGTTTTATGGCATTATGCAGTCGAATAAGTAGGTTCCCTCCCATGAAAGTCGGAAGTGAAAAGGGCTTATTAGAATAGATTCTATGACGCCCACGAGACAGGCCACGTCGACGACATTACTATTGCTCTGCTCTGCGGCGACGTTGACTTCAAGGTACACCCTCACTTCCCCCTCATAAACCAACAAGGCTGACACGAGCAGATGTATTCCGGCGTCATGGTGCTCGATGGCAACCGCGTGCGCTTTGCGTTCCAGGACTGGAAGAGCATGATCGCGGTGAAGATGTTGCGGGCGCAGCTGCGCGACATCACAAACCGCGCGTTCCAGGCGCCGGGAAGACCGCTAACGGCGGATCAGACGAGGTGGATGGAGCTGTTCTACTCGGTGTATAGGCAGCTGCAGGAGTCTTAGGTGGAATATGGTGATGTTTTTCTTTTTCCGATGGTTTGGTATTGAAATTGAAATAGAGGGAGAGGGGTGCGAGTTTTTAAACGGTTTTTTGGTGCGGTACTTAGATGCATGGAATCAAACAAGTCAATTCCTCAAACATGATTGTAAATGTAGCCTGTTCAAACGCTGGCTAGGTGCCTACAGCTAATAAGTGTAAACCCTAACCCTATCAATCCGGTGGTTACCTCCGTTGACCAGCGAAGAAAGCAATAGTAGTCATATATCATTGTAGAGGGTTTTCTATAATGTTTCTCAGAAGCTATGTTGGTGAGCAAAGGTGGTTGAGAAAACTTTTGTTGGTGGAAGATGGTCATGGAGATTTCGCCGCCTCTCTCCTTGGCAGGGGAGCGAGTGAGTGGTAGATGGAGTCTAGGAGGTGTTTTGAGAGATGTATTTAATATTATGCCCCATCACCATCTATGGATCTACCATTGACTTACTATGGGGGGGGGGAGTTTCGAATGCGAGCTGATTAACCTAGTCATAAGCAATCACTCGTCCCGAGAAATGTTATACAAATAGTTTGTTCGTATCAAGAGGTGTAAATGTGACGGTCAGCATCCCTCATGCCAGTGCCTTGATGTACGAGGCTGTGGCCAAAAGAATCCGGTAACGCACCAGCTAGCAGCGGGAAAACACCTCCAATGCCAACCTCAATATATCAACAACATGAAGAGATATTTACTTCTTATTGAAGATATATAGAGCCTGAGAACAATTAAATAAATCTTTTATTCAATAGTGAGTTATTAGGCCCATTGCTAGTGGGAGTGGAACTCGTCATCGGGTATGTGTTACAGTTGCAACATGAGCTCTACCGGATTCTTTTGGCCATAACCTCGTACCTACATAGAGTGGGTTCAGACCCTTACATAATGTGGTCCAGTCAACGCGAAAGGTTTGTTATACAGAGTTGTGGTGAGGAAGTGTTCCTCTTTCCCCCCGATATCCCCAATTCGAAGGCCCTTAAATCCCTTAAATCCCCGGCCCCTAAATCCCCGGCCCCCACCTGTCTGATAGGAAGCATCGGATCTTTCTCGGCGAGTTCCTGCCCAACCTATCATTACCCCCTGAAATCCCTGCATGATATCGGTGGGGTCGGGCTTGGCAGAGACAATTAAGCATTGCTGCATGTCGTCATGCAGCAGAAGCCGAGGGGAGCCGAAGTAATTTCCAAGCAGCGTCAAATTATTACTCTAGAGATGGACAGACATCTTTATCAGCATTTGAAACTCTGACAATTGCTTGTCGCGTAATAAGAAGTGGTACCGGCCGAGTAGCATATGTATGTATGTGGTAAATACTAGTTGGTATGTATGGTGCACCATATATATATAAGGAGTTCTCTTGTGCTTGATTTATTATGTCCCATCTCCCCCTCCTCCTCCTTCTCCCCCGTATCCTTAGGGTCCAGCGACAAAGACTAAACATTCCCACCTTCAGCTTTCACTACCAGCTCCAAAAGTCCCATCTTCACTCCCAAGTTCGGATCCGTAATCTGCACACTACAACACTGGTAGCAATGTCCCACGGTGATTTCAAGACCATCGAGGCCTCGCGTCCGGACTTTGACTCCTCGGCCTCTGGCTTCACTTACACAAAGACTCTAAATCCAGAATGGAAACCTGGTGATGGCGCCAATGACGCAAGCTGGAAGGAGCACAAGACTGTTGAGATTGATCCGTATGGGCCAGGCCGCACAAGCATCGAGAACTACAAGCTGCTGATCAGCGGGATCATTCCCCGTCCAGTAGGATCCCCCCCAATCATCTTCCCTGGGTAGAATTGTAGTCTAATGCGGAGTAAATTAGATCGGCTTCGTGTCCACCATCTCTCCCGAGGGCAAATACAACCTTGCCCCCTACAGCTACACCCAAGTCGTCAACCACGACCCCCCCATCTTCTGCATCGGCATGTCCGCCGGCCATGGGTCCCCCAAAGACTCCTACGCCAATCTCTTCGCCACCAAGGAGTGCACCATCAACATCGTCTCCGAGTGGTTCATCGAGGCGGCCAACTTCACCGCCATCAATGCCCCTCATGGGGTCTCCGAATGGGGCCTCACAGGCCTCACCCAAGCCCCCTCCACCATGGTCAAGCCCCCGCGTGTGGCAGAAAGCGCATTCTCGATCGAGGCGAAGCTGCTGCACACGCATGACTGGTTCAGTCCGTCTACGGGGCAAAAGACCGGGACACTCGTCATCGTGCAGGGGGTCAACTTTCATGTGCGCGAGGATGCATTGATTGAGGGGAAGGGTATTTTGGACCCGCAGGTGCTGAGGCCCGTGAGTAGGATGGGAGGTATCACGTATGGCAGGACGACGGCGGGGTATGAGCTTGCGAGACCGGAGTATACGGAGGAGATGGAGAAGGAGGGGGAGAAGGAGTTGCTGGCTTGAGGGCTCCGTCTGGATGTGGCTTGGGTGGATTCGTTCCTTGGTGGGCGACTATAGCATTGGTTAGAGAATAGAATAGAGTCCATTTGCTACTTCTTGCTTTTTTCTTCTTTTTTTTTTTTTTTTCCACGTTTGTGAGAGTTTATGAACTGGTAAAATTGTATTGTTATGGCAGCTAGGCGTCTCTATAGTGTAGATCATTGACATCGAGACAATACCGTGACCCGCCAAAGTGCTGGGTGATTATAGCCCTTATTATGCAGCAAGCTAAAGCTACCATGATATAGTGCACTACCATCACTTACCACATCACCAGTAATCACCCGTAATCTCTGACTGGCATTGACGGCATCATGTAAAGTTACTCAATCCATCACAAAAGAGCACCATCATAGGAAGTCACTCACTCATGAGTAATCACTCACCTCACCATCACAACTGTAGAGCTGGATAACGAGTAACTCATGATCGGTTGTGGAGACAATAGAGTATTTTACCTGTCCTTAGATATATACTGCTCGTTAGCATAGTCTCAACTAGCTGTTACTAACTATGCTATGCTATGCTATGCTACTGCACCATGAATGCCATTTAAAGGCGCTATAAGGCTAGCCTATATCTACCTATATACCCTCTAAAGCTGCCCAAGTGAGGGGCCATAACCACCGCCAAAAACGTCCATTACCCACATGCCCCACACACCGTACACTAAAACCGATGCCACCACCACCACCACCAAACCGGTCTAGCTGGGCCAGCAAGACTGGGGCACTTGTGATAATAAGTTGCCAAATCGGCCAGTACACCCCCGTCCCCGATATGCCCTTCATATGCGACCACATTGCGCACAGAGTCCTCCTTGGGATTGCGGCGCTGCATGTTGGTGATTTGGGGCTGGGGGTGCCTGCCGGTTTTGGGGTACGGTTGTGGGGAGGTTTCGGGCGAGGATGGGGTATGTGGTGGGTGTGGGGAGGGGGAGGGGGAGGGGGAGGGAGAGCGGGGAGAGGGAGAGAAGGGAAAAGGAGAACTGAATGGAGGTGGAGTGAAGGCAGTGGAACGGGAAGGAGAGCTGGTGAGTGGAGTGATCCAGGTGCAACTGAGAGAGAGAAGAAGGGTGAGAGGAAAAGAAGATGGAATGGCTGATGTAATATAGATACGCGGGCAGAGATTGAATCAATATGCTGCAGAATCAACAGCAGCCGAGCAGCTTGCCCGAGTTGATTGTAAGTCGTCAAGGGCAGACATGTATGTTGTCGAGTAGGCAGAAATACACTCCTAGAACAGGCGAGGATGTTACTACTCTAGATTTGCAGATCTTTGCGTACGTCTCCAGCGATGGACGTAGTATAGTAGTAGGGGGGTGGGGAGGTCTTTGCGCCGTCGATGAAGCTAACCGCGTGATGGCTGGTGATGCACTCATAGATCATCACTCGGGTTGCGCGTTTTGGATGTTGTTTCGTGGTGGCTCTGGCTTGGTGGTGGTAGTGGTGGTGGTGGTGGCCCGTACAGTACAGTGGGTGGGTGGGTGCATGTAGTAGGTATGGCCATAGGATAGAATACGAATGGTCCTCTGAATACATGTAGGTACATACCTAAACCCACCCATGAGTAAAGAGCCATTCCTGCTATTCGATTTCAATCCACGCAGTATTCTGCTGCACAGGCCAACCCAACCCAATTCCAGATACGCATCTCGTTCTTTGGAAGTATCGATCTAGCTATAGCTACTACATACGCCCACCCCCCACCTCCACCGCCGCTGCTTATCGGATTACAAATCCAATTATATTTAGTCCCTCACTCACCCAATCCCATCCCAATTCCCTTGCCCGTGTATCTCCACCTGTGCCTGTGCCTGTGGCTATTTACGGGGGATATGCTGTAGGGGAATCCATAAATAGGAGTTAATTGGTGGGGTGTGTGGCAAAGGGCGGAATCATGAGTTTCCGTGGTAGATATCGTGGGGATGTGGAGGTACTGTACATTCATGTACGTCGTTACTAAGTGGTTCTTTCGACGGGTGTTTTGATGATAGAAAAAGGTGTTTCCGATAGGTCAGATATGGACAGTGTCGATGTTGTAGTCTATCTATGTGATACCCACATGTAAGTTCCTAGGCACTGTAGACTATTTTGTGCTTACATTTACCTAGGCACTGTAGTAGACTCTGTTATACCTAAATGTGCCTAGGCACCTTCTTCCCCCCCCCCCCCCCCAAGAACTCAATCCCCAATTCTCACCTTACCTCTGCATAATCAAAACAATAATAATCACACTACTACTTTGTAACCCCGACCCATTCCCTCCGCATAATCCTACCTCTCTCTTGTACCTCCACCCTCACCACCCTCACCACCCTCACCACCCTCACCACCCTCACCACCCTCACCACCCTCACCACCCTCACCTTACCACCCCCACCGCATACCTACTGCCCGCCAGCGCCATCACATCAAAAAGTAGAAAGTAAGTCTTATCCTTCGCTACGACACTCCCCGTACCGACCGTTATTGTTATTATTACCGCACGTGGAAATCCCAAGGCTAAGCTTTCCTCGCCTGCAACAACCAATCACATTCCGGACGGAAAGAAGTCGAAATTCGTGCGGAGAACGGGTTAGGCCCCATTCCCGACCGGCGCCCGTCAGATCAGGCTCGCTAATCTGGCCTGTGAATGTGTGGGCGCTCGGGCAGACTAAGGTGGTACATATGGGAGGGCACTGACTGACTGACTGACTGACTGACTGACTTACTGATTAAGTGATGGGGATAGGGGTCCATGGTGGAGGCGGAGGGGACGACTAAACAGTCTGGATGTGATTCATATGTAGGTAGGTACATGGCCAGTGTGGATTGTAGGTATGTAACATACCTACAAGGCTCTTGCATTAAGTGAGTAAACTAAATGGGGTGTTGACAGGTGAGGATCCGTTCACTCACTTGATTCCAGAGCCTTGTACTTACTTACTCTACTTGCCGCTATGGTGCAGTGCGCACAATACCGGTGTTTCGAGTGCGCGTGTACCTACAATACCCAAGTATGTACGTGGTGTCGTAGCTACATAGATATAGACTCTCGCGATTATGCTCCATTATTATCGTAGACACCTCCCCACGGATGCTCCATTATTATCGTAGACACCTCCCCACGGATCGTTCCAATGGCCACATACTGATCCTCGGATCCGCAGATGCAGGTCTATATACATAGTATCTATCTCGCTCGTCCGTCGCTCTCGTTTCAAAAGTGCAGAATACATTTCTAAGGGGGGGCAACCATCGTCGCACAAACAATCGGTGAGACGGCACTGAGGTAGCAAAGGGAAATCCCCCAGGATCTAGTCTTATCTTAGAAGTGCACTAGAGGGGCGTCTGTGGCCTTGTCACCGGGGTTTGGGGGGGGGGGGGGGATTGTAGGAAGGAAGTGTCATGAGGACTGTTTGGATTGGAGGAGAAACTTGGACTGTAACTGGTGAGTGAGTACATGTAGTAATGAGAGTGGTACCTGCTGGCGCTAGGTATCTACCTACATCATCATCCTGAAGTCATGTAGGAGGTACCTGAAGCCTAAAGAGACCGTGTGTGAGTGGAGTGAGGTGAGTGGAGTGAGTGGGTGTTGTGCATGTCTCAGATGTCCCCTTGCTTTCCAGGATCACCAGCCTTGGCGAATAACTTCCTGCAGCGTTGCAGAGTTTATTTTGGTAGGCGAAATCGTCGCCTGGCCTTTGCTCCTTTGCACGCACGCACAGTCCTTTCTTCTCCCCCCCTCATCCCCCACCCACTACATTATCACATACCACTCTAACCTTCACTGAGAGTCTTATCCAGACTTTTGGTGTCAAAACTAAATACTTCCTCTTCCTTACGCACACCGGATCGATTGATTAGAATTAATCTCTTTGGGCTATATTACACTCGCCTCACTTATTCATCCGTGGGGGCGCTGCTGAACGCCAAAGCAAAGTATTCATCCTGGACAAACAATCTCTGTCTAGGTCAACGCCGCTCATAATCGCTTTGCCGCACCGGTCAACGTGCGGTGAGGGACTCAAATACCCACGAGGTTTTCGACACTTTGCTCCAAAGACATAGATCCAGATCCAGATCAGGACAATCAGGACTTTACCCTTCATCAGCGGCAGTATCGTCGCTTTTGCCTATTCACCATCACTAGCACTATCGCCTTAAGCAGTTTCTTTTTGATAGTCCACTGGCTCGGTGAACTTTTCTTTTTCCATTGAGACCGATGGAAGGTTCGTCATCGGCATCCAAACCCGGAAACCAAAACATCGACCCCAACACCAACACCGACACCGTCCGTCTACACATCACCCCCCTCACCCCCTCCACCACCCCTTCACTCCTCCCCGACTCCCTCCTCGACGCCTCCGCCCGCTCAACACTCTCCTACCACACCCTCGAGACCTTCCCAGAGGCCTCCTACGCGTTCGTCACGCTCCCGCGAGCCCAAGCCGAGAAGCTCAAGAAGCGCCTTAACGGGTCTCTATTCCGCGGCGCCAAAGTGCGTGTGGAAGAGGCAAGGCCAGAGTCGCATCTGAAATACCCACTCCCTGAAGAAGCCATGGACGCGGAGACGGCCAAGAAGATGAGGAAGGAGGAGAGGAAGGAGAGGAAGAGAAAGGCGGAGGGTGAGCACAAAGTTAAAAAGAGGAAGAAGGGGGAGGACCCAGTCTTACGGGGTGTGGAGCTCCCGGAGGGGAGGAAGGTCCAGAGAGGGTGGACAAAGCCGAATGTGCCGAGTGGTGCCGCAAAGTATGCGGGCAAGTCCACCTCCTCGCCGTCGGCCAAAAAGGCAGAAGAGGAGGCTAAGCGCGAATGCCTGTTCAAGACACCTCTTCCACCCAATAAGGCTACCGAAAAGAAGAAGGATAAGGAAAAGAAGGACAAGAAGGATAAAAAGAAAAGAAAGAGAGAAGTCGTCGTCAAGGAGTTTGAGAACAATACAAAGTTCCCCTCTTTCTTGAAGATGAGCCAGCTCGATAAGGACCAGGCGGCCGAGAAGATGGCGGCCGAGTATGTGGAAGGTAAGGGATGGGTCAATGCCAATGGGGAGGTGGTCGAGGTGGAGAAGGTCAAGAAACGGCCGGCCAAAATCGAGTTGCCTGTTGAGGCCCCGAAGCCCACAGAGACACCAAAGTCTGAAGCCGAAGAATCGGAGAATAGCGATGACGACGATGAGGACGAAGACAAAGTCATGGCTGATGCCATCGAGACTAAGGTGGAGAACGGGGGCTCCGGCTCAGAGTCCGAGTCCTCCGAGTCCTCAGCTGAATCCTCAGCTGAATCCGAGGCAACCGAGAAGGCCGTAAAGAAGCCCAGCCTCAAGAAATCCACTTCAATCACCACCTCAAAGTCCGACAACTCTTCCTCGTCTTCCAGCGCCGACTCTGATTCTGAAGAAAGCGCCCCCAAAACCTCCCCCATAACCCCCGTGACTCCTGTCTCCCCTCCAAAGACTCACACCCTCCGTGTTGGCACCTCCACTTCCCCAAAGGCCCCCATCCCCGCCCTCCAAATCACAATTCCCAACGTGACAAACCCACCAGTCCAAGCAATCCACCCCCTCGAGGCCCTCTACAAGCCCACAACCACCACCACCGGCCTCAAACTCAACACCAACACCACCATTGCGCCTTCTCCCGCCTCGGCCGTTGACACTGGCTCCGCGTTCAAATTTGGTTTTGGCGCCGACGAAGAGTCGGACGATGAGCCTGTTGTACACACTGCCTTTAGCAGGGACCGGTACAGGTCTGCCGCCCCAACGCCCGATACGGCGATTGGACATCGGAGGTTCTTCCCCGATGAGGAGGACGGGAGTGCACATCCTGGTAGACTTGGCTTTGTTCCCAGCACACCTAGAATCATCGGTGGTTTCCCTGGCGGCGAGGGTCTGCTCGCCGTAAGACGGGACTCGACTGGGTACACCCCAACCACCGAGTCGCCGCTGCTGTTTGCACACAGCGAGAGTAGGTTCCTCGGCGCGCTGAGCGTGTGGTCAAAATTGCCAACGCCCAAGATTCTCTCCCAGACAGAGGAGGAGCCGGCGGCAGAGGAGGCGGCAGAAGCCGAGGACGAGGCCAAGAGAAACGGTAAGAAGGATAGTAAGAAGCGGAAGGCAAAGGCCGTCGAGGAAGACGACGAGCAGACCACGCCCGCTGGTGAAAGGTCGGTGGCGGAGATATGGTCGGAGAGGTACTACGAGAATAGAGGTGAGTGGAATCGTGCGTGGAAGAGTCGTCGGAGGGAAGTAGTAAAGGCGAATAAGAAGAAGGAGGCAGCGGGGAATGGTGGGAAGAGGATTCCTGCTTAGGGTTCAGGGGCTTTTTCTTGTGTTTTTAGGTAGATTTTTTTTTTTTTCTTTTTTCTTTCTTTAGTGTTTAAATATCAATGTGATGTTTTCTTCTTCTTTGGTTTGTGATGGGTTGTTTACACTGTCTGTCTGCTGGTTTGATTGATGGATGGCTTTGAAGGGCTGGATACTTGGTGATTGGCTGTGCTGAGAGGAATCGATTGTTGATCATGATATGGCCATGCTTGCCGTTGCGAATATATCTTGTGGACAAAGAAGAATCATGAGCTACGTAATGAATAAAATCAAATCAAAGAAAAGGATAAGAGTGTGAGTGATAAAGTGTGATCCGTAGTCCAATAGTGATATCTTATAGGGGTGAATAACTATCTGTTGCTATTAAATATTTTGTAATCACTCGTAGTCCCAGCTGCCAATGATTTAAAATGCACTTTTTTACGATAACTACCAGATATCAAACAAAACAAAACGCACCACACCTCTATCCTCCACACTCCGCTCCACCCCTCCACCCAAAAACACCTCACTTATGTCTGCGCCGGCTTCTCACCCCACGCCAACTTCATCCTCCCCTCTGGCGCCACATACCCCACAATCGCCTCCACAACCTCCTCTGCCGTCGTCGCAATCCTCAATATCCCCCGCGTCTCCTCCTCCACAAACCCATTAGCGTAAAAGTCCTCCATCATCTTTAGAAAGTTGTCGAAAAACCCGTTGACGTTGAAGAGGACGATTGGTTTGGCGTGGATTCCAATTTGGCTCTGTTATTGGCGGGGTGTAATTAGCACAAATTCGGTCTTTTAATGATATTTATTGATGGGATGGCTTGGGTAGTGTATTGAGGAATGATATACCCAAGTGATGATCTCCACCAACTCGTCCAGCGTTCCGAAGCCACCTGGTAGGGCTACAAACGCATCACTGACTTTCGCCATCTCGTTCTTGCGCTCATGCATACTCTCTACGACTGCCACGGTGCCAATATCCATTTCGCCCTCCTATACACCACACCACACACAACCAACCACATTAGCATCCCCCAAACTCACACCAATCCTCACTCCCAACCACAATCACAACGGAACATCCACAACTTACAACTTCCCGCCTTATCAGCGCCCTCGGTATAATCCCATGCACATCCCCCCCCTTCTCAAACAGAGTCCCTGCAACCGCGCCCATCAGCCCGCGGTTTCCCCCGCCATAAACGAGCCCCCAGTTGCGTTCGTAGAGCGCCCCTGCCAGAGACTTGGCGGCCGTAGTGAATTCGGGGTTTGTTCCCGGACGGGAGGCGCAAAAGACACAGATTCGTTTCTCGGACATTGTGTGCTGAGATCTAGAGAGGGGAGTGGGATTGATTGATTGAATGATTGATGGTAAGCTGGGAATGAGAGAGCAGAGGGCATATATATATATATATACGATTTATAGACCCTAGCTGTCTAGGGATTCAGCTAGGAGAGAGGCTCCAAAGAACACATATGGTGCCCTAGACATGAATGTATGTAGGTACTCTACCCTACTCTACTCTACTCTAGCTAGCCTCTCGACTTGACTCAGAGACGGGGGGAGGGGGGAGGGGGAGGGGGTTAAAGGAATTGATCGCCCATCTTTACGCCCTGGTTGGGGAATCGTGCAGTGCCAGCTGTACCAAGGTGAGGTGTAGAACAGTTGCCTACATGTAGCAGCGACCTACTCTAGCGAGAGAGAGATAAGGGCGCTGACGGCTACGAACGCATGGGCGCGGTTGGAATATGGTCCTGGATATGGATGGATTATGGGTTCGCGATAGTGATTGTGGTGGCGCCGAGTCATTGTCTGTGGAGAATTTGGGGTTTGGGTAGTTCTGCCCCGAGACAAATGGTGCCCCCTCTAGATTAGATGTTCCTCAGAGAACAATACTTATATCTACGCACAATACATACAACAATACATACAAGCGTCACAAGAAATATCTACGCTGCGATTCTATTCTCCTCGTTATCTGTCTCTTCTATCTTGACAGTCTTAGACTCACAGTCCAGTCCAGTCAGTCTGCCTTAGCTACTGGGGCTGTGCATTTGTAACTTACCTACAGCTTTCTTCAACTACATGTAGCTAGGTAGTTATGTATATAAGCTGGTGGTGGAAAAACCAATCAACGCTCGGCATCTAACCACAATTGGGAGCACTGCTAACTTGGCAGGGCAGAAGTGTTAGATCTGCATCTGTACCGTACTTTATTGCTGCAGTCAGCTTCAAGGTTCGCTGCAAATGAAATGAATACATATATTGGGGATACACAGAGAAGAAGAAAAAAAGAGGATGTCTGTATCCACCCACAGTTAACCGTCAATATAATAAACTAGTAGGATGAGAGTCAGTACTGAATCTGAAAATCGAGTCATATTCCCCATCTCATGACTTATTATAAGCTATGGGATACGTATACTTGTTCTATTGTTCTATTCCATGCGGCCCCAAAAAAAAATCCCCGCGATGGAACGGTAGGAGCATATCATAAATTTGAACTTGGAACTGACAGCTCGGGCCATTCTTTTCTCCGCGCGCACTACATACATGTATCATGATGTATGATCTATGCATCTCTGGTGAGTGTTAGTACATGTACCGTATGTACCTCCTGGTACTCATGCCAAGCCCACTAACAACATGTTTTCTAGTGCGGCTCAACTTTTTATTCGCCAAGGGTGCGTCGGGCTTCATTTTTTTTTTCCAGAAATCCGTTCCAGCCTACATTAAACGTTACAATGCCTTCCACAAAGCCGCGATCAGCACTTTCCCTAACTGAGCAGCTTGCGCTGCTGGAGAACCCTACTCCCACTGGTAACTTGGATCTGCTTTGACCAAAAGCATGGCTGCTGACAAGCTTTATAGACTTTGATCCAGAGGCGCTGGAGGAGGAGCATTGGGACGGCGAGGGCAGCGAGGGCTCCAAAGAGAGTGAGAACGAAGGTGAACATACAGGAAGGGAGCACTATGTTGCCGTAGGGTAAGAGCGATACCTGGCTTATTTGCCTTTTGCCGGTGGCCTGACAGGAGTAGAAAGAGCAAATTACGGAAAGGGCATACCGTATTACTGGACCCAAAATACAACGGTGCTAAAGTCAGTCGTGACAAGCTATACGACTCGGAAGACGACGAGGCACAAGTCTCTGAGGACTCTGGAGATGGGGAGGACGAGGGTTCCGGCGCTGAATCGGCCGGAGGTGTCGAGGTGAACAGCGAGGACGACATCCGGGCCGGCACACCGCTCAGCGACGAGGATGACGAAATTGATAGCGACGATGCTCTGGGTAGTGAAGAGGAAAGATTCGCCAGCTTCAAATTTAGAGGAAGCGCCAAGACTCCCAAAACGAATGGGGCAGCGGGCTCTAGTGGAGAAAGCTCTGGTGGCGAAGATGAGGAGGACGAGGACGACGACGAAGGTGAAGGTTCAAACGGTGAGGATGAGGGTAGTGAAGAGGAAGATCCTGAGGATGAAGAAGATGACGAGGGCGATGATGATGGGAGCGAGGATGACGATAACCAAGAGGAAGAGATTGCTCGAAGGGCCCAATTGCGAAAAATGATGGCGGAGGAACAAAAGTATGTTACTCCTACTTCATTACCCTGACTCAAGCTCTAAAACCTTCTAGGAACGTGGTTAAGAGCATCTCGAAAGCTGTGAAAGCAGATGCAGACAAGGGTTCTGCTGTCAGGCAACAGCAGGTAATAATATCATTACCCCCCTCCCCCAACCCCCAAAGTCAACGGAACTGCACTGACGTTTATCAGAAAACCTTTGATTCCTTCCTCAGTATTCGCATCAAGCTCCAGAAGGCCTTAATATCTACCAACTCGCTACCAGAAACTCCGGCGGAGCCAGAGACATGGCAAGCTGCAGAAGGCGCTGTGCTAAAGTTATGGAACATAGTTCATGATCTCCGCTCCGACCTTGCAGATTCTCGAACCGGAGAAAAACGGAAACGCGACGAGGAGGAACCCGCAGACACCACGACAGAAGCCCTCGCGGCCAAAATGAGTAAGCTTGATCGCGATGCTACGCCATGGCGGGAGACAACACTCGACAAATGGTCTGGAAAGACCCAAAGTGTTTCTACAGCCAACCTCGGCAAGAAGTTGAACAACGCCGCCTCTGCCCCTCGCTCCTTGACAGCTTCAATAAAGGAAACGTTCACCTCCGATCAAGACCGATTGATCACACGTACTCGCACCCCACGATCCATGGCTCCTAGGTGTACCGAAGCCGAACATCCCGAAATCTTCGATGACGCGGATTTCTACCAACTTCTCCTGAAAGCACTAGTAGACAGGCGAATGGTCGATGGCGGTGCAGCAGCTGGCGCAGGCGCGATAACATGGACAACCGCCATGCGTGATTCGAAGAAGAAAAAGGTTGTAGATACCAAGGCGAGCAAGGGAAGAAAACTGCGGTATCAAGTGCAAGAGAAGATTCAGAACTTCATGGCTCCCTTGGAAAACAACACCTGGCATGAGCAACAGATTGAGTATGATCCATTGTTGACTTCCCGAATACTAGAGCCCGATACTAATGTGCACTTTTGTTTAGTGAACTTTTTTCTAGTTTATTGGGACAGAAGGTCAAGGTTGATGAGGATGAAGAGGGCGAGAGCGAGGGCGAAGATGATGTTGAGATGGATGGCCTGCGGCTATTTAGGAGCTAAAACTCCTTTACCTATACCCCCGATTGTAAATTTACCAAGTCAAAAGTATTCTGGATGCTTAATATAAATTTCTCATATCCAAAGAAAAGAAAACTACTATCGCCTGACCCGTCAGCTGTAGAAATTGAAACCCACCCCTCACACTGGAATCTACCGATTCACTTTTCCCTCTGTATTTCAAATTCTCCTTTAAGGGTTTAAGACCATCACCAAGGAAAACTTCCCACTCTGTGCTAGGTATGTTCCGGGGTATTCACCACGGGAAAGGGAGTCACGGTATGATATCAACAGGTCCATATGGACCCACTGACGGTAATAAGGGATGGGATGATACTTACTCTTGTTAAAGTCCGTTCTGGTTATAGTGATACTGTTTATAATAGAGGTTTTGCTATGCGAATAGAAATTCTAGGTCCCAAAGTACAAATTCACCGGTCTCTCCGTATTTTTGTAGTGATAATCGCCTGATAAGGGCATAGGTTTTCGGTCTCGGCTGGGTCTACTGTAGGTACAAAGATTAGCTAGTTTTTTTGTCCTGCAGCGTCCTGAAATCACCTGCCAATGCGGTTATTAGCTACCTCTTGATAAAACAGAAACAGATTTTTGTACCTGTTTGCAGCATCCAACTAAATTCCATATTTTTCTTTTTCTTTTATTCATTATGTGCATAACTAAATTGCATATTAATGGCCGCTATCCCCCAATTATCTCTCAGCCCTTTATCCCCGTCGACCACTTGCCTCAGATCACATCACTAGCCTTTACATACCAAAGACCTTGAACCCGAAGACCCTGAATAAGCCCATTGGCTGCACCAGCCAACACTCCTAATCATTTTTGAAACCAGTACATGCATGTTAGAAGCAAGGATTTTGAGGCCTCAATGGAATGATTGACATTGTGCATATGCATGGCGTCGAAATAAAGTTACCTTCTTGCTTCCGTTATGCATTCTATGCACCTTTCTTCCTTCGTACCTACATCCGCTGGATAACCGTGAATATATGACGTTGATCAGGTGACTGAAAGAATTACCGGCAGACGACCAATTATATAGTAAATAAAACTCGATCCCAAATTTCTGGCGCTGGATAACTTTTAGTCGTCTAGTTTGAAAGATCGATTTGAGCTCGTCATTCTAGGGCAGGCAATGTCGTGGGGGTTGGAGTTGAGAGCTTCTACTTGTAGACTCGCGCTAGGATTGGATTTTAACTAAAATCGGCAGGGTTAGGTTTCCAGACTGGGTAATGAGGCTCCGCTAGCTGGAACCGAGCAGGAATATAAAATCTTGACCCCACCAACCCCACTAGACACCACGACCAAACAAAACGAAGAATCGGTGATCGCAAAAGGAATTACGACAATATGAAGCTCGATACTCATGCTATGCGATACCTCACCAACGAGGACTGGCGTGTCCTCACAGCTGTTCGTCCTCTAAGCTTCCCGTCGTGACCCACCTACCCAAATAACTGATGGTTGTGATCGCAGGTTGAAATGGGCAGCAAGAACCACGAAGTCGTACCGACGCCTTTAATAGCTCAAATCTCGGGTTTGAGAGGCGCGAGTGGTGTAAATAAATCAATTTCCGCCATTGCTAAGGTCGGGCTGATTGCGAAAGTCAAGAACGCCAAGTGTTTGTCCCACGCCATATCGACTCTGCGTGTCATTGTATCTAACTAACTAGCTCAGATGATGGATACAGATTGACCTACGGAGGATTGGATTATTTGGCCTTACACTCATTTTCCAAGAGGAAGACGGTTTACTCAGTCGGTAACCAGATTGGTATTGGAAAGGAGTCTGATATCTTCGTGGTCGCGAATGATACAGGGAAGCAACATGTTTTGAAGATCCACCGCCTTGGGAGGATATCATTCAGAAAGGTTAAGGAAAACCGAGATTATCTTCGGAATCGGAACTCAGGTAGTTGGATGTACATGTCAAGATTGGCAGCGTTGAAAGAATACGCCTTCATGAAGGTATTGCACACCTCTTGTTTACTTTCCCGGAGTGAAAATAACAAATTCTCGTAGATTCTCCATGAGAACGGGTTTCCGGTCCCTACCCCGCTTGACCAGGCTCGCCACTGCATAGTTATGGAATTAATAGACGCTTTCCCCCTCCGTCAACTTTCCACCGTCTCCGAGCCTTCGACCCTCTATGCTTCGCTCATGGAGCTTATCTTAAGATTCGCATCAATGGGGCTGATCCATGGTGATTTCAATGAGTTCAACATTCTTGTTTATGAGGACAGCCTGAAGCCAATCATCATTGATTTCCCTCAGATGATCAGCACAGATCATCCCAACGCAAAAGAATATTTTGATCGTGATGTGCAGTGCATCAAGACCTTTTTCGAGCGGAGATTCAGATACACCTCTGACGATGACGGTCCACACTGGAGTGATGTTAAGAGGGTTGGAAAGCTTGACATTGAGGTGCAGGCAAGCGGTTTCTCGAAAAAGCAATGGAAGGAGCTAGAAAAATATATGAAAGATGTTGCACCACTTGGTGATGATCATGAGAGTGGCCAAAAGGAGAGTGAGGAGGAGGAGGAAGAAGATGATGAGGAAGGCGAGGAGGATGAAGAGGAGGATGAAAATGAAGAGGGGGGCCAAGAGGGCAAGGTAGAGGATAAAAAGGGGGCAATCGATCTACTCGACGAAGAAGTAGGAGATAACACCCAGCTATGGGAAGCTGTTCGGACCGCCAAAGAAAAGGCACTAAAATAAGGTCTCTGCTTAGGGAGGTTATGGCGTTTAGGTTTTTTCAAAATCTTGTTTTTAGTTTGTACTGGGTTCAAGCTGAATCATGTTTTTTTATCTTAAAGAATTGTTGCAAGCTAGCTGTGTAGGTGCAGTTGCATACATGTATACGTAAAAACATATGTAATTTCAGGTCCAAAGCTCGTCCAAGTCATGATTGATAGAATCGACCACACAATTCATGAATCCCTGCGCCCCTATATCTTACCAAACAGCTAGCATGAAACAGTCTCGCATACACAATGAATTCTATCAACAAAACAACCTCCAAGGAAGAAAGGATAATAGCCACATGGAGGGGAAATGTACGTAATATAATCCTCCTCAAAGGAATTACTAACGACTTTGCATTTCTAGCCATGAGTCGCTGCTGCCAATCTGTGGATTATTTCGCGGGTGAGAGTTCATCGCGATAGGTGGCTCGATAATTATCGAGTCTTGGTTTTGCCGATACGGGGGGGATGATACGAGTGTACTTGTAGAATCGTATTGATATTGGTTATCGTAGTAAAACCTTTCGTACGTATCAATTTGCAGTTCTCGAAACTCCATACGTTGAGGTAAAGTGGGGGAAGCCTTGTGTGCCCCCGAAAAAGGGATGGATTGAGGCGTGGCATCTTCAGGCTCGGGGTCCACTATTTTTTCTTCCAACTGACCCTCTATTTCAGGCAGGAGTTCTTTCAGCTGATCTGAAAGTTCCAAGCTATGTCTCTGGAGCATCTGGTTACTTTTTGACATAGTTTTGAGCCAGGCAAGCATCATTCTGCAGTCATTAAGTAAAGAAGCTTTGTACGCAGGATTATATAAATTCCTATCGGCCATCTCTAGAATAATAACATTTTTCGCTGGTATAAGGTAGTGTATAAGGCTCCACCACGGTGAGTTGGAAATTAGATCCTTGCTTCTGTATTCCTTGACAATCAGATGGATTATGGCTCGGGCTGAATTGACACATAACTCTGATGAAATTTTGTTGAATTCTCGAACCTCAGCAGACTCGTCGGGGGTTCCAGCTTGATAGGGGAAAGCATTTGCAAGACATTGTTTGTGGATAAGCATAAGAATCATGTGGTACTGAAATGCGAGATTTAACCTCTGTCAAGGATATGTTATCACCGGGCAATTTCTGATGGCTGATTATGAAATACTAACCTGACGTCTGAATACTGGATTGTGCTCCTCCTTGAAGAAATCAAGTATAAGGGGCAGCTGAATTCTCCAAGTTTTTAACCGTGTTGAGAGCCCAGAAATCAGCCTTTGTACCTGAGACAAACTTGTGCCGAGAAAACTCTTCTCTGAATACAGAGTGGATATCATATCCGCTGAAATGGCCATAAGCGCATGGTGCATTGCAAAGTATGTATCAATCATACGCATCTTAACATGGTCACTATATCGTGCTGACAGTATCTCATCGTCTAGAGCTGATGGGTGCGGAGCACTGCAATTCCTATCTTGAATGGCAGAAGGACGTCCAGTGATGAGACTCAGGGTCGTCTCAAGGCAGTATAGACAATACCAAATGCGAACACGCATTTTGGCTTCTAAATCCCCCGGAGGGTTATTTCCGCGCAGGTGTAGACCGGTTCCGTTGGCTAATCGGATTGCAAGACCAACAACGTTCCATGCGCTGTATTTAGTGAAAATAAGCATTATTCAGGTGCTCATAATGAATAAAAAAAACAGTTATTCATGTCATAGGTATGTATATGTATATGGTGTAAAAAATCAAGTAAACGCACCGATTTGTTTGTATGCTGGCAAGCAGGTACATACCCGCTAGCCCCAAGGCTTGGATCTTCCCTAAATCTGGTATCTGAAACACTGAGCTGTCATCTAAAGCCCCCAAGATTCTCGATTTGGCGAAGTAGTCTGCATCTCTCTGTTGATCTCTAATATTCATGTCGAATTCTGATTGAAGGCACTTTTCAGCGATCGCAAATATGAGATTGAGGACTGTGAGCCATTTTCTCGAATTCTGATAGGCTGCTGGATCTAACAGAGCTCCTAATGAGCCGTAATACCTATTGAACTGCATCATAAAATGCGGTTTATAGATGATGGGGAAAAGTGGGTGTACGGTCGTGAAATATGTATCAATAAGACTTTCTGCCACTGCTCTGTCGGGGAGACTTAATGTGTCTATTTCTCGATTACGAATTGGAATTTCGCCATCTCCGGTTGAAAGATCTAGTAGATGTTAAATCAGATGCCCTTCACTTGAGATAATAACGTGAAACAATCCTTGTGCAATTTTTTGAGTCGAGATCCCCATATCGATACCACTTGAATCTGGCTCAAATATCTCACATGATGTTATTCTAGGGTTGCTAGCAGGTGCACCACCATGATTTTCAAGCTTTACATCCCCACTAAGTATCCATGGAGAGTCACTCTTTCTTTCAGCACCCTCTTCCTGGCTGATACTAAACCCCGTATGTAAATCCCTGGATTGGCGGTCCATCGGGCTTACAGAATTTATATCAGCTGACAAACATGATTGGCTAAGGCTGTTTTCGGAATGTCGTCGGGATAAATGATAGTTACTTATTCCATTATCAGCGGGGCTTTTCCCAGAAGACCCGTTTTCTGATAATGATGGAGCTGGGTTCTGTGATGTGTTAGCTCCAATCCATAGGGGGGGGGGGGAATTCTAGTAGCTTAACAACCCGTGAGAGTATTTCCTGGACCACAAGCACGCCGGCGCTGTTGAGATATGGCCGTATATCTCTTACCAATCCTTCGAGGTCCAAAATCCTGTTCTCAAGCGTCCTCAGGTGTCTAAACAGCTGCATTAGTCGAAGTAAATTAATTTATCATACTCTTAACCTGTGTTATTTCTGCAGACAGGAGGGAGATAATATTTCCAGAGTGTATGAGAGGCCAAATGCTCACTTTCTTGCCCTTTCTTTCTTCCCATCGCCATAGTAACATCCTATCCCCGATGTTCGGCAATGATGACACATTGGCCTGCTGGTTACCGATTATCAATTAGTGAGTGTATGCTCTGGTCTCAGTATTTATCAAGCTTTCTCAAATTGAAGCTTAAAAACACTCGCATCAGTCAGGTGATCGAACCTGTCCCCATCACACTACACAATCAAGTTAAGTGTCAGCTATCTTTAAAAATCCGCTGTACATAATCTTTTCCCCCAGTGACAAGACTCAGAAGTAGTGGATGGAACAATATTAAATGACAATACGGACCTTGATTTTCTTTTCCCTACACGGCTCACACGCATGTGCGACCCTTCTCCTTTCTACCTTCCCATGAGAAGAAATATCGTGATTGATCTTTGACTTTCCCCAGCGTTGGATGGGGATTTTTGGGCGCTCGGACTTGATGGGGATGCCGTTGCCCTCAGACGACTGTTGTACACTCATCTCACAAGGCGTTACTGATCCGTACTGATAAGACTAGCCTGACAAACCCATGAGACTGAATATGAAGATAGTATTTAAACCCACGCCCATCACTCTACTGTATATTATCATGTCATGTCATGTCGGTATATGATTATTATTCATTGCCTCCAACTGGGGGCGGAAGCTCGACACAGATCTGTATGTCAGACTGTACACATCACAAATCCTGATCAATTGAGCTTCCTCGATTCATCGCCGGTCATCAGCTTCGTGCATGGTAAAATTAAATAACGAATCACGGTTGAACGGCTCTTAGCCCTCGCGTAAGGTTTATACTCGTTAACCATGAAAAGAACCAGTTGCTTAATTTGTATGGAGTGGCGCTGATCTCTCATACAAATTATCCCTGCCCTGAGCAACTGGTACGGTCATGGTGGCTGCATACTAACCAGATATCTGATACATAGACAGGAATATGAGTTTATGCATCCACCTATCAGATTAGAGAGAGTCTCCAAGCGATGCTCGGACACCAGGTTATATTCTTGGTATGTACGTTAAAGACGTCGCATGAAAGCACATGATACATACATATATAATACATATGCATACATTCATGTCTAATCAGAACTAGGATAATCGAACCGCACCGATTTAACAATGCGATATTGCAAAGTACTTCCTTCTTTCCTAAGTAAAATTCTTCAAATTCAAATACTTCTCCTAGGCCTCGCGTAACTAGAGTACACACGTAGCGAAGTTCTCGCCCCAGCTGAGTTCGGGTTTTACCCTCATGTACCAGCCTCATTGCCCTAAATTCTTTTGGCTTTGCAAAATCACCCGAGGCTATGGACCTCCCAGGCCTACCCCCCCATGGATATCTACTACATGTAGTTATGACACAACTCAACCTCTTTGTCCTTTCAAAAATAAAACAAACTTTTACATACGATGATACTTGCTAATTCGGTCCATGGATCTGATAGACCCAGAAGACCAAAGACAGGGTACTGGGACGTGGTTTTCCCAGTTATACTGCGCCTTCTAGTGCATGTGCTAACTATAGCAAAGCCCGAAAAAAATTCCTTTAAAGTACTCTCGGTTAATTATATGTATAACGGTCAGGGGTGATCAATCCGCTCAAGCTGTGGAACTCGGAGAATTGTGTTGCATGTGTGCATGTGTCTCATTCCTGCAGGTCGTCTCAGAACTGATTATCGTTCAAGCATCAAAGACACAAAACAATCTCAATTAATTGGTGATGCATGTCCCATGCCATGCATAGCTTTATTCACTAGAGCTTAGGCAGACCAGCCTATGGAAGATAATACCTGCTGAAAATCTGGGAGGCAAATATATTACTAGCTAGAGGAATATTGAGCTGTATGACTTGTTTAAAAAAGTGCCCGCAGACATATGCATATAGCACGATGCATACATACATACAGTACGAAAAAACTGGCTGCAATCACATACTACGGTATTTAGCTATAGAGACTTTCAGCACCCCCAACTTTCACTCAACTTTCGGTAAGATTGTTTTCTAGAATTTAAAAGTTGGGCAAAAAGCTGTAAAGCGGTACTACCGGTGCGGTCTATTCCAGCGTAATTCAGGGAATATGGCATCGTTGGATAACCAACTTGTGTATGGTTGGCCAATAATTCTCCAGTCAGACATTTTACATAATTGTAAGCCTATTATAATAGGATACCATGAAAAAACTAATTGCATATGCCGACCAACCAATTGCTGTGGTTTTCGCTAAATTGATCATAGAATCTATAAACAATTAATTGCAACAGGGGCCCAATGGCCATGCCAACCAGAGACGGTCCCTGAACGTCAATATGCGAGTTTTGGTGAAGAAAACAATATACCTGCTGCAGCACAACGAAATTTCTCAGAGTATGTAATTAGGGCTCGATCTAGATGTTAAGACGCAGGTATACATGTACATATGTCTGTATGTAGAGTACATGTAGTACATTGATACATTCTACATATACTTTGGGTACTAGCTCTTTGCTTGTACTATACCACTTACGTGGTGTACCAACAACATTTTGAAGGAATACCCGCTGTAAGTGGATTCGATCATTGGATCACGGATCTGCATATATACATGTACTTATGTAATGTTAATCTAGTACAATATAGATTTACCAACTAAATCAACTATATGTACTCAATACATAAGAGCCCGGTTTAAAACGTCATAAGAGCCGGTAAGAGATTTATTCGTTATACATCCAGAGGCTGATATGAAGGCTTTCTACTCGTAGAGATCCCTACACATCGGAACGTATATACATACATTGCACGCCATACAAATTCATGAGACCGGCACACCCTGTAAATTACATGTATGTAAGAGGAACTGCATACGCACACATTTACCAACTGATTTGGTACGAACACTATCACTCAGATGGATGAATCTTGTCAAATTCGCGACTTCCCTCTTTCAGCTGCTACCAACCTAGTGTGGCAATTGTTGGAAATTCTTGATTGGTTTTGTTGTTGCTATTTACTGTAATAAGTAATATAATTCCTTTACTATGTTGTGCACGGTCCAGGTCGCGAATTTGACAAGTTTCATCCGTCTGAGTGATAATAGCACTTCGGGCGTTTAGCCTTAAACTCTAGCTAGTATAGTACTTTGTTAAGAGTTCATAGTAGACAGTTAAGGTTTGAGTCACCCACCCAGGTCGTATTCTATAGACCTAGTGGCTTAAGATGGTGGAAATTATAACCTATCATAATATGGACTACAGCTGGTATGCACATGTAGGTACAATGTTTTACAATATTGGTATCAGAATGATGGTCCTATTGTTTGGCCCATGTACTTGCGGTGAAATCAAGTAGGCATTAACCACTCAACCCCACAAAACATGAAACCCTATAAAACTACAACCATTAGATAAAACAAAGTGAATTAAAGTCATAGCTATTGCTTTTATGCTCAAACAGGATGCTCTCTAGCTTTACCCATGTTTATGGTAGGGTTAATAGGCTTAAGGAAATGGTGAGGTTGATGGTTGCTATCGTGCGAGACAATACGCATATATTCAATTTCATTACAAGTATATAGATGACATAAATTAGGTGCGTATTTAGTCTAATGTGTAAATAGTACTACTCATGGTGCCAGAATTGAAATTTCACTGAGTATGATATTCACTATCGACCAGGCAAAATTTAGGGAAGAATGTCTTGAACACTCTGACACAGTGAGTACATAAATCTTATTTAAGTCACAATTAGTCGATCTAATTTATCATGTAGTGTTGAGGGTAAGTGATCAGAATCGGTAGGTGGATACGTGTATTTGCTGACCATCTTTCGCTACATCCTAGATCCTAGCACAGGATAGAACCAAGCGACTGAGTTAATTTTGCTCTTGAGCTTTTAATTTTAGTTATAAAAGTTTCATAAACCTATTCGGCGGGGACGTTTACTTCGCACATTCGGTTCATCAGAGTGGTCACCTCTGTATTTAAGTTACTAAGTATGTACTGCATCAATTTGTCTTAGCGGTCACACAAGACGTCGAAGTTGCCTTTTCAAGCGAGTATGAGGGTAACATTTTAGACAGGGAACTGTGTCAGACCTAGAAACGGGTCACAGCAACCAGCACCAAAAACTAATAAGCGAAATAGGGCAGAAAATGCAAAGGGTGATCTATCACCAAAAGATTAGGGCCTATTTGGTTGACACCGATTTGGTTGCAATCCATAGATTCTCGTGTCAACTGAACGGGCCCAAATACTTCCTAGACATGCAAATTCGATGCAAGCCAGATGTGATATATCATTTTCAACTACAAACATACACTTAGAAATATATTCAACCCTAATGCTTGTGATATCCCTCATAGAGTAATTGTGAGGCTACGTAGGCTAAGAATCTAATGAATGCAGAATGGGTTTTGGGAATTATGAATTGTGATTCTATCAGATTTAGCTGCGCGGTTTGGACAGAAACTCATGCACACTAGTGCCGTAGGGGTGATAGATGAGCTTGAATACTTCGATATTTTAGATCATGTTATTGAGGCCCTAACAGCCTGATAAATAGATATCGTGGTTGCTCAAATACTAACAAATTTAGAGAAAACTCTGGCATATTGTGCCCAAGCATGCCCCATATTGGTTGCAACAGGACGGGCCTAGGCAAAATCGCTTGAGAAATACAATATGAGCAATGAGAACAATGTGGACTAATAAAATCTCAGATTAGGTTGTCCACATGTATTGATGGGATTCGTTTTCTGGGACTCTAGGGCAATTATCTCATGTGATTGTTGAGATCCTAGAGACAGCAGAAATCTTATATGAGTTCGCACAAGGTGACTTATCTCCCTAGCCATGAACATTTTCGATATATTAATATGGCGTCCTGTGTACTTACTACATGTTGTTACACACATACCTACATGTAGTTACTAGCTGGGGTCTAGGGCAGCGCTCACCAATTTTCTCACTGGATGTCAGCGAGCAACCTTACGAGTGTAGTGGTGTAAGTGGTGTAAAGTAGAGGAGTAGAAAGAAGATGAGGCTTGGCGATTGCAACCTGTTACAATATTCACAACGCGGAACTGGCCAACACATCGAGAATATGGGAACGTCTAGGTAGGTTTCCCAGTTGCGAAAAAAGTCCCATTGAGTTCCTGGTAGCGATATATCATAATGGCTTCCTATGATTTCATCTATCTCGACTCTATGCAGGAGCTCGCTGATTGGAATCCCGAAGTTTCATTCAAGCATCTCACCAATATCTCCAATACCCCGCTTCAACATCGCCCCACGTTGGCATCAAGTTCGCCTTCTATACAAGCCCCCTCAGGAACCATCCCACGGGTATTGGTATGTCACGATTTCAAGGGAGGGTATCAAACCTCAGAATCTTCCCAAGGCCGCTGTCCTTTTAGCGATACGGTCTACACGGCAGAATACCTTCAATATGTCTCAACGTTTGTGTACTTCTCGCATAAGCGTGTCACGATTCCACCAGCGTCTTGGATAAATTTGATGCATCGTAATGGAATCAAAGTCCTTGGAACATTCATGTTCGAGGGTGATGATGGCAAGAAAGAGATAGCCAGAGTGCTAGAGAAGGGCTCGGAGGGCGAATACTTCTTCGCAACCCAACTCGCCAGGGTAGCGGAAACATACGGTTTTGATGGTTGGTTGATGAACTTCGAGGCTAGCTTCCCGTGTCCTATTACAAAGTTCAGTCCGTTACAGGTGCAGCATTTTTTGAGTGAATTAAAGAGCGCCACCCATGCACTTATTCCTCAAAGCGAGATCATTTGGTAAATATTTCTCGAGTCAATCATCGTTTCTGTTTACTATATAGAGAACCTTCTTTAGCTCCTGATACCGGATGTGGATGGGATTTAAACCCAATGTTCCTACATGTATTTACAGGGTACTCATGCCACCGATTTTTATTACCAGTAGCTTCTCTTTTTACCTCGGCGGCAAGTGTGGCATTATAGGGCCGGCGGATTGAGTAAAAAAGTTATATTGCATCTAATTTTAACTTATCTCATTCTAAACCCAGGTACGATGCACTCACAGTTCTCAACCAAGTCCACTGGCAGAACGGACTTACTCTCCTCAATGCTCCGTTCTTTGCCGCCTCCGATTTAATATTTACAAATTACGGCTGGCGTGAACCAAACCTTTACCATACATTGGCAATGGCTCTTGTAATGTCCCGCCAGGAAGATGTCTTTGCGGGTATAGACTGCTTTGGACGCGGATCTCTAGGAGGTGGAGGGTTTGGGGTTGGGGAGGTTTGTCCGCTTTTATATGTCCGATACACCTCGTAAAGTCTCACCATCTTTTATAGGCCCTTGAAGCGATCCGGAAACATCATCTATCGGCTGCGCTGTTTGCACCTGGATGGACCTTTGAGAACTTTGGTGGAAAGGATTTTCAAGTCATTGATAAACGCTTCTGGCTTGGTGATGAGAGCCCTGACCCCGCCGGCCATGGCCCTTTGGCAGATTACGTTCAGGTAAAGCAAAGTGGCTCTCAGCATTATTTCTATACCAACTTCAATCGGGGCTTCGGGAATGGCTTATGGTTAAAGGGAGAGGTACTATCTCCTTTCTTTCTTCATCGTGATAAAATACTCACCAACTCTTAGAGAATTTTGGATCTGCCGTGGGTTCACCTAGGAATCCAATCAATTTTACCCTCTTATCACAGTAAGAGTAGCGATGTTTTGAAATGGGAATACACTAGCAAACTCGCCTACACGGGGAATTGGTCTCTTTCTATCACTGCAACTCTTCCCGAACCTTCACCTGAGGCCAATTACCCAGAGTTCTCCTGTCCTCTCTTTAAACTTGGCGTCAAGGTAACCCGAGAACTAGTCCTACAATTCTCATATCAACTTCCTGCAAGCATTGGGGAGACCATTGGTCTCTACTGTGATATTATTATGGATCATGTAGAGGGAAAGACACGACAAAGATATAACTTAGTTCACGCCATACCGATCGAAGAGTCAGGGGGGTGGGTTGCCGCTTATATCCCAGTTCTCCCTGACATCAAAAATACCGTTATCTGTCACGTTATAGAAGTTGGCCTATTCTACCGCGCGCCCGCTGCAACCCCACACACAGCCAGGGCCATCATTGATTCCTTTCCCCAGCCAGGGGTCCCGATAAGCGTAGCTACCCTCGGTGAACTGCTGCTTACCACGCTGGATAATAAACACAAGAACCAGGGCTCTACTATTACCAGTGTGTTACCAACCTACACTGATGGTGACAAGATAAGCGCAAAGTTGTCATGGAACGTATATGCCACGGGTGGAAGTCCGGGCCTCCAAAAAAAGCGAGAGCAGGGTATGTGGAGTAAGACTACAAAGGATTTTGCATGGTTTATCGTCTGGAAGGAAAGTCAATTTGTGGGTGTGGCACACTGTTGCGAGTTTGTTTGTGACGATCTGATAGGAAATATGGGTTTGAGCAAAATTGACTTTGATGATAACGTCAAGTGGAGGGTTGATGGAATTACCTGGGAGGGTGCTGTTTTTGCAGGGCCCTAGATACTTTCGGCAATTAGGCCGCTAAGATATGATAATTTCCAAGAATATCCAGTTTCTAAAATATGAAGTCACAATCATAAGTATGACCAAAGCCTTTGCCCTCTAGTGAATAAAAGAAAAGGAAGTAAAAAAAAGCCTTTGCCTCTATATCGAAATATCGAGTGATAACTCATGAATCTCCATGCCTTCTATATTTTCTACCAAGGTTACAAACTTTCATAGATCGGTAATTACCCAGATACCCTGTACTTTTACTCTATAGGATAGCTCTAGGCTGTGGAGTAGGTGCTTCCTATCCCATTACCGGTACCAGAATGGGAGATAGGCCGAGTCCAAATGACCTTAGGCCCTCTCTGCCCAATTAAAAAGGCTTAGCCCTGCCTCGGACCACAAATTAGAGCACAGACCATAAGAATGCCCAATTCAGCGTTTGCCCGATCTTTCACTAGCACTCATATTCCACGGCACCATAATTATCTGCGCTACGAAATACTAACAACTATGCACCTCCGATAGTTAGAGGAGGATAAACGATAAAGCTTAGGTCTAATTAGACGCAAATAGTAATGATAACAGTTCTATTCCGATACCAATCGGCATATATACACTTACTTATCCGGCCCTGGTCATCCACACAGATTAACAGAGAATAAAGAGGGATATATTACTCTAATCCATGTTATGAAAAATCTATGTGCGTCTATACGAGCGAGTTTACGATCTGACCTCCCATTGTCGTACACCCACGACCATGAAACTTTGAAGTTTTTGGCCAAGCAAGTTAAAGCACACTTATATATCTGTGGGGTGCTTGCCTATATGTAGTTGTGGTTTAACCATTACGGGATCACATTATGTATCAGATCTCGTGAGCTGGAGGATAAAGTTAGGGGATGGATGCCGCTCTGTGAATTTCATTGGGATCAACTTGGCAGCAAGACTGAACACCACAAAGTATGACCTGACACTACACCCTGGCGGAGTCTAGCTTGCGAAGCCCTACTATGGTGCAGACTTCCTGAGAGGGGAGTATATCAAGTTGGAATAAATGGCAGGTCTACCCCCCCCCCCCAAAGAAAAAAAAAAGAAAAGAAAAAGAAAAATTAATGCTAGCACTTAGGTTAGCAGAAATGCTTTCGAGATTCCCGTACAAAAAAACTCCCTCCAAACTTCACACACCCACCCTTTAAGTCGAGCCACACTAATACATATCCCGAGACCCCACGATATGCATGTAGCCCGAACCCAAACAACGTACTCTACCTGCATGTATGCACATGCAATATTTACATCATGTACCTACATATCATCCATTGAGGCAGGCTCAGTCAGGGACATTAGAATTATATATCACGCCACTAATTAGCATACAATAAATTATAGCCCGCCTATGGGTATATAATATACTTATTAAGCCTATGTTCCGATGATGCTCAAAACCCATAACTATAAATTTACATATACGTCATCATTTATTATGCTCTATTTAAGATAATTCCTTTGTTCTCCCACTACTAGTTGAACTATTGTTTATAAATCCACTGTGCGTTCGTGGCACCAGGTTACGATAGTTGCTACTACATGCTCTTGACTCATTTTATTCCACCGCAGGTACCTTTAATACATGTACCTGCGAAATTGGACCACCGCTAGCAGAGAAAAAAGTAAACCTAACCCTCCGCAAAATCAGTGGTATGGAGCTATACGAACCCCTATTTCGGACAAAACTTCATAAAACAAAATTAATTTATCCACCTCACCAACTAGTGCGGTATTTATCTAAATCTCAACTCGAAATTGTACCTGGATGCACATAGATATCATTCGATGCAAGATGCCAGCTTTCGAAAGTTGCAATCACAAAAACTCACTCGCTCGTCTGCGCCACATCATGAATTATGCAACCTTGAGCAAATCATTCTATTCTAGTTGAGATTCCTATGGTCCATACTGCACGGAGCTAGGGAGCTAGGGAGCTAGGGAGCTAGGGGTACAAGCTCTCAAAAGAGTGCAGAGCAACCACTAACTTCCGATAGACATCCCAAAGAACGCACCGCTATTCCATAAGCGTAATGTGCCACACTCAAACAGGTAACAAGCCACCGGGGTTGTGCCTCTTCTCTCGGAGGTTCTATCACGCCCTCCAGCTCCTAAATTAACCACCCACCATTTGTTTCATATTTAAGTATATGTAATCCTCCCTTTGCCTTCACCTCACCTCAACCTCAACCTCAAACTTCAACCTAAACCTTCAACCTCGACCTCAACCTCAACCTTGACCTCAACCTCAACCTCAACCTCAACCTCGACCTCAGCTTAACCTCAACCTCAACTTTAACAACCGCAATCACCTAGAACGGGTCAAACCGAAATATCGCAAAAATGAAGTTCCAGACTTTGAGCCCCTTCCTCCTCCTCGCCTGGGGTGCTGCTGCAGTTGTAGCTACCCGCGACCGCGACCTCACTAGCTATATTGTCACGTACAACCCTGACACTCCAGACAGTGTCATAGATAACGATATCAAGCAGGCCAAAGAAAATGTATGTGCTTGCTTATATGCCCCAAACTTTGACCTAGCTAACATCAAGTGATAGGGCGCGATCATCACCCACAGATACCGTAGCTACCCTCACTTCACTAACCTGATTGCTATGCAAATTACTAAGGTATAAACTTCTATAGAAATCATCAAAGGCTACAGCGTGGACTCTCCGTCCGGCATGGACGCTCTGAATTTCGTACATGCCAATGACTATGCGGGCAAAGAATACCAGCCCAACGTTGAGGAAGACCAAGTTGTATGTTTATGCTCTCCCCTTTATCTGTTCAGTTCCAACCGAGTTGATTCGTTAACATCGCTTAGGTCACCACCCAAGGCAGGAAGAAGAGGGTGCGATCAGGGTAGCTCGTTTCATCCTGAAACATGACGGCGGGAAGGCGGGAATCCTTCTCAACAGGATTATTTTTTATTCGGCGTAATAAGGGCGGTAAAATTCGGCTTATAAATTGGGTATTGGTTGGTTTGTTTCCTGGCAAGAAATTATTAGTACCGAGGTCGCCACCAATAATTGGCCAATTGTTTGCCGCAGACTAGGATCACTCACTTCCGTAATTTTGCTTATCTACCATAGAATGGTATCAATGTACATGTCCCAGATAATTAATATCTAGCTGGACTTGAAATTCATACATATACTGTAACATAAAATGAAACGGCGGCTTCTCTTGATATCATTTCCCTTCTTGATCCACTCGCTTCAATTTGAACATGACATGATTGGCTGCGAACCCTATAACCCTAACTCTCCAGAGCAACCAGCCCACGCACCTCATCAAACGATATCTATTGACTGAGCTGTTGTGTCCACATGTCTACTCCCAATAATTCTCAGGTATGAAGTCAAGGTCTTACAGGATTTCACTATCTAGGTTAGCTCGATCGTAGGTCAAGCATTCCAAAGGCGTCGGCCGGTACGTAATACCCGTCGCTACTCCCAGGGGACAGATGTGTCAGCAGGGTGTTTATATTACTCTAAACCTCTTGTCAGCACTAACCCACACAAATTAAGCCACCAAAATTCATAATTTCCCCTAATTAGCAGATAAAAATTAACACATATTTTTATCGAGGCGTATTTAGGTTCAGGAGCCTACATCATATTGAGAGGCTGAGCTGGGGCTATCTTCTGATAAGGTTGTTTTTACCACCGATTTAAAAGTTAATTATTCATAGAGCTGCGCTGCTTCATAAACATCTTTCAAGGTCACCGGGACACCCCCAGACCCCTTACCAGGACAGTAAACTGAGGATCCTCGCAACTGGCTTCCATATCGCCTCTTCCCAACTATCCTAGTGACTTGTATGATACATACATATCGCTATATACTACTCATAACTATCGAGTTCCTAAGCCAAAAAAGAGAGTCATGTTTAAAGTAGTTGCTATTGTTATAGAACTCTGAACTATAATCTACAACTACAGCGCTTGCAGATACAGTCTGACTGTCAATGCCTCTCCTCCCAAATCACCCAATACCTCAGATTTTGGAAACGGCTGGTAGCTGATAGGAAGGCACCATACAAGCTGGTCTACACGATAGAATACTATGATTATATAGTTAATAAAACCGTAAAAAAGTGATACAGACAACTAGTCCACGGCAATCCTGGAAACATGGGTAACTTACTGTATGTGGCCTTCGTTACAGTCGTCTAAACTTTCACCTACATGAGTAATTGTCAATATCGTCATCGTGTGAAGCCTGTTCTGCACGTCAAGGGTACTTACTATCATTGTTATCAGAGTTGTCACCCCATGTGGACCTTTCTGTTGGCACATATTCCACTGCTGCATTATGGCTGATTGGTATATCCACTCCTAATGCCTAGCGTGAAGATCTATATATACTAGCAGATTTATAACGAAAGTGCAGGTAGCCTTCGAGTGTGTATATATCTGGTGGATAAAGCATGTTAACAAAATACATCCACCAGTATAATTGTGGTTTGGGATTGGAATAAGAGCTTACTACGAGCTTTTATTATATGAACATTAACCCGTTATATTCTCTTGTTCCGAGAATACTCGTCTTCGGATTGACAGCGTTCTGTGCTGGTTTTCACAAACAAGAAACGGTTAGGTAAATAAGGTGTTGTGGCCTATATAGAGCTGCTCCCCCGGCCCTGGAGCAGTTCCTGTCGATCGACCTGTATAGAAAAGAATTATTTGTTGGGTCTACTAGAAATTACGAATGGGGATAACTCACGCTTGATATTTGCGCGTTTTTGGTTATTGAGTCAATAAAAAATGAAACTGGTAAAATAACCTTACTGCTGATTACACTCATGATCAGGTGACGAAATCCTGCTTCGCGATCTGTTGTCTCCCATGGGAGATTCTTGTTAAAGAAATACAAGACAAGAATCTCCACTGATCACATCACTAGATCCCTTGTTAGTGCCACTTGATCGGAGACCATGTGTGGCCTCTTACAAAGAGACCCCGTAGATTTTTCCATTGCACACTTCCGGCGATATAAAACCCGGGCTACCGGCGTAGCCACTTGCGCTGTCACAAGGTCCCTCAAGGTCATGGACCACCTAGACAGGCCAAGTCCGTAAGAGCGGCAGTAGATGGCTTTCCGGGGCTTAGCAGTAATATATTCGTTGGTTTAACATCTAAATGCTATTTCACATGATGAGCCTTTTATCTGTCTATGAAACATAGGTAGCAGCGCGGGTGGCTCCATCAAGCGATCCTTTACCCTAACAAAACCATCACAGAAAGAATGGCTGGCACCCTCATCAAAATTTTCTGATATACGGCCCTGTTATAGGCCTTAAGCATACATTCGATCATCAATTAGCCAATGTTAATGTTTAATCAACTACTTCAGAGAGAAGGGAGGGGAGAAGAAGAAAGCAGAACCACCTACCTAAACAAGATCACTTGCACCAACAACCCCCACCAAGCCCCGGACGACTACTATAGTACTCTCACCCCACAAGAATATATTTAAAACTTGGAGTGATTGAAGCACTAGTACTCATATCCCACAAGAATAAGGTGGTTTAAAGATGGAAAGATATGAATATGCCCGAAATAATTCCCAGATATGTCAACAAGATATTTATTTGCTGACGACTTTTCAAGTATGAGGGGTCGGAGCAATATATAAGAGGAGGGAAAGAAGAAAGATGTGGGAAGAAAGAGGGGCGGGAGGGAGAGGTGTGAGAGGAAGAGAGGCGGAAACGAGAGGTGTGGGAGGAGAGGTGTGGGAGGAGAGGTGTGGGAGGAGAGGTGTGGAAGGAAGAAGTGTGGGAGAAGATGTGGGCGAGGGAGAGGTGGAGGGGAATGGAAGGCGGAATAGGAGAAGGAATATGAGGGGACACGGGGAAGAAAAGTTTGAAACTACATGTACATATCCGAATATGTTGCATACGTATGTACCGTTAAACAAACTACATGTAGCCTTACCTAAATGAGTTTGACACCTGTCATGTCAATAGCCTGTTTAATGGATCTGAATACGCTGGACAGCTCAAAAAATCCATGAGAGCGATACAATTGGCAACTTAATTTATACCACCATGGAGATTCCATCCTGAAAATCTTCCCCTGGTACCGGCGACAAAATTCATTTATCTCTTGGCAACGACCCTCGATACTAATCTATGCCGACCCAAGCCCCGTTGCCTTCAGATCCCCTCAAAGTACGGAAACTTTAAAGATCTCAAGTTCATGAAGTGACAAATAAAGGATCTTGTTCTCGTTCTCTTTCTCGTTCTGCAAGTCACCCGCCACCTGTTTGTCTTGGGTATGCTTTAGTTCGTTAGTTTGGTTTGGGCCGGCCGCTGATGAGGCATCGACAGTCCCCTGCATGCTTAAACGAGTACTCTAAACATAACCAACGACTAAGGCCGCCCTATCCTACACCCATGCTTATCTGTCTATCTCTTTCATCTAAACCTTAGGCCCTTCTCTGGGTTGATCGGTCTCATCGTACACATAAATCCTATTAAATACCAGCGTTTGCTAAAATTAGCACATTCGCTTTTCTTCTTCATGAATTTAGTCGTTTTTATTGATTTATAGATCCCTTATTCTTTGTCAGAGATTCTTATATCAAGAAAGTAACATCGCTAGTTATACCCAGGGCGTAACGCACAGATAAGGACGTGCAGTATTAGGATTGGATTTGGTCCAATAGTGTCTCATCAAATGTAGCTCAGCAAGTAAAAAGGCTCTCAGAAGACCCCTTGAAAGCTACTATGTTGAAGTGAGAAAATAATGGCATCTCATGGACATATTTAGACGAAAGAATCAACCCCAGAGGCAAGGTATCAGCCCGCTGACTTGGTAGCCTATGGATAACCAGTTTTGACGACTTAAACGTGAGTGGTATATTTGAGCTCGTAGTAGAGTCCCATTAAATTTATAAAATGTAATATCCAACACAGTCTCTCTACGTATTGGCATCACATATAATCACTCGATCTTGGCATTATATTGGCTAGACGTTTGGGACCACATAAAGACCCTACACCAGCCAGCCTTTGCCCTCGGCAGGATGCACTGAAAACTGGTATTAGGCCCTTTGCGCTGGAGTCTTTTCTGGCTTCATTTCTTGGCTATTATAGGATCTGCAGTAGTCAAAAATGGAGCCAGAAACTGCCGCCACTGATCAGCATTACCCTCAATTGTAAGAGATCGAGACAAATTCAACCACCAAGAACAATAATTTATTCTGGAATCATCTTCATTACCATATTATTAAGATTTCAAAGGAAGGTGTATTTGCTTCTGAACTTTCATATATAGAAATTTCTATCAAAAAATATCTTCCTTTGATGACTTTATAAAGACTAGAAGTAGGTCAAATGAGGTCATTAGGCCCCTCTACCAGAGTCAAACTTGGAGCTGAAGACTTCGATTCTTGGCATCTTAACGCCAAGTATGTCAAAAAAGACTCCAAATCCATCAGCGCAAAGGGTCTATTGTATAGAGTAGTGGAGGGGGAGGCGAGACGGAGGATATAACGAGGCTTGGCATTTTTTACTAGTTAGAATTCCAGTTCATGGGCTATTGTCTCGTTATATCCTCCGTCTCGCCTTCCCCTCCACCGCTCTACCAGCTTATTAGGGTATTTATATCGATTGAAGTCTAATTCTTCACACCCTTCGATAAATATATCCTAGTCGAAAAGAAAATTAGTAACCCAGTGCCATCCATCCAGGTTTACAGGTTCTGTTGGTCACTATGTTTTCTCAGAAATTTCAGGGTTTGACCGTGCCGTTCTGCTGAGGTCCTGGAGTCAATACAATAATAAATTATTACTCGGATCAGTGGGTTTTGATGATAGCCGTATCAATACATATATTTGTATATCAACCGGGAAGAGCCTGATGCGCGGTAACAGTCGTTGAAAGACACAAGAGCGATCTTAGTAGCTCAAATATTAAGTAGAGAGCGGCGTTAAAACCGATGGCTAGGTGTAATACGAGCTTCAATCAAACATCCCCAGGGGCGACCTACGCTGCTCCTGTTTTCATCATACTGGTACAATTCAGCCGCCTAGCCTCCCCGCATCACAATTTTCTATCAGCCATTGAACCCTTCTTGACCAGCACACATACTTACAAATATATCTTCCAGGCATAAAAGCAAGCCAAGTCAAGATAGAATACAGTCATCGATGCAGACCCAAACGAACAAACCTTCCAGCGAGTTTAAGTGGAGATTCTGAATTTTCCTCAAGTCATTGGTTAATTTTTGTCCAAAGTCTTCCATCGTCGATTGACTTTGTGAGATGATGGGGGTACATTACCATACGAAGCGGTCTCTATTCAGCTAAGATGAACCAAAACACGTAGGGGCAGTTTCGCACTTGCCTCAAATCCTCGGGGGAATGGTGGGTTGGTTATGCAAGGGAGCGATCATACATGTTTCCATCTAGAACTACGGTACTCGTTTACGAGTACGTACGTTACGCACAGAAGATACCTGTTTAAGACAATCATCTCAAGCTTTGACGAGGTGCTGAAGTAATGGAGACTTTGCGTAAATGGGGCCAGCTTTGTTCTCCAGTGGCATGATCGGGGCTGATCCCACTACCTGCCGATAAGATAACCGGAACAGAGAACCGCCTCCATTTGCGCAAAGTTGCTAGTTTCTAGTAGACGCCTTCCCCCTCCACCGGAACACCCCCCTCACTGGAACAGATGTTGATTCGTTAATGTTTGGTGAGAAAAACCGGTTCAAGAGGTAAAGAGATCAGTTACAATGACAGTATTTTACCTTCTTAGGTTTAGTCATTCCACTGAGGAAAGTCGTCTATTTGCGAGTTGGCCAAGCACTAGATACGACTGAAATTCTAAACCACTTAGGATAATTGGAACGAGCTATCTTCCGTGATGCAACCTCCCAACCCTAAGCTCAAGTGCTTGATCTGCTGAACTGCTCTAGCCATCCCCGCTGTGAGACTTAGTAACCTCCCTCCAAACCCCAATCACCCAATCATAGAACATCGAAACTCCCAAAGCCCAACCCTTCACAGACTGCAGCATCCCAAATTGCCGCAGCTACAAGAGATTAATCGCCCATTTCAACATTCTTCAGCGATGGAGCCACCTGTGCGGCTTGGTCCCTTCTCATCGAAAGCTTTTGGGGGAAATCTACCTAGTCTACCACGAGCACGTGATCTTTTATCAGGCCTGAGACTTGAGAAGGCCTCAATGCCTAGTCAATCCCCACATTTTAAACCCATCGAATACAAAGAAGCAATGTGTGTTTGGCCTAGTGAGATATCAAACCGGTCTTTTGTGTGTTTAATAGAAGGAGACACCTAACCGTGGTTCAATTACTGTCAATCCTCTGGTTCTCCCTAGTCTTACGTCAACCACTCACATGGCCACCATCTTCACCTTCTGTGCTCTATGCGTGGATGAGATGGCTGCATACCCCAGATTCCCAGATCCCAATCTCCCCACACGCTGATGAATTGATGAATCGATGACCACGACGTCAATAGGGGGCAGCAGTGGACGTCAACCTAGGCTCGCCCTGTGGCTGGCAAATTTTTGATTGAGGGGTGATGTAAGTGGCGCCATTTATGGTGAACATTTGATGCTTAGTCCAGAGCTTGTTTCTCGCTTCAAGAACGTTTAAGCCGGCGCTACAGGTTAAGCTTCGTTTCGGGCCGTCTTATGCTGCAACAGCACCACCCCGCGACCTTTACCGGCGCCGGGAATAGCGGTTGTATCCATTGATTACAGTGTGATGCAACACTATGACAATCGATGCCTATCAGAAGCTTAAGGACTCCACCCATCAGTGTGTCATGTCGAGTAATCACTACAAATTATACAAAATAGAGGTGCAGACTCGAGACGGGACGGAGCATCTTCTTCCCTCACTTCCTTCCTCCTGTACTACTTTTTTTTTCCGTGTATGTAACCTAATCCGCAGAAACAACCACTCCCAAATAACCACCCCCAGTAACAATTTAGAGTGGGCATCTACCAGCATATATCATATCGATAAGAAACGTAGAACAATGCCGCATGTCCCTACTACAACTGGCTGATCCATCCTGCAGGCACCGCGCTTCACCTTGAATTCTTCCAACTTCACCCGACAAAGAAAGAAACAGAGCAAATAACTACTCAGCTAGTGGTCAGGGTGGTCCCCTCCTTTCCCCCGGGAACAGCAAATACAGACCACGAGGGTCAAAACGATGAGCTGGTAGGATGGACTAAGCCCCAGCAAATATCATTTGCCAGCGGTCAGAAAAGAAAAGAAAAGAAAAGAAGAAGAAGAAGAAAGAAAAAAAAGAAAGAAAAAAAAAAAGAGAGGAGAATGATGGGGAATTGCGTAGAAGGCGTCAATAAAAAGGAAATACATACAACAGACGCTCTTCCTCTTCAATCTAGAGTAGCAGCACACAAGCAATCTTCGCCCTTTCCTTCTCCCCCCCCCCCCCCCCCACCGACTCGGCAATACTGATAGCAAATTACCATTACCATTAATTACCATTCCCATTCCCACCACAACTACATACACATACATACATACATACATACACCTATACATACCCGCTTCCCGCGGGCCCAAAATTTCTCTCCTTTCGCATCTCATATACCTCTTCACACTATCGTCAAATCACACACTGTCCCTCTATCAAAGCTAGTATCGCAGAATCGAAACAATAACCAGTGATTTATAGATAACATAGCAACGGAAACACCACCCACCACCAACTGATGTATTGGACCAGTTCTGAATCCCAGCCGCCGCCGCCCCCTCCAACGCTCGTCGAGGAGCGTATCCCTATACTCGCGCGTAGACGCAGTAGTGGGGAGATAGAAGTCCTACGATGGTGTTCGCGGGCCAGACCAAGGGTCAACACGAATGTCGCCACAGACTCAAGGCCGCTAGTTACAAGCCCTTTGAGAGCGGAAGTAAACGATAGCAATAGCGAGAGTGGAAGTGTAATTACCACAAGCACAACTGCCGCACGGAGGAATTTATCACTACCATGGACAAATCGGCGGTTGTTGCCAAATTATACGGCACTTGTATCGCCAGGATGGAGCACAACGTCTAGTAGCGACGACGAGAGTTCCGACGAGGATGATGATGATGCTGGTAGCTATAGGCCTTTTGGCCCCAACTACAACACCTTCAGCAGCAACAGCAGCACCTACTACAATGATACCCCAAGTAGCAGCGCCGCAGGTGACGAGGGGAATGACAACCCTTTTATGGATAACGACGACGTGATACTTCCCGCCAATGAACAGGTTACCTTGCTGTCCCTACCATATAAGCCACAGCTCCTAGCATTAGCGCTCTGTCGACTTTCTGAACCGCTGACGCAGGTCTCTGTGATATCATACTTTTACTACTTCATTCGCGCTCTTAGTATACCTGACCGCTCACCAACGCCCGGAGAGATCGCGGGGCAGGTTGGTATGCTCGCCTCGATTTTCTTGTTGTGCCAGTGGCATTCCAATCGCTTTTTGGACCCCATATCAGAACGTATTGGCTATAAACCCTACATCTTGATCGGCCTCGCTGGAACCGCCATCTCACTTCTCGGGCTGGGCCTTGCCCATACCCTTACGGAGGTGATACTCTGGTGCGTGGTAGGAGGTACGATGAGTGGTAATGTGAGTGTTCTAAGGGCAATGGTGCTAGAGATTTTGGACGAGGAAAGGCATCAGGTCCGTGCATTACAGTTTATTCCGATATGTCAGAATGTGGGGATTATTCTTGGGGCGATTTTAGGTGGATTGCTGGTGGACCCCGCTGGGGCAAGCTTCACTTTACCGAGTATTGTAAATGTGTGGATTTTGCTAGTCTTTTGGGTTGTAGCGTTTTTACTTCTCCAAGAGACACCAGAAAAGAAGGTACTGAGAAGGGACTGGGGTGTTGAGGCTAGAAGAAAATTCCAAGAGCGCCTCAGAGAGGTATACGGAAGCTTCAAAGTGAGAGGAAAGCATCCCACAAGGCCCAATGATGACTCTAAAGGCGACTATACAACTATTACCATTCCCATTCCTAGCGATGAAGAGTCAGTGCTCCCTTCCTCCTCTTCTGCATCCACATTCTCAAACCCCACAACCCCTGATGTTTGTTCAACACCCTTTCGGGCACTCTCATCCATGGCATCTAACTGCCACATATCCGCGTTCCTCCCCCTTCTCGCGTTATATTTCTCAGCTCCGCGCCCAACCGGCCTCGGCCTCACTGCACCAACCGTCGGTCTCGCAATAGCATATATGGGCCTTATCGCCCTTACTATACAGCTACTTCCACCTCCAAATATTAGCCCTCGTTTGATACGCTACTTTGTGCCTCTTTCGTACCTTTCCATGCCTCTATTACCAAATTTGTCGGCCAGCTGGACTGTGCTGGCACTAGGGCTTCAGGCCGGGGCGATGGTCTTGGGGGATATAGAAGTTACACGTAGTCTGGTTCCTGCGGTCCCCCTAGGAAGGGTAATCGGACCGGTGTTAATTGGAAGTTTGTATCCGTTCTGCGCTTCAGGTATTTGGTTAGTGATGGCTGTGTTGGCAACAATGGGAGCATGGGGTATGGATCTTAAGATAGATGACGACGACGAGGAGGATGATCTAGAAGCTGCGAGGGACTAACGATAAAAATATTATATCATTGAATTTGGAGTTTTATAGGGCGTGTTCGGCAGAGGGGGATAGGGAAAAGTTTGGGCTTTTTTTTTTCTCTCTCTTTCCTTGTTTGCGGTGGATTTGTTTTTTTTTTTGTTCTCCCCCCCCCCTTTCTTATTCTGTTTCCATCATCGTCACTTTTACTTACATTAATATCCCTATTCTCTTTATTATATGTCAGCGTTGCCGTTATTCGTCAACTTCTATCTTTCCCTTGGTCAATGGTCATGGTATATCACTCGGATTTTGGCTAGTTCGTTCGCAAGTGGTAGTTGGTTTGTTTCCTTGCTCATTGTTTAGTCCGAATGACAGTAGTATATCAATTGGTTTGATTGAACGGCGTCAATATCAGGATACAGTACCAGAAATGAGGGTAATATCGGTATTAAGGCAGTGCGGTATAGCACGAATATACCGCATTATCTTCGTAATCCAAGGAATACTGACCGTAGTGCTACGGTATTCCTACGGCGTTGGAGGAAATAGCGGTATCTATTTGACCCAGATTTCTGGTACTGTATTCGCACATAAAAAACAGAGTGGTGTCCGGATGTCCAGGCCGCCCATACCACCCCTACTGTTTACAGAATATCCTATGTAAGAATGCCTCTAAAGTATTTATTTCACGTGACTCAACTCATCCAAAAATTTTATGAAGCTCAATGTTGTGCAACCGAATTTTAGCAATCAAGTATATCAGAAGTAAGTACAGTTTGTTTTATTGTTTTGATTTATCACCGGTGATGGCGATTATAATCCATGGTTCCAAGTTGCCGCCTCACACCGCCGTATTCCTCTGGAACCAAATTGGAGTAAAGGGTCTAGATGTTTCGGTTAAAGAGTATCAACTGTTTCCCGATTCGATGTTGTCTTCTTGTCCCTCACCGAAAGCCCAAAGCCACTCACTTATTGGAAGGATCTACCGTACATTATGTACACACAGGTACTCGTGCATAATCTACACAGAGGACCCTTGGTGAAACTGAGTGAGATACGATACAAAAAGCGCAGTACGAAGATCCTTCTGCTGTTTCGCCCTTTTTAACGAACGGAGCTTATTGGAAGCTCTCTTAGTCCATATGCAAAACATCTTGGAGCTACCTATCGGACGATCTTACGCTTGATCAGATTTCCTTTTTCAGTCGATCCTACATGTGCTTGGGCACATTGTTAAAAAGGCTGACCGTTTTAGAGAGTTTATCAAAATGTGGGCGGGTAAACATTAGATTTTTATCAATTCGGAGAGTTCTTGTTTTTTTTTTACGTGTGTTTCAAGCCGCGATAAACCGTTCTGTTGATGCTACATGTAGTTTCGTCAACTACCCCACACCCCTCAACCAATGGTATGCTGACGGCCTAGCTGCAACAACAACTCCACTAGAAATGCACGTACCACCATGGACAGACGGACACGTCCAATTTTCTGAACTTGCTATGTAGCTAGTCTCGTTCCGTTCCGTCTTCTTCTTTTGCACCGACCATTGATCATGAAAGTCTATTCTTTATGCAGCTACGTGCCGGGAGGGGATGGGATAGGTAAGGCAAGGGCAGGCCAGGACCAAACTTTTTTCGGTACGATATGATCTGATAGGTGATTTCGATAAACTTCCCCACTTTCCCAGGTCAATAGGACCAGTGAACTATTTTTTTTTTACAGAACCCCTCCTCTCTCTATCCACGAATCTTTGTTGCTCCGAATGGTTTGAAATTCAACTAGAAAAAAAAAAGACATCCCCAACAAAACTCTCCTCTGTCTCGAATCATTCACCGTCTCAAGCTCCCAACACTTCAAAAAGCCCTATCCATCCAACAGTAAAAACATTATCCACACCTTAAATAATCAGTTAATATGGACCCGCGAGTACTGCTCCGCTCTTCGCAGCATCCTTCTTCAGCAACGGGAGCTATTCCGTCTCAGCCGGCTCGACAGCTACTACGGTCTTCGGTATCCCAGTCATTAGTTCATCGATTACTACAAAGTGGGTCTGGTGTAGGCGGTGGAACTAGTCCAAGTGTACAGTTCCAGAACTCGTTTCTGTTTGCGAGTACTGGTGGATCGAAGGCAAGAGGGAAGATAAATTATCCGGACGCACCGAAGAAAAGAGCTGGAGAGAAGAAGGATGTTGAGTGTAGGCTTAAGAATAAGGATGGAGGTACTGTGGGAGAAATAAAGGTGGATGAGATAAGGGATGAAAAAAGGGACGAGAAATCTTCATCGTTATCAGTGGAACCTCTTGAAAAGGAACCGTTACCGTTACATCCCAAAGGCGCTCTAAATGCTGATATCAAAGGTGCTCGGTCTTCCTATTTCTATTTAGCCCTTGACTAATTCACACCTCAGGGGAACTCTTTGCCGCACCTCTCATTACACTGAAACTCCCTACCAACAGTAACGAATATGTTGTTCTTCTGGTCAACCCCAAAAATCCCTTATCGGTTCTTTCAAAACTTATCCAGGCCGAGTTACCACCTCTTATTTCCGATCCATCAAGAGCCCCCAGAATCTCGTTCAAGGCACCCGTATCGACAAGTATCGGGGGTGGATCTGCACGATGGGGTTCATCTATCGAAATCGGCGATTTTCTTAAAGATGCCGCAAGGGTCAAAGAGTTTGTAATTGAGATTGAAGAAGCCGACGATATATGCATTTTTGTACCGTCATTTTTGGAACGAAGCCAGCTCTGCAGAGACCAGCTGATAAAAACGGCAAAGGAGACCGATGCTATGAGGAAACTGAAGAACGAGTGCGACAAGGCTTTGAGGAACAGAGCGAATATGGCAATTTTTGGGATGATTGGGTGGTTAGTTGGCGCTTATGCGTTCATGTTCAATAGTGGATTCTTAGTAGGTTTACACTCCTCTAGATTAATCTTAGTAGGATAGTGCTGACAATAATATAGTGGACCGTGAGCTCGAACCTGGTATTTGCTAGTCTTTGGATAACAATGGCTTCCTGGCTATATTTCGTAACATTCGGGCAAACGAAGAGTAAGAATCGCCAAAACCGGTTATATGAGAGCCGTGGATTCAACCAAACACAGTGGAATCAGCTCATGGAAGCGGGCAGAGTGTTGAGAAAGGAAATACTGGGCATTGCCGAGCAGTACGGCGAGAAATGGGAAGAAAAGGAGATCTGATCACCAGCTGAAGGAAGAGAAAACGTGTATCATTTAATTCGCATATGAAAAGCGGGGATGTCGGCACCTCGAGGGGGTGCAAAAAAAGGCACAACTTTATTTTGAATTTTGGCTGTCAAGGATGGGGCGTATATATGTTTCTCTTTTCCCTTTGTTTACAGCGAGGGTGCGAGGTAGTTCATTTGCATTTTTGGTTCGGAATCGTATGCATATTGGATGAATCAATGGGGCTAACGGGATATTTCCTTGGTCTTGGGTTATTTCTTTGGAGTCTTTGCATAATATAAGGATTTTCGTTTTGTTTGTACGAGTTTATGAGGAAATATGAATATGAGCAGTGATTACTACCCATATGCGAGTTCTTGATGTTGTCCCCGGAGATGGCAATTATCTTCGGTAGCACTTTCTTTTTTCTTTTTTTGTTTTTATCAATATTCGATGGTAGCGGTGGGGAGAAGTGTAGGTTCACGAGAATATCGAACATCAGGCTCCAGTGTACTAGTTTCAGAACACTTTCATAAAATCAATTTTACAGGGTACATTACAACATTTGAATCTATGTTAGGAATCATTTCATCAGCCGAGTGATAATCCATGTAAATATTCACGAGTGATTATTCATGCATTTGTGCGATAGCTGCACACCTGTTCCTTATGGGCCCCTAGATATAGCAATCAACAGGCAGGATGGGAATAGTAAATTGGCGGAAACTTCTCAGCAATATTACATTTAGTGGGGAAGCCTTCAATATGATTGCATATAACCCATGCAAAGATAGTGCACCAGTGATAGCATGTATTAGTTACATACTCTACCATATCTAAATTAGAGGATATCTCAACCTTTTTACATTCAATTTCCATCGTTTTTTTTAAAAAAATTTCTTATGTAAGTAGTCGTCTACTATCCATCCATTCATCAATACTTATCATTTATGTGAGACGGAAGAAAGCACATCAATGCAAAGCATCAAGTATTGTTTTAAATTCTTGCGCTGCTATTTACAAGTCCCCACGACCGCCCACCCCAGAAAACACCGGAGTACCCTCATTCCAATAAATGTCGGCCGTAAATGACAATATCGACAAGAAAAGAAGGAAGAAATTTGAGAAAAAGTAAGGAAAAGTAGAGTTACATGGAGATATGAAATTGGGTAGGTTATATGGCGCCACTCGACAGGAAAAAGACCTCATCATCTGGAAGCCACTAAATCCATCCAAAGTTATTCCTCCAATTTGACGCCACCATCATCAGAGTCGATATCAGCCTCATCTTCGTCACCACCATCGAAGGGAGCGTCGTCATTCTTCTTATTGACTTTAACCTTTTTACCCTTGGTCAAACGGATAGTTCTGGGCTTGCGGATACGGGTGACTAAGTCCTCCAAGACACAGGACTCGAGCTCCTGGTCTTCACCAGTGTTATCACCCTCGAGGCCCGTGATTGGGACCTCGACGATAACCTCCTTCATCATTCCAGTTCCAATCCAAACCTTCTTTGTGCGCATCTTGGGCTTGACTTCAGCCTTAGTTTCCTCGTCACCGCCAGCGACAGGGGCAAGGACCTCAGGCTTATTCTTTTTGGTGCGCTTAACGACTACCTTGGCGGGAATTTTAGCAGGAGCCTTCTCGGGGCCGGCTTTGCAATGGGCGCACATGCGGCCGTGACGAATAAGAAGATTGTGAAGTGAGTACTTCAGACTGTTGGGGATGCGTGCGTCGAGATGATAGTAGGCGTCATCGCGGTTGGCGGAGTTTGGAACCCAACCAAGGAACCTGGAGATACGCCAGACGTGGGTGTCGACGGGGAACTTGGGTCTGTGGAGGCCTGGGAATACATGTTAGAAGTTGTGGTGTGAGAATATGGTGGTATGGTGAGGGAGAACACTTACAGAACAAGGACACACAAGCAGCAGTCTTGACACCAACTCCATCGAATGACATTAGAGTGTCCATGACTTCATCATCGCTGGCGGTTTTCAAATGCTCAAGAGAGACATATCCCTCGATCTTCTCGTCATCAACTTTAATACCTTTCTCTTCGAGTTCAGCCTTGATTTTGACGATACTGGAAGCGTAAACTTTGTCCAAGACTAGCTTAATGTTCTTAGCCTTGACATTTGCAAGACCCCCTTCCTTGATAGCATCTCTCAAGTCTTTGAAATTTGAAAGACGGACTTTATTCCAATCAACACTACCAACGCCGATTTTCTTTGCCTTTGCGATAGCCTTCTGTGCAGCCTCGTGCTCAGACATTTTAACATCATCAGTTAGGGTTTCAGGATCTTCAGTCAACAACCCGTAACGGTCGATGAGGCCTTTGAAGGCTCTTGAAGAATTGAGGTTCGTGGTATTAGCAGACAATAAAGTCCTGATAAGAGCGTCGAGCACAGATGGAACCTCGCCACACCCAGAAACATCATTGTCAGGCTCTGGGACTTCCTCAGGCTGATTTGCCGGCCCATGAGCCGCAGTCAATAATGCAGCAACATTATAGCACTCCTGCGGGGTTGGGTTCTCAAGATCGGGATATAGTGTCTCGCCCTGTCCATACTTGAGGGTCTTCTTTTTGGCTGCTTTTTTAGGGGCCTTTTTTGGAGTCTTACGCTTTAGTTCGCCGTCGTTATCATCGTTGCCATCATTTTTGGCCTTTTTGGCCTTTTTGGCCTTTTTGGCCTTTTTGGCTTTTGAGGCACTTTCGGCCTTCTTGGGCCCCTTCTTCAAGGACTGCTTGTTTACAAGTAGTTTGACCTTTTTTGGGGGAGGGGGTGGGACTGGATCCGGCTCAGAAGTTGAGAGATTAAGAGGTTCATCGTCAAAGATTGAAGAGACATCCGAAAGCTCAGATGAGACAGGATCGTCGTACATGGCTGAGGAGTTTTGGTCAATAAGAGGTGGAAGAGCTGGCTCCTCCGCTTCTCCATCATCACTATCTTGACCACGAGCCACTGGGGCCTGGGGACTCGATGGAGGTGAATCAGCAGGTTTGAACTGTTGTTATGAGTGGCGTCAGCAATTTTGATATTCGTATAGTTTGGTGTAAACACCATTCCGCCAGAAAGGGGCTAAAAAATAAATCAAGAAGGGCATTATGAGCAGAAAAATTTATAGGGAGGAAATCATTGAGGAAAATAATTCCCTTAGAAAGATTGGCCGCCAAAGAAAAGCTCCATCAATGAGGGAATTCACCAAGAATATCGATCCATAAATGGAAATGACTTAATAACAGGAGTAGCTAAATAATAGAATTACAACACCAAGAAGGCCCCTCAATACGGTGGTGAAATGAAGCAAGAGGAATATTTTTTTTATCACAAAGGGGCCAATCAAAAAGGGATTGATAAAGAATCAGAATTCGTGCAACGGAACAGGAGGAGTGGAAACATACAACGAGCTTAACCTTCTTCCGATAAGCAACCCCTTTATTAGCCCTCCTGGCGGAAGCAGTAGGATAAGCATACGAGATGCTCGTATTCCTAGGACGAAGGAGGCGAGTAGTCATTTTCTTTGCACCGAAATCAGTAAGGAATTGTTCCGCAAGGAGCCAGAGATCATAGAAGGTACTTGCAGCCGAGTTCTGTCGATTTTAGGATGAGAGTAGCACTTACTGGCTGATTTGTGTTTATCTGGAGATGAATATAGACAGTTTTCTGGATGAACTACAGAAGAATGGAGAGGTGAGAGGAAAGAAGAGAGGCGAGAGGAAGCGAAGGGAGAAACAGCTTCAGGACTGACTAAAAGATGCACCGCAATAGCTCAGTTACATTTATACATCCTCTCCAGCCGTAGAGCAGCATGACCGCCGGCCCATCCAGGAGTACAAGCTAAAAGAAGGCACCAGAACCACTACTGGGGTTAGGCGAGAGCTTACTCAGAGTCTACAAAATATACTTTGCTAGGTACCTTGAGGGATAGTGGGAATTAAAGTTTGTGTGGGCCAGTACCTGCAGATCCCCACAGAGAGATCTACTCACAGCGGAAGGGGAAAATTATTTTCGAAGAAAAGAAAGAAAAGGAAAAAAGGAAAAGATGGGATGGATGGGCAGGATATTGATCAAAATTCTCAACCAGAGAGACAATCTTGGTATCAGCAGGGACTCGGAAGCAAAGTTCAGATTTAAGAAGACGTTGTGCCAAGCTAACGGGTGGATATATGCTTGAGTCCTCATAGAATCCAGCTTGGTCCGCCTTTTCACATGGCCTCACTCGCCTTTGGGGAATTATCATGATGTTACTTATGACGTAGACATATAGAGCGAGTGAGACACTGTGCTTATGCTCATCCGTCCACCCCACATTTCTGGGTTAGGTTTTCCGATAAGATAAGCGGCCCCTACCGAGTTAAGGTTAGCGTGGTTGACATGCATACAATCGGGAAAGAAAAAAAAAGATTCTAGAGCCTCAGACAGGAAACCTCCCATATTCAAACCTCCATCACAGCTTTCAAACAGACCCTCGAAAGCTGCAAAAATGGCTGACAAAACTCGCTACTATCTGGAGCAGTCAATTCCAGAACTCCAGGACCTCGAGAAGAAAAAGATATTCACTAAAGTATACTCCATTCCCTCCAATTGCACTCTTTTCTCACCAGGCAGTTCCAGTAGCAGCAGCATATACTAACACACTCACCCTCGCAGGAAGAGATCTCAGCAATAACTAAAAAGCGTTCCGAATTTGAGCACCGCGTCAACTCGCCTGCGCCCAAACCATCCGACTTCACCCGCTACGCCGAATACGAAATGAACCTCGATGCTCTCCGCCGTAAGCGACAAGCCCGCCTCGGCATCAACTCTCGCTCGCACTCCGGCCAGCGCCGCATCTTCTTCATACTTGACCGTGCTACGCGACGCTTCCACGGTGATATTGGCCTGTGGATGCAATACATTGCATACGCACGGAAGGAGCGCGCCAGCAAGGTGTTGGCTAAGGTCTTTGCGAGCGTCTTGAAATTTCACCCGGGGAAGCCGGAGCTCTGGATCTATGCGGCGAGACATGCAGTCGACGAAAACGCGGATATGGTCGAGGCAAGAGGGCATATGCAGAGAGGGCTGCGATTTTGTAAAGGTAGCAAGGCACTGTGGATTGAGTATGCAAAGCTGGAGCTAGTCTTTATTGCGAAGGTACTCGTCAGACGCCGTATGTTGGGGATTGACGGGACACCACCTGAGGCCGAAGCAGAGGAGGAAACTATGCACCTCGATCATGATAAAGACGAATTGAAGCTCCCCACTGTTACTGCCGAGGAGCTCAATGAACGTCCGGCAAAGCCGAAGGATCATCTCGTCGACTCGGCCGCACTTGAGAATATTGAGACTAACCCTGCTCTCAATGGTGCCGTTGTCAGTGCCATCTTTGACACTGCTGTAAAGGAGTTCCCCGGAGATACTGGTTTCGTACTTGACTTCTGGGAGCTCGTGAAGGGCTTCCATACACTTCATTGTCGCGGAAAGCTACTGGAGAAGGTGGTACTACATGCTTTGGAAGCCGCACCAACGGCACCAGAGACGCTGATGCTCAGTGTTGAGCTGCCACTCGTCGGAGTGGAGTGCACAGATCCGATTTTCCCTGGGCGTATTGCGACGGTGCTGTCGAATATGGCTGAGGCGCTAGCTAATGCCATGCCGAAGTCGGGACTATACGAGAGGTTCGCCAAGTTCATGATGGGACTGCTGAAGGATGGACAGGCCATGGATGAGGGCGTAAAGACTGTCATCTATGGTACGCTCATAAAGTACTACAAGGCTGCCGAGGGAGAGAGTGAAGCTACAGTAGCGCTATATAGGCTGTGGGTGGAGACGCTGGTCATGAGGGATAGGAAAGCGTCAGCTATTGAGACTGCGGAAAGAGGACTAAAGAAGCACCGGGGCGATAAAGGCCTCCTTGAAGTAAAGGAAGGCCTTTTGGAACCAGAGAGTAAAATGTAAGATATATCAATAGGCGTTAATGTTAGAAAGTTAGTTTTATAGTATTCACCGAATCCATTTTTTCCTCCTTCATCCCTTCTAATCTTTGTATCATTATTATTCTTCAGCTCAATCATGGTTGGTGGTTTACCCATAGTTAGTATTATTCTATCTAGTATTTCTATTACTACTGCTAAGGATAGGGGGCGCGGGAGTGATAGAGGTGTCGTTGGCCAAGCTAACGGTCCACCGGATTCACTCATCACTCGTACCCCACTCTGTCCTCCCCAGCACCCTCTCAATCCACTCTCCCAGCCCATCTGCTGCGTCACCAGACTTACTAATATGGTCATTAATGACGCCACCGTCAAACTTGAGGCCTAAAAGACCTTGCATGCACCCGAGCTCTGTATTCACAGCCCCTATAACGCCCTTATTTGCCGTTATACTAAACTTCAAGCCCTCTGGCGGTTGTGGAACACCATCCAGCATCGCTGCAGCTCCTTCAGGTGGCGGCACCGAGAATGTTAGTTGTGGTGTCTGTGCATATGTCCACTTCAATGACTGCAGTATATGTCAGTACTTTTACAACTATTAGTATTTTGTGGTTTAAGGATTAAGCAAACCTTCAGCTCCTCGGCGCCCTTCCGAATCTCCGGCACCTCAAGGGCTTCTTCCTCGCTCACATAGCAAATGCCCACATCGTCTCCAAGCACCTTCTCCTCCATAGCCTTCTTTAGCAGATCCCTACTCGCAACACCCAAATACTCTGCGGCCATCTCGTCCACGACGGCATTAACAAACCGCTCTCTTTCAATGCCCACATTAGCCACAGGGCTTCTGACACTCCCGACACCTCTCCCACTCATCCAAGCGCCCGCATAACTTCGTAGATATCGCCCTACGGAGGCCAATTCTGTCTCCAGCAGCATGGTCCCGTGGTGGTAGCTCCGCATGCGCGTGAGCTTATACGCGCTACCGCTAACCTTGCGCGTGCCCTCGGGGGTCTCAGCTTCCATCTTTGTCTCCTCGACCTCCTTTCCAAGCGGAAGAACCACAATATCATGCCTCTTATTAACCACCGCCTCCCTAACGCCCAATCGCCGCAGCGCCCTCACAACCATCACCGCATGGCGGTCACGGTCAAACACAGACGTCGGCATGATGACGGAGTAGTTAATATTACCCGTATCATGGAATACCGTACCCCCACCAGATCGGCGGCGAAGCAATGTTGCGGTGGGGGTGTCGTGATCTAGCTGGGAGAGGAGCGGAAGGTTGGCTTCGAGCCAGGGGTTCTGGTTACGGCCGAGGACGATGGTAGGCGTGTTTGTGTAGAGGAGGAGAAGGGTTGTAGTGGGCGCGGAGGTGCTGAGGAGGTAGTGCTCGAGTGAGAGATTGGTGCTCGCAGAGTGGGTGGTGGAGAGGTAGATTTGAAGGGGTGTTGGGGAGGCGCTGAGGGTGCGGAGGGTGCTGAGGAGACGGCGAGTGTAAATGGGGGTTCTCGGGAGGTATGAGAGGAGCCTTAAGCCTCGCGATGGGGACATTGCGCCGGAGGGATTGTGGATTGAGGTGGGAGGTTGAGAGATGTGGGATGTATTATGGAAATCAACCCTCGAGGCTAACTAGTATATAGTAGGTAAATTATTACTCGGGTTTCACAGATCAGAGTAGGTATGTACTTTATAACTTGGCAAAGAGTAAAAGTCGACATACAAGAGATAGAAAACGAATTAAGTCCCTACTATTGATATTGCAAACATCACTAACAACTACTAATGAGTGAAAATGATAGATACTTTGTCGTCCGCACTTGAACAGCCACTAGGGTGCCGGGTAACAACCTGTTCCCGAGTTCGAGTGATTTGACATGATTATATGACTACTTGAAATCAAAACTGGATGCATTCTTCTAGTTTTATGACCGGTCAAGTCTGTCACGTGCATCGAGTTGCACTAGGTGCGTTGGCCTTCCTGGTTTTGATAGTCGGTATCACGATGGTTAGATTGGCTTAATTGACTGGTCGAGCCAGCCGAGAGGATCTATGTTGGCCTTGTTCACACATATGGCATATCCCACTTGACTGATAAGGAAACAGCTGAAATTCCTGGTAAAGAGCACGCTGGTATAAATACTTTGTTTGGCACCATCATCTGTATGCGTACAAATTTGGGTAAACAAATAGGTGCTGGTTTCTTACTCTTCACTGTGTAGAGTCAGTTCGAAAAGGGTCTTTACCCTATTACTCTTGGGTGGTTCCGGGCCAAGGACGATCGAGTGATTATATATGATTAAATGCGCCTCTATGAATGAGTAGGCGGAGAGTTTGCAGTTCGAATACCAGAGCTAAAGAAATGGTTATCGAATGAAGCTTATAGGGACGTTCATCACTTGGCTTGGGTATTGTATGGTAGAGAGGATGATCTTATTATGTGAATGTCGAGCAAACTGGCACGAAGGGCGACTCAGATATTCTAGAAGAGTAATATCATACTGCCCAAATTTGGATATCAAGCATTGCTTTGATAATTCAGGACTTCACGGCAGAAAAGAATCAGGGTACATTTACTTGCTAGGTATCCGACCGAGTAATAATAAAACTATGTACAATTAAACCAAGGGAAGAAAAGCCCTCAAAACTACTCAGCAACAATGACACTAGCCATCCCCATTCCGGTACCAATACACATACTGGTAACGCCAATCTTCTTTCCTGTTCTCTTTAACTCAGTCAACAAGGTGCTAACTTGTCTAGCGCCTGTGCAACCGAGCGGATGTCCGAAGGCAATAGCACCTCCCTTGGGGTTAATCTTCTTTGGATCCAAACCGAGCTCGTTCGCGCACCACAGACACTGGCTGGCAAAGGCCTCGTTGATCTCAAAGATGTCAACATCATCCTTGGTGATTCCTGTCTTAGCAAACACCTTGGGGATGGCAGCCCATGGCCCAATTCCCATTAAAAGGGGCTCAACACCGGCAACTGAGGCAGCCACAAACTTTCCGATGATCTTCTGTCCTAACTTCTCGGCGGTTGACCTACGCATCATGAGGACCGCAGCAGCGCCGTCGGTGATTTGCGAAGCATTTCCAGCGTGGATGGACCCGTCTTTAGCAAAGGCGGGGCGAATCTTGGCAAGACCTTCAGCAGTCATGCCAGGACGAATCCCGTCATCACGAGAGACGGTGATGCGCTTGACCTCGTTGGTCTTGGGATCCTCAAAGTTGACTTCGATGGGATAGATCTCCTCGTCAAAGAGACCGGCCTTTTGGGCAGCTTCGGCTTTTTGGAAAGACTCTGCGGCAAAAGCATCTTGTGCTGTTCGTGGAATCTTGCGGTCTTTGGCCATCTGTTCAGATAGAACTCCCATGGGAACTTTGCAGTTCTTGGCCTCTGGGTGGGATTCAAGGAGCTCCGAGAACTCAGTCACGGCAGCGGGGCTATGAAGAGGTTGTTAGCCACATATTGTTCACAAGACTGTGGAAGACAGCGGAAATGATTACCCATATTGAGTGCTCATAGACTCAACGCCAGCACCAACACCAATATCAATCATTCCCGACTTGATCGCGTTTGCCACATTCACGACTGCCTGCAGCCCGCTCGCGCACTGTCTGTTCAACCCGTATACCGCAGTCTGTACGGGAAATCCTGCAACCAAACTGGCGGCACGGAACTCTGTCGCGCCACCGCCAGGCGCGAGAACAGATCCAACATGGATATCCTCGACAAGGTTTGGATCTATTGCTGAACGCTCGATCAGGCCCTTGAGAACTCCGGCAAGGAGGTCCTGGGCTGGGGTGTCTTTGAAGGCTCCTTTCCCTCCTTTGCAGAGGGCAGTTCGTAGTGCGCAGGTTATCACAACATCATCAGCATGTTTCTCCGTCAGGCGGTCACGAGGTGAGGCGTTGCTTGGGGAAAGCTGATTGGTGATTTGTGTTAGACGAGCTGAGGCTTCTTGGGTATTAGCTATTGGACGCCTCTTTGGACAGTACGGACACGCGACGTGTATACATACCGGACATGATTGGGCTATGGGAGCTGTAGTTCCGTAAGAAAGCTATTATGGAGGTCCTTTCGGAGGTCTTTGTGCGTGAGAATTTGAGTAGGAGGGAAATGTGAGTTGGAGCGGAGAAATATGAGGGGAAAGTGAGTTGAAATAAGAAGAATTCAGACAAGCAGTAATCCGGGAGTCTCACATTAGCATGTGATGTCAACGGGCTGAAGCCAACTCGCCAAGGTTATTGTGGGGAACTAGGCATGTGAAGATGTCTAACTCTCGTGATCCCGTGATCACGGGGGCGAGCCTCGGTTCAAACCGGTGGCCGAGGGCCCGAAACGGAGTAAGCCGATAATTCATATCCTGGATTACAGTGCGCATATATCTGAGATGCCGATCGTTTCCACAGAGGAATTCATCGCCTGTCACTCGGAAAAGCAACGCGGGAAAATAGGACAGGACCGGCAATATTTGATATTTTTTTTATTCCTGTAAAACCAAGAACCTTTTGTGTTGGGCCCATTCTTAAAGGGTCACTGCGGTTTGGTCAGGTATTTCACCTAGAAATTGGATCTAATGATTTTTGAACTTGTGGGGAGTGCTTTTCTAGTGAAGGCCGTGGATCTCTAGATACGTATTCCATTTCAAGGCCCAAGGAAATGAGAACAGTTAGAGAGATACCTACATGTGATTATAGCTATTACCACAGCTGGTATTATTCACAAAGCCCCAATAATCAATATATATATATATATCCCCTAAAGCGAGTTACAGGTTATAAAAGTTTGTTATATGGTGGATGCGTACTGGGACGAGCACTAGTTTCAATGGGTTAGACGGCCTCCCTAGCACTCGGACACCCCCCTCACTCGGACAGTCAATCATGCTTGGTTGAAAAGAGGTACTGAAGCCACTTAAAATGATATTTTCTTTTCTATGTTGACTGTCCGAGTGAGGGGGGTGTCCCGAATGGTCCGGGAGGGCGTCTAATTCAAGCCCAAACCCTCGTGCTCATATATAAAAAAAAAAGAAAAAGAAAAAAAAATTGCAATCATAGAGAGATAGAATTGGAATCAGCGCATATTACTAAAGTTAGCCTTTGTAAAGATAAGATATTTTCTATAGAGTGATTAGTAAAAGTTTCATGTTGGGGGCTTGTTCTAGTTCTCACCCACCATATATGTATTTATACACCTGTTTATCTGGGATGATGATATACCAGACTGTGCGATATCACTGCACATGTATGTTATAGCTATAGTAGGTGGTATATCGATGTGTGTGCTCGGTCGGCAAGCTTCGATTAATATAATAGGTCAGGGTCTGGATATGTTGGTAGATATAAGCGTGGGCCGCTTGGGTTTGTATACCACAACACGACAGCTATTATTAAGTATTTAGCTTACGTCGTGTCTGATGCGCCTACGATGTTTATCTGTAATGTTCCAGATTTTTTTGGCCGGTGCCAAGGAGTCTGAGATTTGATTAATGCAAATGATGGGGTTTGGCCATAAAATATGGTCGGCTAAGGTCACGAAACATCACTCGGCTGCTTCATACAACTCACTGGGGTTCCGGAACTGTTTCAAATACGGTGCATTTGATGTCGTTCAGTTAAGGTGTTAATATCCCTGCAGACCACCTGATAATATCAACAAGACGCATTTATTTTTCTTTTTGGTTGGTTGCATTCAGATAGTAGGGTTAGGGGTCGTTAGATGGAAACCTTTCTGAGCCCCTTGCACACTTGTTCCAATCACATGCCAGATGAAGCCACTCTTTGTGGGTTTGGACCTTATCACTGAGTGAACGATGCATCGAAAGACAATAAGATGAGGATGTTAAGGCAACAGATGATGCCTCAACCAACCAAGGAGCCATAAACAAAGTACATGCTGAGTTCGCAAAAACCAAACCCAAAACCATGCATACATAACCCATGGTAAAGAATGATCCGAAAAAGTACACAACACCATAAAAGCAGCAAAATAATAAGTGTCATGAAAAGGGAAAAAAAAGAAAAGAAAAGAAAAACGGAAAAAGCACCCCAACGAAACACGCAGTTAAACCCTGTCATCTGAGTGGTTGCTCCACACGATTTAGATCAAGTTACATATAGTCGCGCAGGAGTGATTCTTGGGAAAAGGATTGCCCGCTGAGCTGAGCCTTGGCCGTCCAGTGTTGCCAGTTTCCCCCTATTACCGACAATTCCTTCCCGTCGATCATGCTGGCGTTCCAGCAGCCATTCTGTTGGGACCAGGCTGCTTACCCTCATTGAAGGAAAAGTTCCGGCAAAACAAATAAGCACGCATTGCGGCAGCTTCGCGTGCGAGGCCCTCAGTGTCAAGGAGTGATTGCGACTGGTATTCTCGCCCATTGACACGCACTGTGCATGTGAATCCATTGGGGTACTGGTAGGATTCGTAGTGTGGGTCCGACCAGCGACGACGTCGGCAAAGACCTATTAGAGAAAACAACGTCAGTATAAGGCTCTTAGGCAAGTGAGTAGATTGGTGGGAATAAATAAGCTTCATGCAGCCGACATATTTAACACTAATGACCTCTAAAAGGCGACCTCCAAGAGTCTGGGGAGATATATGAAACCTACTTGAAAGATATAAGATGTAGTACATTGCGATTGTGTATATGAAGACCCGATAGCCCTATTTGAGGGATTCTTTGAGCCGGCTCAGATGTGTGGCAGCTTGTCGTGGGTTGGGTTGGAGGTGCCTGAGTAAAAGAGATGCAAGGTGCAAATCACAGACTTTCTCCTTCAAATTAAGTTATAGGCGCAATTGATTATAAAGCTGAACCTTTAAATGTCCTTCTGTCAATCGATACTATGGTGGCTTGATGTATGGAGTGTCCTTTCGAATCTTGAGTGCACACAGCTGGCGGGGTATTGAAAGGGCGGGACTGTGAAATAGATAACTCTTATCAGGTTTAAGAGGAGCGGATAGAGAAGAACGGGGGTTGGGTAGTCATTCAGCATCATTCAAGGAGAATATGACAGCCGTAATATACTGTTCCTATGTGCGGGGGGAGGGTCTTTCGTATCCAGCTCAGTCATAATGGAAGCTGGATGGCGGGAAAGAGAAGGTAAAAAAAAAATCAATAATTCAAAGGCGAATGAGAGGGCGGGATGAGCCAAATAGGTTGATGCGTTGAATGTGTGAGGTATCTGATCGAATGATACTTTGTGGTTCTCTAAGTGTGCCACCATCGTGTCAACAAACCCCGTCCCATCCTGGCTCGTGATATTCTATCGTCAGTAACATGCAAATCTCACTCGTGACGCCTCTTTCCAGTTCCCTTTGCTTTTCTACGTCAGCGGAAGCGGGAGAGGAGGTTTCAGAAAGTTGAGATTCTAGGATCTTTTTTTGTATGTATGTAACCAACACCAAAACGAAAACCGTAGAAACAGCTCGGGTGAGATAGCGATATTGAGACTCACTAACCTTCCCATGCCATGCCGGCTACTCAAGGTTGCTCCTAATAGCTCAATATGCGATTTCTTGTTCCGAAAAACATTTTGAACTGAAACTGATAGGAAGAGAAGAGCATCCATCTCCCCCACCCATGTACAACGCTGCAAGCGTAGAATTAACAAATCACTGTCTCTTTGCGAGGCCGTTGGACGTATCGCAATTGATACCCCAGAGAGATATGTGTTGAAGCGGGAAACTCAATTGTACTGGCGTAGTGATCGATTCGCTCGATTGATGCTTGCCGCATTGCACGCAAGAACCGCATCAGCATCAACAACCTTCCCCTCCACCTTTCCACCTTCGAGCCAAGCATATTGCAATGCTGTATGCGACGGCCCATAGATAGCCGAAGGTTTCCCAGAGTAGATGTGATTCGTGTTGTTATTTCGATAAGTCACTGTCCTAGAGGAGGAGGAGGATGCTTGAGTGTTGACAGGAACAGAGGATAGCCAGCGTATCCAAAAGCTAGCTATAGAGAAACGAAATTGAATGTTTTACATCTTGGACCCACCGGTTGCTTTACCGAAGCCCTTCTGTGTTCCATGTGGTAGAGCTAAAAAGGATGATTATCGAATCTGAGATGGAAGCTTCCAATTGACAATATAGGCAGAAACAAATTAATAGACGATGATGATGAATGCACTGATGCGCTGGCATGATGGAGGACCGTTCGTTTCCCCCCCCCTCCATACTTAGTTGCCTGCACGAAAGGAAGATGTAAGTACAACAAGGCTCTACTCTACGTGGGGAAGAAGCGCGCAGGCAGTGTAGATGATCGACGAAGTCGTCAACATTGCACTAAGGCCTAGAAAAATGCTAGCACAACGGGGATTTGCAAATCGAGTCTTACCCAGATTGATTTTCACATCATTGACCTAATGAAAAGAGCCAGGGGTTGAACGCCAACCGCCACCCTTGCCATTTCTTCCATCCGGAAACGACAACGAAGGCCAGAATGGGGGGCATTTCATCAGAACCTTTGTCAGAATCACCCGCATACGTGAACGTACTAGATTCGTTGCGCTTGGAGCATGCAGGAGGGCTGATGAACAGGTGTTCGTTTGCAAACTGGACTGGGTCTAAGAGGGATTGTGATATCTTGGGTGTCTAGTCGACGGATATTGGAGAGACAAGAGCTAACGTTGAAAGTCTGGAGGAATCCTGGGGTTCCTAAGGTACATATGATTCGTTGTCTGCACGGAAGATGTGCTGCAAGCTAGACGTCTGGATCCATGGAGGGGTAAGAGAGCTAATACAATTCGTCCGCACTCACTCAAGAATTGACGAATAGGTGCACGCTGGAGCGGTATGTGGTGCTTTTCGGGGCAACAAGTGATCTTTTCGATAATTTTAAGAATATCCTGTTAAGGCAAGTCGAAAATTAAAAGTTCAAAATACAGGATTGGTCCGCACAAACTCCCACTTACTGGTCAAGTGCTGAGTACGTACTCTACGAAGGCAAAGTAAGAGAGAGAGAGGTGGGTGGGGGGAGAAAGAAATGGTTGCAAATACCTTCGGATCGCGTACCTGTACTAACATCAGTGCAGGCCCGAGAAAGAAAATGGTTTTCTGTTATTGTGATAGCGCCGGACGATAAGCGGTGATCTACAAGTAGGGTACATGTAGCTACTTTACTCGAGCTCTATTCTATCAAAGAGTATCGGTGAAATAAAAAAAGGAAATACATACTTGGAGATGTAGGTAGATGTAGTTACAGAGATAGAAGACATATCTAGTAAACAACTGGTATCACATCATGCATCTTTGGGTAATTGGTTTAAGAATTGTAGTAATTGGATTCCTGAACCCATTTCTAGTCACTCTCCTGATGATCTATCTTATGTATATGTGTATGCACCGAGTGCTGATAAAAATGAAATATGACGAGCCAAATCAAATCCTACCCTGACTCTGTCATCCCTCTATTTCCTGTTACGATATGGAGGCGCCAAACATATTGGAGTGGTGTACGAAGGCAAAGGGGAAGGGAAACAGATTTAAATTAGGAAACTTGAAACGAAACGAAGTAAAAACGCATTTAGGAATGGAAGAAGAGATAGCACAAAACCAGCACCAGAGACGAAACACACCTTAGCCATCGACCAAGAGGGAAAGATAGTAGAAAAAGAAAACCAAGTCTCATACTTTAAGACCCTTTCCAATCTCCCGTGTTATGCATGGTGAAGACACCCTCACATGTAAGTTGTCATGATTGTCCCCATACCCCACAATTCAGCCCTGTCAGCGGATTGAAGGTGTTGAAAACGAGACTTTACTCCTTCTCGACCCTCAGGTGGTGTTGTTCAGAGCCTCGAACGCCTTTTTCGCGGCCCTTTCTTTGGCATTTTCTTCGGCTTTGTACACATAGCTGGTCTCGTAGTCTGTATCCCCTATACTAACAACACAGGAATACCACGATTGGCCAAAGTGGGTTGCTAATGGTGACGCGTTTCCTCCTACATCGGCGTTACTAGGACTACGGTCCATAGGTATACTCCCACCACTGTGTTCAAAGACTTCATAAGTAGGATTCGGGAGAGATTTGGTTGCGCATAGCTCTGTGGCACGCAATCATGTTAGCATACTTTATTTTAAAAAATATAATGTTTAAGATCAGACAAAATTCCCCTGGCAGTGTGGAGGAAGGCCCAGTATATTAAGGGAACTGCAAGATGAACCCACCTTGCAGATGTGACTGCCAGTATGTTCTCGTGTGTGAAACAGCCATTTTCTGTACTTGATATTGCGAAATATCACCAGATTTATGTTTGACACCTTGCTCTCCACGATACAAGCACTGGCTAGCTGAAAGTCCTTTAATGTCGAAGACGTAAAGATCTTATTGACTTGCACTAAGAAAATTCCTCTGGTACTGCCCACAATTTCAGCAGTTGCGCCCGCAAGGAAGAGGCCTGCTGTGTGTGTTGTGAGAATACTGAAAAGAAGGAAGCGAGGTGGGCCGGCGATCAAAGTAGGTGTATCTTCGGTTTTCACTAGGCGATTGGCTGCTGGTTATTTAGTTCAAGGCAGATAGTTCACCCACGAAATATTGAGGGGACTAGTGAGAAGAAGCTTAGATACAGCTTTTCAACCTTAAATCACCAAAGACTGGAATATATCGGATAGTATCTCACATGATCTACTCTGTCAAACGTTTATAATCAACAACTCAAGTTCCATGTCCCATATGATACCGCAGTAGACAATAGTACGCATTTGGATAGTGAACACTCCGATAAACAAATAGAAGGCAGTATGAGATCCAGAAAATCGGTTCGCAATCATGCGGCGACGTCTGATTTTGGCTCGCCCCGCTCTTCGCTAGGCAACTGCAGTAGTCTTGATATTCAGTGATACCACACATTCGATCTTAACCAATCATGCGGCGTAAATAAACAGAGCCAGGAACATGTTGGCACCAAAGCTCTGATGATATAAAGCTCGCCGGACTTATCGAAGGGCGAAACGTGTCCTGGATCCCATGTCTTGATGATCTACCGTGTGAAATTGTTAAACGTTGGAAAGCTACATACGTACTCTCGCTACATACTGGAGGCCCCAAAGCATTTGCTGTAAGTTATTTGTTATCCTCTAATATTCGAGGTTGAAGCTTGATTATCCCATGTATATACTCCAAACGCATGCTAGATTAGTTCAGACTTGATTGCAATCTATTAACAGCACCGTTTTCTTTTATGATTGGAATCGCAGCGGATAGAAGTATGATCCCCTGGCTATCAGTTACTCAATATGCGCATTCTATCACCATGCACCTTTCTTAGTATTCCTCCAATAATTGGTGCAACATACAAACTGCATAGAAATAGATTAAAGAGAAGTATATCGAAGCGCACTTGCTCCGGAAGCTGTCGAATATGAATGTTGCCACCATGATCTCTCCTTAACCATACATCATGGCGTTTTGTGCCACAATATGTAATTAATTCTTGCGGGAAAGGGTAATTACTAGAGATTATGTGCCGCCGCTTTCAGGATTATATGCAAAACTAGCTCCTGAAAATACCGCGGAGGGAAAGGTATGACTATGTTCGATTTATTTTCTGAGTTTGAGAGGGATAACTGCAGTGAAACCTAAATTATCTAGTCGGCTCTGTGGTTTAGAATTATGTCTCTAAACCGATGCCATTCAGATTTCAATTAGCGTAAATAAGTGAAAGGCATTGGACAGGCACGTGAGACGTATATCTGTCGGTATTTTCGGCCTCGCTCGTGATTCTTTGCATGCGTGCTATCTTAGGCAGACTTAAGGATGGCTAGCTGCAGATGGGGGTTTTGAGAGTTGATAAAGATACCCTTATTTAAAGAAAGTAGAAGGATCGACCTCCCCCAATAGACCTGGTAGTGATAGAATCGAAAACAAAATTCAATCATGTATGTGATCTCGTGGTATTCCCATTTTCAGACAATATGGGTTAACATAATAGTGACAATCAAATATTGGAATCAGACCAACCCATGCAAGTAGCCGTTAACGCAACTACATGTACCTAGTGACGTAAAATTATGCAGAAATCTTTTGTGAGCGAGAGAAGTAAAAGTTCAGTTGGGTCAAGAATTATCGCGAATATGTGACAGGGGTATATATTCGTAAGTTCTCGGCCCGGTCCAATGTTGGGGCATCAACTCTATGTATCGGAATTTCGGCGAAATTATTAAATCGCGCGACCAATGGGCCCGGTAAATCCCAATGATAATAAAACCATGACTAACGATAAGACAAGTCCACAAAAATCCTTGATAACTCGATATCTGCCGATTGTTGTTTGTAGGAACTTCAGCGATTTTCTAACTTGGAATATTCAATCACTGTGGTTTTCCTTGGTTGCCGATATCGGAATTAATCGAAATATGCATAGGCGGTGAACCAATCAACGAGCGACAGCAATGGGATCTCGGCTGGGATACCGTGATGTGGTGTTGTCGGAATAATTTGTTGCCTCCGACGAGGCTTCCAGGATGGTTTGAAATCGATGGGCCTTCTTCGTCTTCACTACATAGCATCATAACATCGGCCAGAGGCACATCCAATCCTAGTTTCCGGAAAAACCTTGCGGTATAGCTCGCCTATTCCCTTCAAAAATGTTGTCTCTAGCATATCATCGGTTATTGGTCGGTAGAAGCGGTTCTGCAGCTGATCTGGTGAGCAAGGCATAAATTTGCGAACACACCAATTGTTCTGACACAATAGTCATTTTGAAAGGGACTGGTACGTGTAGAATTGATTGTCGAATATTATGATACGAGAATTGTAGTATGAACGATTATATTCCTCGGATAAGGTACATACGCGTACGCACCCTACTATGTCAAGTTTGATTATTGATCTTTAGTGTGTATGTATGCGTGTATGTGTGTATGCAATGCTGAGATGTTAAGAATTGCCAATGTAAGCTATACACTGAAGGAGAATCAAGGGCGGATAGATAATTTTGCCAAACCACGTATACCTATAATGTCAGGTTTGAATTAAAGGATTACTCGCTTGAAACTTCGATTTGTTTTTAAAAACGTAAGCACTATCTTCTAGAAGAGATATCGCTGGCTGTAAAAAGGCTGTCATGGGTGAATCTGCGATCATACTTTACTAAAATAACATTACTGTTAGCACTTTGGTCATATATAGCGCAGTAGCAGGACCATGCATTGTCGGGCCTGGTCGTGGAAGTTCACACTTCCACCGATATAGTCTCTTCATAATAGAGCTCCTCACCTTCCAGAGTCAGGGGATCCTAGCAATATTGACCTTTTGCGCATATAGTAAGCCTGGTCTAGGGCCGTCGAACTATAGCAGCAAATGGGCCGATGCGCACCAGCTACAGTTTTTTCTCAGCTCATTCTTGAGAAGTTTATCTATACAGGGTTGTATTTGTACAATAATTGGAGCTTCTACAAGCATCACCTCGTGGTATCTCTAAGCCAGGCTCCAGGCGATGCTTGTATGACTAGGTAATGAAGGGGGAAGAGAAAAGAGAGATTACTTAGATGGTGTAACAACTGCAAAACGTGGTGCCTATTCTCGTGGCGTAAAGAGGTGGTAAGATTCCGTTCCTGATAGCGTCGCGAGTTTTCGAGCGTTACAAGAACACCCTTGCATCTCAATGTCCCCGTAAATAACAAATGGCAAATCCCAAAATATAGATTAAGTTAATATCTTCCCCAAGGGTCAATGTATCATGCGAAAGCCGCACATCAAGATTTCGAGCATCGCTGAACTGGTTCATGTCTTCATGTGAAAATAATAGTCTTCGTTGCCTCTGACCTGCTTTATAGTATTGGTTTCGATGGGTTTTCTGAGTAATCTTTTGAGAGCCGAGATTCGAAGTATGAAAATAGACGTGAAATCAATACGTAGGTATCGGCCTAAAAATAGAATGCACTCAAATTTGAAACCTGTTAGTTGTAACTTGTTATGTCTTGTCTAATCCACATCCTTTTTATAAGCAGAAAGACATTCGCTTTTCGAAGGATTCCGAAAATCTATGCAAGCAATGATCTTTTGAAACTAGAAAGCTTAGGATTAGCCAATTATGCCAATTTCATCCATATTCCATCACAGAGGAGAGAGAAGTCCGGGCTGTAGTAGGCCAGTGTGAATAGGGATAATTGTGACCGGTCATAATCATAGTACTATTACACGTCAAAATGAGATGGAATGAATCCAAATAAGGATTGTTCCTGGGCCGGAAACATGCATCACCATGCTTCTCAAACCAAGGTATTTCACATAGCTGCGTTCTTGGAGCTTAAAACATCGGACCCAGACATAAGATTTTACGAAACCCTCTGGTAATGGGAAAATTGGAGAGCAATAGACCATCCTAGACCCAAGTGTGAGAGAGGAGGGTTAAGGGCTTTAAGACCATAAAAACTCTAATGGATAAAAGGTCCACACCGCATGTACTCTTCATAGCTCGAGGCAACCCCAGGAATATGCTATAATATAGTGCCAATTTCCGTAAAATAATCTAGCCTAGGTGCTTCCAATTCGAAAATTATGAATTTTCGTGTAATTCCGCACCCATAATTCCGGGGCTAGTAGATGACCATGGTCAAGAATAATCGGAATCGTATGTGTTAAAACCTTTCCGGAGTCGGCTATCCAAACACTGCTCCTTTTTTAAAAAAGAATATGTGTAAAGTGTGCGTATAAGGTCTTTGTACTGGAAGAGAAGTGCCATTCTTTGAGTGTTGTCTTGAGAATAAATGGCCCATGTCAAGTACTTGCTCAAGCCCCGAACCTTACTAGAGAGAGTTCATGTTGAAGTAGCCTGGCCCTTTTTTTCGTAGGACAAGATAGGTGATTATGTCATAGATACTCGGACTAGTTGCCGGCATGATCTGCGGTTCACCCCGCATGAAGTGAAGTCACGTGCTGGCGTTTATTGCGTATATAAATTCGCGACAATGTTGGACAAGCGCTAGATAACAGTCATCAAATCGAATCAAAAGGTCAGGCGCGTTTAAATCGCGTTAAACAATAAGACATCAGCCAACCGGGATCAACGCCGCCCCCTCGGCACATGAAAAGTAAAAATGAGAGTTCATACTGACCTTAAGTATGCCGAGACCATTTACAACCAGTGAAGAAGCTTCGGGATAAAGTTTGAGCGGCAGGAGATGTAACCGGCTCATCGATCGAAATATTGCCCCTGGGGTACGAGGATCGAAGATGAAATAGATCAATGACCCAACTTTTGAAAAAGACCATCCCCCACCCTCCCACCAACAATGTCAACAAAGGTGATTGTTTTTAGTGACAGAGAAGTTCCATATATATACCGATCATTCAGTATTGGGCTTAATCATATCTGTCCCTCATTGCCCTGGTGCCAATCCTTGGTGAGTTATTAGAACCACCTAAATATGGGATATCGGGAACGGAATCATGGTATAAAATTACCTGAGATAAGATGTGCTGTGTGCATATGTGCACTTAAATAGTACGAATGGTGACAAAGTTTGAGATATCTCAAGAACTTGGGACGGATTTCTTGTCATTTGAGTACAAAGTCTCTCAAAGATAAAAAAAAAAAAAAAAAGAATACCGCCAACAAAAGTAGACATCAACACGCCTTCGAAATCACGGTGGATCGAGGTAGTCAAGAGCCGTTTTAAGAGCTGTGGTGTCCAGCTACCCCGCTTGAAAAGTTTCCTCTTCATAGCTGCCCCAAATCGTCGATCTTTTACCGGTTCAAATGAGTTTAACCAAATATAGCACTTCGCTTTACCAATTGTAAATTTGCCCTGAAATATATTCATCTGCCGGGTTTATGTCTGGTATGTTGTGGTATTAGTTTCAACACTTTTAAAAAAAAAGGAACTTGCATGTGAATAATAGAGAAGGTACATTTCACCTTTATTAGCAACTGAAGAGGAGAAAAGCCGCCCTGATAATAGTGTAAAAGTACGGGCGTTTCCTTGAGACGTATGAAATTTCAGAACACAGATTCTGCTTTGATCACTACTGGGCAGGTCGTCAGTCCGACCGATGACATCGTAGGTATTAAAGACGAATGAGCTCTCTATACGCGGTCAACAATGATTTGGCTTCAGATGATTTGTTGATGTAGTTATTGACCAAGTGTCCAAATCTTTGTCGTGTAGGTAGAATTGGAATGAACGTACTACAGTATCCATGACGGCGTCCTTCTTTGAGGTCATTGGGCCTCGGGTTTCCTAAAAGAATTTAGGATATTCGAAGTTTTATCCTACGATATTTTCCCCCACCCCTTCTTTCACAATAAGTACAGACCGAAAGCCCGGGATGCATCTCGGATATCCAGTTTGATGCGGGGTCTCCGCTCTTTGGATATGGAAATAATTTTCGTTTATCGATAACGGAAACGAAAGCGTAAGGGTCTAACGCATATCAATAACTAGGCGACATCTGATACCCGAAACCCTCAGTGTTCTGGGGAGTGTTCCAAGGCCTTGTGGGAGATAGCAATGACGTCTCTGTGCAGGGGAAAAGACTTGAAGGCGTTATCCGCAGATTGGGAAGGTGGAACCTTCGCCGCATGCAAGGATACATTTTGTGTGGCTGAGGCGGGGCAGATAAGGCGGTCAACGTGAGTGGCGACCGCTCAAGGGACCGCTAGTGCAAGTATGACACATACGCCTTCTTTAACCTCGGGCATAGTACTGGAGAGGTCAAAGCAAGCTTGGGAAAGCTATGCTTGTGAAGTTCACATTCTATTGATTCACCTGTTTGGGACGAATTAAATTGTAGCAATTGATTTGTCAATAGTAGATTAGAAAATACTGCGTACCGTCTTATTCCACTGGAAGAGACACTCGCTTCACGGCGTAAGCCACAGAATCTAGCGTTCAGTTGAGTCTCTTCCAGTGGAATAAGACTTCTTCATCTTGCAGGTGGCAGTGCAGGGGCAAATACAGTTGCCTCTCGATGGTTCGGGATTGTTCTATGAATCACGCGCGGCTTATTCAGCCACAAGCTGTGAGTCCACGAATCCATAGAAGGAGGCCTGAGCCCAGCCACGCATAATTCGACAGCTCTTAAAACCATCCCCTCCCTCTCTTTCTTCATCTTCTCCTACATCTCTCGTACATCAACCTCCTCGTCCTCATTTCCAAGTTATTCCCTACTATAATCCACATCAACTCATCCCTCCTAAACTTCGCACAATCACAGTTATGCAGATCTTTGTCAAAACTCGTGAGTTTTCTCAACATCACCCAAAGGCCTGAAGATCTAGTGGCAATTGAAGACTAACTATTTTGCAGTCACTGGCAAGACCATCACCCTTGAGGTCGAGTCATCAGATACCATTGATAATGTCAAGAGCAAAATCCAGGACAAGGAGGGAATCCCCCCAGACCAGCAACGCCTCATCTTTGCTGGTAAACAGCTCGAAGATGGAAGGACATTGTCCGACTACAACATTCAGAAGGAGTCAACTCTCCACTTAGTCCTTCGCTTGCGTGGAGGAATGCAGATTTTTGTCAAGACTTGTAAGCCCTCTTCAACCTTCTACCCTACCTGGCAGGATTTAACAGTTCATAGTGACCGGAAAGACTATTACCCTTGAGGTTGAGTCTTCGGATACGATCGATAACGTCAAGAGCAAGATCCAAGATAAGGAAGGCATTCCTCCAGACCAGCAGCGTCTCATTTTTGCTGGTAAACAGCTTGAAGATGGACGAACCCTTTCAGACTACAATATCCAGAAGGAATCCACTTTACACCTTGTCCTCCGTCTTCGTGGTGGTATGCAGATATTCGTCAAGACTCTCACCGGAAAGACTATTACCCTCGAAGTCGAATCTTCTGATACCATCGATAATGTGAAATCGAAAATCCAAGACAAGGAAGGAATTCCACCAGACCAGCAACGCCTAATCTTTGCTGGAAAGCAGCTTGAAGATGGCCGCACTTTGTCAGACTACAATATCCAGAAGGAATCCACTTTACACCTTGTCCTCCGCCTTCGTGGTGGTATGCAGATCTTTGTCAAGACATTGACCGGAAAGACGATAACATTAGAGGTTGAGAGTTCAGACACCATCGACAATGTTAAGAGCAAAATTCAGGACAAGGAGGGAATTCCTCCAGATCAACAACGTCTTATCTTCGCCGGTAAACAGCTGGAAGATGGGCGCACGTTGAGCGATTACAACATTCAAAAGGAATCGACTCTACACTTGGTGCTTCGTCTTCGTGGTGGATTGTAAAGAAACCAGGCGGGTTAATGAGCTCGTAAATTGTGTGGCTTCATTTTATTTTCCATAAATAGTTGTATTGCTTTTACTTGGCTAGTTGATTGGTGTTTGGGCTGGAGCAGTTTTTTTCCTTTTTTTTCCCCCTCGTGGGTATTGAATAACGAATAAAAATAACTCCATATTACCCTAGTAATCTCTGAACATACTCATATGTGATGCTGCTTGATCATGACATAAAATGCGGCCAGTCGACTGTTTAGTAGGCTCGCATGTAGCCAGGAGGTAACCACTATCCATGCCTCTTTTTCGAGCCCAGCTGCTAGTGAAGTGACAAATAGTTCGTGAGAGTGGCGTTCGCCCCTTATCAATTCACGATTCGAGGGGTAACGTGGGGGGGCGGCGCTATTCCAAGAGAAATAAAACGTAGCTATCATTATCAGATCAGATCAAATTTTCACCAGCTGCAGGCTGAGGCATTTATTGATTATCGTACGATCTGATAAAAACTAGTTTGGTGGTAATGATACCATCACCGGTTCCTGCGGTTCCTGCGGTTCCTGAGAAGAAGGAACACTTTTTGCCCTGGAAACCTAGCTAGTTGTTTGAGAATCCCTGACCATATTACGCTATCAATGGCAAAGAGGAGAAGGGAGGGGTATCTAACATAGAAGCACGGGTTGTGGTTTCATGTTCTTTTTCAATTGAAGGAGGACGAAAGCTATTATACGTATCACATATATTCATGTAACTTCTATTACCTGTGGGTATACGTATCCTGTCGTTCATATCAATATTTATACACGCATATACACAGTCTTTACCTTCTATCCTCTGGTACCAATAATCCAATAAACCACAAACAACCGCAGAATAATAACCCACCCCTTCAAAAAGTGCAATGGCTTCTCCGATCGCAGGCTCAAACCTTCACCTACCTGATGGCCAAACACTCATTATCCTCAAAGATGCATCTTCACACCTCAATTTTTCAGTCGCGTCAGCCCCGGCAGGCACCATCAAATTGGCTCATGGCTCCCTAACAGACTTCCCATCTGCTAACTCTGACATAATCACCTTTTTCTGCCACAAAGATGACCCTTCTGCGGTCTACAGACTGTGGTTAGCCCTCTACTGGTACTTCTGTCACCCTGCGCCTAAGCCCGCCGCGAGAAGAGACCCGAGAAAACCATGGATTGTCAATATTGACATCACCACTGGGTTGTTCTCGGACCCGGCAAATATAGAGCGTGCGGCGACGACGGGACTGCTCTCATATGCCTCTTCATCACCAAGCGCGGACGCCCAAGTCTACGCTGCTCGTTCGTCTTTCTGGCAGGTTCCTTGGGAGGCTGTTCACGGGCGTCCCTATTACCCCAAACCGCTGGAATATACCATTACCAACGATATCCGCCACCCGCTTCGCCCACGCCCACACCACGGCTTACTCTACAAACGGTGGATTCCTTCGTTACAAGAATTCATCAGTTTACGCCTGGTCTCGATCGAAACTGACACGGAGCTGGTGCACCGGTGGATGAACGATCCACGAGTTGCCGAGTTCTGGGGTGAGGATGGTGGAGATGTAGAAAAGACACGGGGGTTCCTCAAGAAGGGACTGGAGAGTAGGCACTGCTACCCTGTGATTGGGTGCTGGGGTGATGAGCCGTTTGGGTATTTCGAGGTGTATTGGGTGAAGGAAGACAATTTGGGCAAGTTCGCAACGGGGTGCGGTCCGTGGGAGAGGGGTGTGCATTGCTTGGTGGGAGAGCAGAAGTTCAGGGGGCCTCACAGAGTGGGTGTGTGGATTTCAAGCTTGGTGCATTGTGAGTTTGGGAACTGCAATGATGATTGATTATTGATGACGGCGCTGACAGCGCTGACTGGTGTTTGTGGGTAGATATGTTTTTGGACGATCCAAGGACGCAAACTGTGATGCTGGAACCAAGGGTCGACAATGAAAAGTGAGTATACTGATTCTTTTGATTATTATTATTATTATCCCGATAAAGGGAAATAGGTTGCGCGACCACTTTATTTTTGAAATTTCAGGACTAATTGTCTGAAGGTTTATCAAATACCTAACCGAAGCCGGCTTTTACAAGGAGAGAGAGTTTGCCTTCCCACATAAACAGGCAGCGCTTATGAAGCTGGAAAGGGAGGCATGGGAAACTGGACCACTGCTGTAAAAAAGGAAAACATCGTTGTACATACGTAGCACAGTAGGTGATAATAACAGGTATGATTTTCATGAAAGCAACACAAGGGCGAAGATTATTGTAGAAACAGGAGTCTAAAAACATGGGGTTTGTATGGCTAGTTAAACCAATAGGACTCCTCGCATCATTCTACATACTCGTCTACAGGATATAGAACCAGAAAATGCGAGTAACAGAGCAGAGATTATTTGTATGGAGTGGCGCTGATCTGCCATACAAAATCTCCCTTTGCATTTTCTGGTTCTACATGTTTACCACCATAAGAACTAGAAAATGCAGTTGCTCAGTACAAGGATAATCTGTATGGAGTGGCGCTGTTCACCCGTACAAACCGCCCCTTGTCTCGTCACTTGCATTTTCTGGTTCTTATGGTGGTAAACATGTATTTCCTGTAGGCGAGTAAAATAATCTTATCCCTCGCTGTATGTAAAGATTATGCCAATCGCTGTCCCCACCAGACCCCACGTGTGGTCTTGGAAGAAAATCTTGGCGGTAAAGCTATCTAGATACCAAGAACTGGCGAAATTGGAGGTGAATATACGTCTATATATATATATATATATATATATATTTTTTGACATTTTCCCCTCCAGCTTCTTACCTACTCTACTTTTCTATTGCTCTGCCAGTTCTTTGCACACATATCTGTGTCCCTTGCATTGATTGATCCTCATCCTTCCTTCACAAACCCCCCCCCCCCCTCACAAACCCCCCTCCCCAAACCATCCCATCCATCTCTCTCAAAGCAGTAATGGATCCCACAACTCTCATTCAACACCCAATCCCTGTCCGCAATATTATTTTGCAGCTTCCAGAAAAATACCTCTCCGCCATTCTCACATTTCATGATGGCGCATTTCAGCCTCTCAAGCCTGTCGTCACTAAAATCACCCCCAAATCAATGACAATTACCTACGAGCAGCCCCTCCGCGAACCATGGGCTAATCCCCTCCCACGTACCGCCACCATTAACTTCACTCCTTCTCTACCTTCTATCCCCTCAGATTCCGCCTCCGAAAAGGAGCAATACGAATGGGAGAAAATCTGCGCAGCTCGCCTCCGTGAGATGGAAGAGGAGGCTACCCGTCGCAACGAAGGTCGTAGTGATATAATTGTCACGCGATACCTTCCACCCGATCATTATATGGGATGGATGGCGATATTTCAGTTCATAGCACTTACCGCGCTCATCTTTATACAAATTAAGTATGCACCGGAGGTCCTCAAGATACTATTTGTGCCAGAGTGGAAGTTCAATGCAGCAGTGCTAGTGCACGCCGCGATTTTGGTCAAGAAGAGCAGAGATGTTATGAATATGAACGACAAGCTCAGGAAGCACCAGGTTGATAAGTTGCCGGGGAGTAAGTGGACAGGGCCGTGGATTATGTGGTTGCTCACGTGTGCGTTTGAGGGCTGGAGGTGCGCGAAGCGTTTTGAGGAGGAGGCGGCGAGGGTAGGAAGGGAAACGGCGGCCAAGGGAAAGAAGTCCAAATAGATCTACTAATTACTACCTTGCTAGTAGAGTACGTTTATACCATGGGTCTGTTTACAAGGCTCTCGTATTAAGTGAGCGAAGTATGTACATTGGGTATTGACAGCTGAGGATGCGTTCACTCATTAAATGCCAGAGCCTTGTATAAAGTTTTAAAATTTGCAATGTAACTAGTGTTTAAAATGGTAATAGATTAGAGAGTATTTATTAAGTGTTAAATCCAACAGTTGACACTTTAAAAGTGACGGTTGCGGGACACTTCCCCTCAGTAACCTAATTAAGCACACCAGGAAGGTATGATAGAGGAAACTCAGTAGATAAACAATTCTTCACACTTACTGTGAAATATATGCAGGCAGGATATAAACTGCACGCAGTATAATAACATCCCTAGGCGTATCCTACATCTCCACCTTGGGAAATTGGTCAGTTTCGGCAACCACTTTTTAATGTGGCGAAGTGTGAATTGTTGCTTGGTAAGTAGACATTTTAAGCCACCGTCCTTTGCAAGAAAAAAAAAAGATCGGCGAAAAAAAAGATAACCCTCTACTAGCCATACGAGGTTGGTATGATCAGGTAAACGCTGCCAATAGCCTGGATACCATATCTGCGGCCTCTGTGAGCGGTGTTCATAATATCATACCTGCTACCTCTGGCTAGTAGAGGGTTATCTTTTTTTTTCGCCGATCTTTTTTTCCCACAATTGATAGTGGCTTAAAATGTCTAATACTCTCTATTGTCGATGAACTTGCGTTGCATCGCTTCTTGACCTGATCAGGTGAGCGAAGGGATAAACGTTAAATTCCGTATTAGGATACAACCTCAAAATCTAAACCCTCAACACCCGGTCTGGCCTATGACTTGCATCATGAAAGGTCACTCGAAACATCCATACTCTTACCCCGACTACTCGCTCAATTTTTGTCTATTGATGTTTTATGTATCTGCCCTGGAAAGCAACGGTGGGCACTACCAAAAAAAATCAACAGACTTAAAAACTTGGCGGGTATAGCCATCCTCTTCCTTTAAAAAATTTTATCATGGCTCCAATGGTAGGAAAGTGTTGGGAAATATTCACAGAATTCTATCTCGGGATTATTTGTAGTTTGGCAGAGACGTGTAAATACAGAAAGACAAGCTACGTTAATATAATAGATAGACGTAGCACCAACTTATGGGCATCATGGTCATTTTGATACTCCTATTCTGCGAAATCTTGCCAGCATACTCCGTAAACATATCCCTTACATGGATAATACTGTCAAACTCGAAGCCTGGAGCGTGGGCGGCCTTTGTAAGGAATTTTCGGATGACGGCTGCTAAATATAGAAATGAATCGAAAGTTCGTTGCCGCACAGAGTTAAAATTTACACAAAGGGTAGGCTGTGGCTTTGACAGGTTCATCCATGTAAGGGATAGATCGATCTGTCAAGGGATTATCAAAGCTAATGAGGGCATTCTACGTCGAGTGAGATTCGGTGATAGAGAAATCAAATATAATAATTATTTGGATATATCTGACATTCTTTGGATTGTAATACCTACAACACTAGAAGCGTTCAGATACCAGCAGCGGCATTACCCCACGCTGGAGGGAATAGGATTTCGATTCAAGAAAGACGCGTGTTTGCCACTTAAAGAGAGGAGAATTATAAGTGTAGGTAGAGCATAGGGTCCGTAAAGACCAATACAATAGGTTGTAGGGTATCGAACGCAAAGTTTCTTCGAATGAGCTAGCTACTTATTTTCAGTGATTCCTTCTTCCATCACGAAATAAACGCCGAGCACTAGGTGCTTTTGTCATTTTCCAAACTACTTTTATACCCCATCATTGCGTCTAGCTAATAATAATTCTTTCTGCTTGACCACTCAGATCAATCTCTTTTATCTACCCCCCAATAAAGAGATTTTATTACATTCAAACATTTCCTCGTATACAGATAGACTACATGTATATATGCTTTAAGTACTGCCCCCATTGCTTCAGATGGGTATCTTGGGCGAGGGTTTCTTTTTAAAATGCTTTTTATGTGATATAGAAGTCGATATAAAAGTTTGTTATTAGTTGAAATATTGATAACATCGGGTAATGGCGTCTCCAACTCGGGTGCAAAAACATGTTTAAACACAACATTGCCATCAGCTGTTGTAGGTAGAGGATTTAGCACGAGATGGAAAAAATCGCTGGTTATTTCATTGAGCTTTAGGCTTATCATGAAGGATTGTCCAGCTTTATTGGCTTTTGAAATCACATATTGTTCTTTGGGTATATTGATATATACCCTGGGAGAAGGTTTTTTTTTTCAGTTGCAAGTACAGAACAGAGGAGGAACGACCTGATATATATATTGCGTGCGCAAGTTCGTATAAGCCTAACTTCTCTAAGCAGGGCAGATTTTCATATGGCTTCTTCAACTGTCGTCGATACCCCAAGTGTTGTTAGCTGATCCCGTTCATGAGACACTATTTGTTGGCTAGTGCTAGGGAGAGCAATAAAACTTGGCATGGCCAATCATTTACTTAGTGAACTATATATATCTCTGCGCGGAAGTCCACTGACACCAAGAGACTTGGGCTGTCGTATCACCGATATTGTGCTTGGGGGAAAGCATATATTTGGGTACAATGGTCACCTCACCTGAACTCTTACCCCACCTACATTGTAATCACACTAACGGTCAGTCAAAGACCTTCAGAGCGCCCAAAAGATTTTTTAAAGGGACTAGAACTTAATCACCCGGCAACCTATGCTGTTAATTTGAGTGAGTATATATCCCCTGAGTATAATGGTATTAATACCCCTAATTCTTTAACTGCATTCTTAGTATCCCATGCAGGGATGTCATCAAACCCTACAGCATAACTGGCCTTAAATGTAGGGACCAATGACGCGCCGTGCCGAGAATCGAGTAGCTCACACAAAGCACAACATACTCTAATCCGTAAAATCGTTTTGGCATCATGGTCTTTAAGACTCCGGAGAAATCGTGTTAACCCCCTGAACGACGTATCGCCCTTTCTAAAGACTGCGCGTGCGCCGCCTGACAAGATGATTATATCACCCGTGACCGCCTTCTTGATCCTTCCAGGCCTGCAAATACTCTCACTATGGTCGCCTCCATTTCCAGGGCGTTCGATTGTGTTTGTCTCCGCCATCGTCGCTTGCGCGGTGATTCTACACTCCGAAAAGGTCAGCGATGACCCACAGATTACCTACGGCCTGGGAATGGCGTGGCCAACATATTTGGCAACTATAGATCGGCTGTTGTTTACTGTCCCAGAGGTGGCGTTCTGGAGGATTGGCGAGAAGCCAGGGGAGGCATTGGGATATAGGATGTTTGGGTGGAAGAAGTTGAGGTGGAGTGCAGGCCAGATCTTTAATCCGCGTGGTAAGTGAGACGAGCGTGTTTTGTACATACTAGCGAGTATGCCTCTAATGGGGAAATAAAGGTATACACTGGAACTACGAGGTTAAGGGAATTGCACGCGCCGAGGGAAAACAATACCGTTCACGCAAAGCTTTCGTGAAGAGTCATTCTATCCAATTCATTAAGCTCTGCCTTGGATATGATATTCTTCATAGTTTTCTAGTTTCACAACATCGACACATTGGCTCGATTGGTGATGATTATATTCCACTGAGTGATCACCCCTTCCTTCGGAGTTTTGCAACTACAGCGGCAGCGGCATATGTTATGTTCTGCGGAATTCAATTGAACCATTTATTAACCTCAATTACTTTCGTCGGTTTGGGTTTGAGTCGCCCGGAGGTGAGTTGAATCCATCTAGTAGTTTTCATGTTATTGATCATTGATCAACCTTCATGACAGGATTGGCCGCCGCTGTATGGAAATGTCTGGGATGCTTTTACTGTGAGGCGGGTTTGGGGTTGCTTCTGGCACAAGCTTATCCGTAGGGTGGAGATCCTCACATACTATTTTCTAGAACCCGCGACTAACAGGAATTAGACTCTCAGCTCCTATGCTAAGTTTGCGGTTCGAACACTCCAAATTGCGGATGAGACCAACGGCGCAATAGTACACCTTATCCTTACTTTCACCCTCTCCGGGATATTCCATGCGCTCCCGCTGCGTGTAATGTTAGGCCCAGACCATCATGGCCTCCCTCTTGGCACAATATTCTTCTTCGCTTCTCAAGCGATTGCGATTCTGTTTGAAGAAGCTGTGATTTCATGGTATGTTCGCGCCACCGGGGGAAATGTTGAGGCGAGAATGTGGCATAAGCTCGTAGGATTTCTGTGGACGACAGCTTGGTTATATTGGAGCTTGCCGTTCTTTTTAGATGATATGTTTGCGTCGGGAATGATGGATGCGTCAACCATTCCATTTTCGGTAGCAAGGGCGGTAGCGGACTTCTGCGGGTTTGTTTTAAAGGGCTGAACCTTCAGCCTGCTGTGGGCGAGAAATTACATGTATGAATGTGTACTAGTACTTCAATTAAAACGGATAGATCAGAAAGTTCAAAATGTACCTAAGCTGCTGTAAGAGAGATAATACGTTCGTATTATTTCTGTTAAACTTGAAATTGATTTAAACACCATACTTGAGCAGCCTCAGAGCAGAATGGTAGTATTCTTGTAATCCAAGAAGGAAGGTCAAGGGTTAGGGTCGTAGCCTTCATTAGACTCACTAACTGAAACAAAGGCATTCTTCCACTCATCCCTACCTATTACAACACGAAGATCCTCAAGATGAGCTCATACATCTCCGAAAAATGATCTTCAGACAAACACCACTGCTCCGAGCAATACGGACCCAAACAAAGCCCGCCTCATTCACCGGCCGAATCCAATGCCGCAATCTTAATTTCTGGGGCCGTAAGGGTATGAAAGATAGCGATGCTGTAACTGCTGCCAAAGGCGAGAATATTCTCTTTCGTTAATTGTTAAAGAGAATACAGGGAAGGTTGACTGTTGTTTTAGGCTTGGGAGAAAAAGTACTGGTATACTATGCTGGACAAAGAATTGTATTTGTGGCGACACTGAAGTTGGCGACGCTTTTTGTTGCGGGGTTTTGCACCTTCATCGCCGCTCCTTCAGTTGGCGTTAAGACTGATTGGGGGTATTGGGCTCCTGTGGGAAGTAAGTGACCTTATGCTATACAGAGCCCTTAGTGATCGGTCTAAACCATTGTCGTAGTTGTCCTTGCTGGAACAATTCCAATTGCATTCATGCAATACACAAGGTATATATCCTCCTTATCTCACATGTTCTAAATAAAGTCTGCTACTAAAATTTCCTGCGTAGCCCTCCATATGTGACGCATGCATACCTTCACCTCCCCCCGTGGGCTCGAGTTTCGCGTGAGATGGTTGCCCGATACGTTAAGAAGCTTCCACCTAGCGCCGAGATCTCTCTCGGAACTATCCGTACTCTGGGTCGTCCACAACTCAACAAAGTGGTCTTGAGCGAACTAAAATACAAACCCAAAAGGCTGGGATGTTCTAATTGGGAGTGGAAACCTTCGTTTGAAAGCAAGAATGTGTATAGAGATTTTTTCGTTGACCAGAGAGGAAGTCCGGCAAAGGTTCCTATGCCAGGAATTATGGACGAGATCATGAGACTTGTTAGGAAACAGACGGCCTCTAAAAAAAAAAGTAGATCTTAGGACCTTGGCTTGATATAGTTGGATAGAACCTTTCTAGAACGGTTTGAAAGTCAAGAGTAGCAAAGACTTTGCTACATGTGTACTACATACATTGATATAAGCTCCCAGCTCAGGATGGCATAGACCAGTGCATCTAAATTCCTTGGAATAGCAACAAGAATTCATCTACATTTTATATATTCGACTATTTCTCCAACCCTCTCGATAACATACGACTCAATCCCGATAAACCACTCACTTTCTTTCGGGGGTATCACCGTATAAGGTATGCGCAATTCTATTTTATTGAGTTGTCAGTATACACTACTGCTGCTAGAAAAGAGAACGGAGATACTGACTCTGCGGGAACTCTCTCACCACCTGGCTCAGCAGCCTCAGTGAATTGACGAATTTCCTTGACCTCTGTGTCGGTTAATTCAACATCCAATGCACCTACGTTTTCTTCAAGGTACTTAATCTTTTTGGTCCTAACCGGGAGATAAAACAATTAGTATGATCTGTGGTCCAAAAGACCAGGAATACATACCCTGGGATTGGAATAATATCTTCCCCCTGTGCCATTAACCAAGCCAACGCCAACTGCCCAGGTGTGCAACCTTTCTTATCGGCAATATCTTTCATCTTCTTAACCAGTTCCATGTTCTTTGGGAAATTTTCCTTAGAATATCTTGGAATCTGCTTTCTGAAATCGCCTTCCTCGAAGTCATCAGGACTCTTATAAGCTCCAGTTATCATTCCGCGCCCCAGCGGACTGTACGCAACTGTTGTGATGCCGAGTTCGCGGCAGGTTTTCAAAAGGTTGATACTGTTGTCTTCAATTTCAAGGGTGAAGGGGGAATATTCTACTTGTAGAGCAGAAATGGGATGGACAGTGTGTGCGCGTCGAAGGGTTGACTCGCTACATTCAGAGATACCAATATGTCCAATTTTGCCAGCTCTGTAGAGAATCAGCAGGTGTGGGCGGATGGGTGACCCGGAAAGTTACTTTACAAGCTCAGCCAGGGCCTCCATTGTTTCCTCTATGGGAACATTTCTGTCCACTCTATTTACCACACACACTGTCAGTGCCACGTACCCAGCCATATTATGGTCAATTGGCCGTACCTATGGATGTAGTAAAGGTCTACATAATCTACCCCCAACCTGGCGATTGATTTTTGGAACGCTTCGTGCACGTATTCTTTATCGCCTCTGACGATCACGTTTGCACTTCTCCCATCTGCGGTTGTCTTGAAATATTATCCAAATCAGCATACCTATGGTTCGGGGAGGGGCTGCGAACGTGATATACCGTGGATGCAAATTTAGTAGCAAGGAAGATATCCTTTCTCTTTCCAGTCCTCTTAAACCACTTCCCAAGGAGCTCCTCGTTATCTCCATAGAAGTCGGATGTATCCCAAAATCTCTCTCCAAGCTCATGAGCTCGGTCGAGAAGTTTAAAGCGCTCTTCATCAGAGTCCACACTTCCATAGAAGACACTGAGTCCCTGATTGGAAATGTCAATATGTCGCTACGATGAATAGCTAGAGAATATAATGGGTGTACCATCAGGCCCAATCCAAGGGCAGTGACCTGAGGGCCGTTTCTTCCGAGCGGGCGAGTTGGTAGTGTATGTGTCATGTTTGTGGTAGGTTTTATGCGTGTTGTTTGATATGGGTGTTTTTTTGTTTGTTAGATTGTTGTCTGGATTAGATATGGGGAAGCTGACGGTTCAGGTTGATATATATACAAGGAATGTGCCTTAATATTGATAATAATAAAATCAGTCCATGGAAATTTGAAGACGTAATTCGATGCTCGCTAATAACACCACCTAACCGGAAATAAAGGTAGTCATTTTTTTCGGAGTTAGCAGAGCTGTGATGATGGAGTTTACTTAGAAGTGTGGTTTGGGATACATGGATATCAATATAGAAGGGCTTCGAAATCTCGCAACTCCATGGATTCAAAGATTTAGATTCAACACCCATGATCCTAGATGTAACTACCTCAATGGGTTTAGTAGTTCATTGATCGACATAGAGCAATTCATCCGGAGTTACATGTACCACATTGAGGTACAAAGTAGCACATCGCGCCATGCATGGTTTATCACTAACATGCATGCGTGCATGCCATATCAACTTCTAGGTAGGCTAAAGCCTTTAATACGTGAGTTGACTCCACTGTAGGAAAGTCTAGAGGATTAATCAAATATTCATGACCATGGATGGATTATGGTAGCTTATGTATAATGGTATTTATAGGTAAAAAGTTATGGAACGCGGTTGGAAAGATTTGCGGTTAGATGTCTCAGTTGCGTTCCATGACTTTTTACCTACTGGTACTTTAGACGGAATTCCGCGCGTGGTACTACCTTTCTGAATTCACTCCAAATGGATCGTCGTGGATTGTGAATACTCGTTTGTATGAGAGATGATGAGCGCTACATATATATCAGCCAATCCCTGAGTAACTGCATTTTCTGTTTCTTTTTGTTGTAAATGAGTACATATATTTAGGTATCTAAGTGCTAAATCGTGGATTCATAGCCTCTCACTCGAATATGGATGATTATCATGCCTCCCAAAGAACAAGAACTGTAATTCGTTACTTTACGCTTCAACATACTGTCTAAAGCTGACAATTATTACTGCAGAGCTATTATCAGTCATGTAACGCGCCTACTCATTCAGCAGATAACAAAGCTCCAGAGTTACTTATTCGCAATAAATACCACTAAGGGTTTTAAAATAAAGCTCAGGTGCAGTCCAGCCAACATAAATACATGTAGTTACATACTTTGCGCCGACCAGCTACGAACACTAATTTATACGGATATTGGGAAACGTGAACATCCTTATGCCTTGAACCAGACATGGGCGATCACTCGTCTTTCTCACTGGTTCGAGACAACACATCTTTGGTAGATTGGATTTATACCGTGCCATGACGTCTGAGTAAGGAGAGAGCTTTCGCTTCGCATTTAACCTTAGAACCGTATACCAATTTATCTTATTGCCGAGATCATGTGATATGGAGTCATTCTCTATGTCGATCTAAAGAGCTGGCCCCCACGCGCTGGATACAGGGCTGGCCTTACTCATATCGATCATGGTTCGGATGAATTAGATCCGTAATATGGGATCTACGTAGAAACATATATAAACACAGCCAGAGCGGCGTCTAAACAAAGAGTTGCCTATGATGGCCATGAGCAACACTACGCGCGGACTCACTGAGTCAACGGGGCAAGGCAGATTGATGTATACAGGTGATTTTGAAAGGATAATATGTGAGTAGGTAAAATCATATTAATCACACCTTTTTAAAGCTCAATATATCCGCATCCGAATTCTTTTATTTAGGGCCCGTTCGGGCGCACCCAAATATCGTGATATTTGACCTAATAGGGAGATGATCCTAACACATGTGGTAACAAACATTCCGTTTTAGGTCAAATATCATGATATTTGGGTGCACCCGAACGGACCCTTAGTCTCCATATTTCTGCTATAATCCGGCCATGTTCCTGCTGTAGAGGCCATGAAGAATTATGGCTGAATAATGGGCTACAGGGATGGACTAAAATGCTCTATTGTGGTTTTACGAATGGGATTTTATAGATTCGCACATCTATATAGGACCATGCACGCAATACAGGTACGCACAGGCTTCCAAAGTTCAGAATATTTTGGGTCCTTATTCTAAAATACTTGTAGTGGCTGTACAGTTCTAAATTCATGAAGCTGTACTACGCATACCGGGCCGGTAAGTCTGTAGATAGTGGTCGTGGTTGCAACAGTAGTCACCGTCTACAGACCTATCCCTACAACCATAATACATGTGATCCACCATTATCATCGGTGGCTTATCGTAGCTTTGACAGTCTCAACTTCGCCTCGGTCGCCCAATGATAATTTGGAGGAGAATATATGCGCAAGTCTATCACGCCCAGCCTCAGCCTCAGCCTCGAAGTATTTTGTGTTACCCCTGCAGCTGATATCGGCCTACAGTCAATGTAACATCCCGCCTTAAATATCAAGAGGCTTCCTAAATACATATGTGTACCACGTGAGCTTACCTTGTGTGACTTGTGTGACTATTATACAATGGATTTAATCCTGACTGTCCTACAATAGAATTACCTGTACGCGTACACCAACTGCTTAAGATATAATGCCCTATCCGGCCTAAAATTTGAGGAGACAATATAACTATATAGTACTTATCTGTGACTGGAATGTCAGTGGAGCATTGCCCCAACATCCTTTTTCAATGCTATATAACTATTACATATATACGCAGGAGCCATATCCAAGTGTGTTTCAGCCTAATCTAGTTGTATAAAAGCAGAGCTCGGTACCCTATACCCAAAGGAAAGCTAGCAATCAGCTTCCTTACTAACTATTCCACACCAGCACTCGCAGTATAGGCCAACCAGGAAGAGACACCGCCTTGATATGATATTCTCAAAGGCTAGTTGTTACTGGCTTTTATTGTTATTCTGCCTCATTATCTATATTCCGTTTGCAATGGCAGATATCCAGTATGCAGACTTCGGCGCGTGCTGTCAAAAGGCTCGAAATCAGTTCTACAGCAATCACACTCTCCCCAGTAATATCTCATACAGTTGCGGCAGCAGCTTCGGTGAAGGAAAACCTGCAGCCCCACCTATCTATGTCAGCCTCACCTGGTGTCGGACAGAATGTGGAGGCTTCCAACCATCCCGTGTCTCGAAGGACCATTTGAATGAAATATTAAGTCCAATGATCGGTTTTCTGTTTCCCGCTTTGGTATTTAGTATTTCCATTCCTAGGGGCTGGCAGCTGAGGATCCCTGAAAGGCTCTTTAAAGAGGATTGGTTTACAGCACGAGGGTCCATGAATTTGGTCCTTGCTTTGATAATTGTTTCGGTGGAAACACTAAGATGGATCTCCGTTGTCTTTGTCTGTGCAGGACCAATCCTAGTGGGCGGACTCTACGAGATGCTTTTGGATCATAGACTGCTGCAAGAAATGACTGCATTACAGAATCCTAGAAGGGGCCCCGAGATCGAGAGAGAGGTGCGTAAAAGAAAGATATTAGTAACTTTATTATTGGGGAACTTGAATATTCAGAAGGGAAATCCGAAAGATGGTGCGGCAGAGTTTATCTTGAATGCATCCGAAGTAGAGGCAAAAGCGAGATTACACTCTTTACTGGAATCGCAGGTATTATAACCCACGCCCTCTCCAGCGAAAAGGAGTAATCTAAATTGTATTATCACTAGGGATCTTTCGGAGCTATTGTCGGAGCACCGGTAATCTTTTATGTTGGATCTTTCATTTACGCAATCATCGATGCGCTCAAAAACCTTGGAGACAATGACACCTCGCACGCTATTGCGCTCGGTATTTGGTACTCGGTTTTTGTTATAGTGGCGATTGTCTGCGGAGTAAGAAAATTCATACACCGATTCCAACTGTATAGGATTCTAACCTCAATAGTGCTTACTTGGATCTAACAACCCCGCCGCTCTCGAAGGTATAATCTCAAAGAATGCCCCACCGAAGACCCGGGGAGATAGCGCAAGCGAAGTCTTTCTCTCCAAGTATAAACCGGTATCAATCTGGGATCGTGGCATCAGCACCTACAAGTGGGCCGAGGCACATGAATTGACAGGTAATCTGGGGACTGACAGATCGGTATATCTTACGGGTCTCTCCGCCGCGCTTCTTGTGACAGTTCCTTGCTGGCTGGCGTTTCTGGTTTCTTTCAACACTCCAGAAATTGGTCTAGGCTGCCGGAGCTTTATGTTTTTTTTGTATTGGGTTTCACAAGTTGAGTTGATCGGTATTTTCGTCATGGGGCAGACAATGGGAAAAAAGAGCGGCTGGCCCAACTGGGCGAATAGGTTGATGAGAATCTTTAGAGGATTCGCATTCATGTTAGCATTCCTTTCCGGAGTAGGCGGAACATTCATGCAACTTACTGGTATCTTTCGGAATTGTATATGTAAGGCTGGGATAAGAGCATTTATAAACCCTAATGGAAACTATACTCTGCAGTTGGCTACAGACACAGAATTGGATCGTAAGATGGCCCGTAACGTATGGATGTCAACTGGTCAATCCAGCCTAGCCGCTTTGGTATTTTTGTGTCTTTATGCATGGTGGTACCAGACAAACATCAGACAGAAGTGCTCGAAGTTTATTCACAAACTAGAGCGTTTACCCCTGATGCATGACAAATTATCATTTTTCAAACTGAGAGCTTCAATGGAGGAACCACGAAAGCCATATAGAGAATTTATTCAGACGCCTGCCGGTATGCATACCCCTTATCTATATGCCTTCAGCCTAACCCACTAACAGATACCATTCGCTGAATTTAGCTCAGAGTGAATTCCTTCAACTGGGGCCAGAGTACTCATGTGGCGAATTACAGATCTGGCCAACACATGACAATAACAATATCGAGAGAAGGCACCTGGCTACAAACACCGACAACGGCGATAATCTGTACCTTCATGTACGAAAGGGAAGCAATACCGTTCTAGCAGGAGCGTTAGAATTAGCATGGGAAACGGTCCTTGATGAAAGTCCTGTTGGGGATTTCGTGTGGCAGGGGAACAGACTAGCTTTGCAAACTACAGACGGGAGATATCTGGACGGTTTTTTCATTAACTCAAGTGTGGGTGAAATGAAGAAGATTTACCTAAACGCAGTAGGGTACGGGATGGTAAGAATGGCCCGATACATATCTAGGAGCGTTGAAGCAGCTGGCCATGGCTAATTGGTGAGAGTTTAGGACCCAGTTGCACCAGTACCAATCGCTGACGTCATACACTTTACTCTTCACCGGGTTAAATAGACAAGATGAAAAGCTACAGAGTAACAGATAACACACAGTAAATATGAGAGAAGAATAGTGTCTCTTGCAACGAAGAAGCAAGCACTTGCGGTGTTATATCGTTGCTTCTCCGAATATTCGGATCAAATCGACCTTCAGAGCGAATGAGTGAATAGGCTACACCCTTAATACCCCGACGTAATGATATAGAATAGGGAATATCCAGGGTTAGAGCCTTGGAAGTTTTCGTGCACCTCCGGCCTCATTAATCTGAACTATAATAAATAATAATACACTGACAGACTTTCTTTCCTTTTTTGTTTTTGTTTTTCTTTGTTTCTTTCTTTTTTTGTTTTAATAAGAATTTAGGCCCCGGATTGATCAGCTATACATATGTTGTATATAAGCTTCTATATGGCTGCCCTTTGCTTACTTACATGTGTTCTATGGATATTTTCTGTCGAATTTTACCGTGGCCGCTGCAGATACAAAGGGCGCGTCAGCTGAGGTCTTTGGGGTGTAGACTCATGTGAAAGACCTTCGGGTTTTTCGGGTCTAAAGTCGGTTCTATATACATGTATATCATTTGAGAAATCACTCGGTTTGTGGCCATGGGGAGGTCGGAAATGGAGCAGAAAGATGCGATTGTGAGAGATAGTGAGCCTTAGTTGGCCACATGTATCCAGTACCGAGTGATAAAAGGAGGAATCTCTGACTAGATCAATCATACACGGATATAACTCATGAAAATTGATTAATACAATTTCATCTAGAATTTCATCCCGGAAAACCTATATTCTTGAAAAATCGCTAGATCTCCTACATTATACCAAGACTTTTAATTTATATGGGATCTTGAAAAAATCAATCAAAATCACAACATTTATAAATTCAGGCCTATAGAACCCCCCATATTTTTCTCCAATAGATCTATTTTTTAAAATATATGATTGACTGTAGCATGACTTTCTATCCCTAATGTTTGGTGAGTTTTAGAGTAGAATTCAAGGTATAGAGGGCTCTCAATTTGGGTAGTTTTGGTGTGGCATTGCTTCGCGACGATGATTTATCTCCTAAAACGCCACCAGGAAGCAATTATTGGGACCGAATTTTGGGAGTGGGGAGAAAAAGAAATTCTACGTTATGGTAATTTAGCAAGAGGGTTGGTAAAAACGGAGGAACGCCAAATCTGTCTCCTAACCATAAAACGAACATATTGCTATTCAGGAACCGCACTTCCATAGAGAATTGGTAGGAGAATGAAAATGCGGTTTTCAAATAAATATATCCAGTTGTTGAGAGGAAAGACTCTATAGTTTTGTTGAAGTCCTCACCATGGATCTGATTGGTAGGTGCTGGATCGGCACCAATCATCTACCGCAAATGGATCCAATTGTAATGCAAGGGGTACGCTGGCTAAGAGTCGCCAAGATTTGCCAGCTGTGTCAGCCAAGCCCTCGACCAACGTGGCTGGTGACCCGAAGCTTCGCTGGAAATAGCTTTGTTGACTTAGATAGCTTTCTATTCCATACCTCTGGTGCTGTTATCCAGATGAGCCTCTTTGACTTTGCCGCGTCTGTCGCCCGCTTCCTTAAGCCCGGCAACAAAAGGGCCCCAAATCTGAGTCTTAACACCAACGACACGAATGATTATGAGCCCACAGTTGAAGATGTCCTATCAGTTAGAAAATTGTTCCTAAAACTGGTCCCAATGGAACTTATCGATCAAATTATCGATTTCGCCGAGTACTGGCCCCATAATACTATCGAGTTTTCAGAAAATGTTACTGTCAGTAACAACGGGGAAGTACTGTACCTTCAGAGTAAATCTCTTCCAGGAATGTTCATTCCAGAGGATGAGACGGTTCTGGATGGAATAAAAATCGGAAATGCAAGGACGGTCACACCGGGAAGGAAAGTAGTTTTCAGGATTTGGAGTCGTGATCAAGGATGGAGTAGTAACGACGGGATAGGTGGGATCTATCTGTTTCTTAATCATGATTCTGTGGTTTATTATACTAAAACTTCCTAGGAACGTACAAAGGGTCCTTTTCGTGGTTTGAAGCGGTTTTGGAACGTCCTCTTACCGTCGAAGCAGCTAGAGGGATAAATACAACTCCAGAACTTATCGACTTATCGTCATTGACTAGGACAGAGTTGGGGAATCCACCGCCGTCCAGTCCTGTGGACAGAAAGGATGGACTTTCTATTTGCCAACTGGGGCTTAGTCTAAAAACTGTTGCTATACCCAGAAGAGACACAGGAGAAACGGTTGAGAGATGGCATGTTCAAAGCAATGTCCATGCCGGGGACGAAATCAAGAAGCACACAATAATATGGGGCTGGGATGATCTCCTAGAGTTGTGTAGCAAGAATGGCGCGGGTTATGGGGGTGATTTCGTCAGGAGCATGAGGTCAGGTGACAGGATTTCGGTTATAGCAAGAGCTAGGGTGAGTAGCCGACCATACCGCTCTGAAATGTTCTTTTTCAAGCATTAACTTGATTAGTATCCGGGGTGGAAGAACATCATCGAAAGAATGGAGATCGATATTTATTATGCGGTTTAGATTAACTGGGTCTATCAGCGTAAGTAGTTAGTTGGTATTATTTGTTCGATGTGTAATTTATACCTTGCCTTACGCAGAAACGTTTGCAGCGTTTATTTAAGTTGGTATACAGAAATACCATTTCCTATATTGATACAAATGAAATCAGCCAAGATTGTGATCAGATTGGAAACCTTTTAAGACTTTTTGGTAAATATCAGCTCAAAACCTGGAACTTAAATGGGTTTACAGGGGGGGGAATGGTAACTCCAAAGCCATTACAACCCAGACGAGCTTCATATAACCAATGTTCACCCTTATATTCCTATTAGCCTCGATACCATGTAGCATGGAACTTCAACCAAATCATAATTCTGGAATGCACTAGTAATAATCTAGAATTTCTACGTTTTTATGGGGAAATTGATTGGGCCGACAGGAAGATCGGGGTCAACCAAGGTTGCCAGAAACCTTTTTGTAGAGGTTCAAATAGTACTTGGTCAAATTTTAGATAATTATAAACCGAGACATCTAGGTTACATGTAATTACCAAATCTCAAAATTCTAGGCAACATAACGATCATTGATGTTGAATGCTTTAAGATTGATACTATTTAGCTACATGCGGACAAGGGGTGAATCCTCCCATCAGGTGGCGCATAATTGATCGTGAATGATGAACTTTGAGTAAATCTGCCAGCGCGGAATAGAATTGACCAAGAGTTCATTCCTAAACCGCCATGAGGATAGGGGAACAGAACGCAGAGATGTCACGGAAATAGATGAGTCACCGCGTGTATTTCGTTCTATTGTGGTCCCCGAGGCCGCTCGAGGCAAGGTCGGCATGTGGTCTCGAGACCACCCGGCCTTTTCTAGTACTACATTTGGGGCCCTCAATATTGGTCTCGAGGCCGCCAGGGGCCACTGTTATTCCTATTAGAAAGTGTTATATCATGTAATAATGTTACAGGTATTAATACCATCGAATTATTCTGACACCCTAGGCCTCAGTTCTTCTTTCTTGGCGGCCTCATGGGCTGCACTAGGTTCCGTTACTACTCCCGAATATATATGATATGTAGAGAACATAACGCAATTTCGTTGCACTGCCCGAATGTACGAAGTTTGGTCGCTAGAAGCTAGTCTATATAACAGTACTTATGAACTCATGAACTTAAGAACATCTAGTGCCACTCGTTATGTACAAACTTTATTATGTGGTTGTGTCCATGTGGGGTTTTTAGGTACGTACTTTATGTTCTCACCCATAACAACATGCAACTCATGAATCTAACAGGGCAGATGTAATATATATGTAGTAATTTTAGATTAAGATTACATTATATGAGAGAGTTGTAGTTGGCTCAAGCATTCTTTGCCAGCGCACAGTAAGTAAGCAGGAAAAACTCCCATATTGCGCCGAGCCATGTCTTCGCCTGTTTTCAGGACATTGAAAATTTACCTTAAGTAGGTATAAACCTGCTTCTATCACGATCGTCACCCCCTCCTTCAGCAGATCTTTTCCTGCTTGGAGCATATTTGCTGGCTTTTGGCAGTGTTACAGCCCCAATGACAGCTAGCTTGTTGAATATCTCTTCGCTAAAAAGTTGTGAAAACCGGCAACAGACAAATAAATTGCCGATTAGGGGATTGTGGAACTTGAGGCACCTGTGGTCGTCAGAGCTAGTACCACAAAAACTCGAAAAGTTGGCTATTAGAAGATATAGTATACACCCTTCAACCAATCTTTAAGGAGGTAGTCCTTGGCCGGAGATAGCCACCGGAGCCTTAAGTGCCACAGATCTCAGGGCTGAAACGATTTGTCAAGTTTATAGGAAAGAGTAAGATTATTGTAGAGACAGGGATTCGGTATTGGGGTTAGGCAGCTCAGGGATCATGAGACAGTGCACTGGCAAATATCAAAAGCTCGTGAAGAGGAAGCGACTTCTCTGGGGCTCCATAGCCGTCCGTGAGGAGATACCCAACCGGAGCTTTAGCAGAGATTCACAAATTGAGGACAAAGCAGAAAACATGGTAAATTTATCTCTCAATCTTCCGGGGAATAGAGAGTATACTAGCGCCCCAATGGATTTACTACTCAAAAATATCATGAAAAGAGATGTTCACCCAAGCTTAGGGACCCTTTGTGGATCAAGCGGTGACTTTGGCGGTAAGAGAGGACCAGCACCAACTGAAATGCTTACTTTGGGTGTGAATGAATATCATTTGAGTCCAGGTGCTCGATCAGCTTTTACAAATCTAACACCATCGGAGAGGCGACTTCAGTAACCTACTTGCAACGAAATTGGTGCGTCTTCCACCTTTGCAATTGCTAGAATCAGAACCAGGGCTGTCGGGCGAAACTAATTAGAGTCACTCCCGGCCCTGCCAGCCAATTACTCATGGGAGTTGCCTCAGCCAAAAGATTGGTCCGAGAGAGGGAAGAGAGAAATTTCTGATATCTCTGAGTAAAATGGTGTGATTGACTTCTTTGTCTATTGAAGGAATTCATTAACAGTTAGTTAGGAGGGCCTTTCTTTTGTATATTGTACTGGATAAAAATAACTCACAGTTGGGGGTAGTACGATTATCTCGAAGTAAGTACAGCCACTCTACAAAGTGTTCGTGATTCGGATTCAGTGTGGCATGTCCGGCTCAAACTAAGAATGAAGCTGCTGCGGAGCAGGTGCATTGATAAGACACAGAGTTACATGTAAGAATCATGGCTGCTGCCATATTCACATGGTAGTATACGTAGCTATGGGATGAGGGCACGGGTCATAAGATACGATGTGTCAACTGCATGTAGTTATCACACCCCAAGCAGGTCATAGTTAGTTGGTCAAACAACTCAGTCAATAGAACCGATCACTCCCAGTAAGGAACAAAGAGCCACAATGCGCACAGAGATGTTCAAAACATCAACCATGAATAAGTTAATAGTGCCCAAAGTTAATATTAGACTTCTATGATTTTAATACCGATTTTACAAAATTATTTGGGTGCATTTCAGTTCCTGAAATCGACCTCAAAGCCACACAACGCATTGACCATGTCGGGAGTGAATCACGAACACTCCTAGAGGGTGACCTTTACCAGCCTTGGCAGTGTGGTGTCTTCTCACTTATATTACCTTTGATACAGTTTGCATCGATTCTTAAAATAATGAATACAACCGCGCAATTGGTGACAGAATCTATGCAAGCCCAGTATCTAAATTAAAACCCTGGAACATTTTCATATACAGATCGAGAGACATTATCATTCCGGTGTGATGTTGCTTCTGAACAATATTGCCCCGTGCAAGGTCGGGATCGATCAGGCTGCAGGAGTACCAGCCATATGAAGTTTGACGCCGCGACGACGTGTACCTTAGTTTCGTGATAGCTTTCTCCAGCACTCTGTCAACTTATTAATTAGACTCGGGCCTGGGGGCTAGGTCATTGTTTTGTGTTGGATATATCGAGGTCTTGCAGCGGAATGTATTTCTATCATATCTCCTACATATACAGGCCTAGGCCTATAGGAGGGAACTTAGTAGTCCTTTTATAATAACAATTCCCGTGGCAAGAGGCAGTAATGATATAATACAACAGTGACCTAGATCTTTACCACAAGTACTAATAATAGCCAGGATATATCTTCCTTTGCCACAAGTATGACGGACAGGATATGTTTTTCCCAGGCTCGGACATAATTCCAACATTTTGATCGGATAAGCTAGCGAGTGACATCTTATGGCGTGGTTACCCGGCCAGCCCACGCGGAATATTCCGTCCCCACATCTCACCCCACCATGGAAAAAAAATTCGCTTGATGGTGGAACAGCTCATCGAATTCTGTTGCGGGCTTCTGGATGTTTGGTCGGGTGTCTCGAAAACCTTTATTCTCTGTCTCAGTTTCTCGTGGGCCGGTGACTCATACCTGCCGCCAAAACCCACAACTCTTCCCCCTCCGACCCATCCAAGACCTCAGAGTTGCCCCGCTTAAGTCCTACCTTCTACCCCGCTACAACCACTCCCACGCAACTGCAAAAAACAGAGAAACGACAGAAGCTACGAAAAGTTTCGGCAAAATGAGCAACTTCCCCACCCCTCCATCCATCGAGTCACTGCAGAAGCAGCTAAGCTCACTGGGAGTGTCTGATTCCCTTCCAGTATATCCGACTTCCAACCCCACCACCAACCCGGTCGACATCTTCAGGTGCTACATTTCGGAGACTTTGGCTGGTATATCTGGTGTCGACCGTAAATTGATCTATGATGCGCTAGAGTGGACACAAAGCTTTGAGAAGGGAGACTTGATTCTTGCAATTCCAAGGCTGAGACTCAAGGGCAAAAAACCGGATGAAGTCGCGAAAGAATGGGCTGAGAAGGTTTGCATTACTCCTTTATTAAAATATTTTTGGACTGAACAACCTTTCCCTACCTCATTTGGAATCCGAACCGCCTCGGCCCAGGACGAGCTAACATTCTCCAATCCTCGCAGTGGCCAGAAAATCCTTACACCCAGCCTATTAAAGTTGCCGGAACATTTCTCCAGTTTTTCTTCAATACCGACCTTTTGAAAAAGATTGTTCTCCCGACTATCCTCACGAGGAAGTCGGCGTATGGGCCCGTCAACACCGGCAAGGGCAAGCGCGTTATCGTCGAGTTCTCGAGTCCGAACATAGCTAAGCCCTTCCATGCCGGCCATCTTAGAAGCACCATTATTGGTGGATTCTTGTCAAATCTTCACGAGAGCTGCGGATGGGACGTTGTGAGGATGAATTACCTCGGAGATTGGGGGAAACAGTTTGGTGTGCCCCCCTCAATTTGCTTTAATTGCTTATAAAAAACCTTATATGCGCCTTTTAAACGGACTCTCTGACATTTGACAGGCATTCTGGGCATTGGGTTCAAGCGCTTTGGGTCGGAAGAGAAGCTCTTGGCTGATCCTATTCATCATCTGTTTGAGGTCTACGTCCAGATCAACAGAATAATCGAAGAAGAGAAAGAGGCCGAGAAGAAGATTGCCGAAGCTGCAGGGGTGAAGCAAGTAAGTTCCCATTTGTTTGCGAAGCGAAGGCTCGCGGGTTTGGGGGTTCCCGCCTAGTGGAGATGCTGACCTTCCGGCTTGATAGACAAACAATGGACCTACTGACGAGGAGGCCAAGAACTTCTTCGTCAGAATGGAGAATGGTATTCCCTAAGAGCTCCGATTCCACTTTGGATACTGGGACTGATGAGTACAGGTGATGAGGAGGCTGTTGCTTTGTGGAAGAGGTTCAGGGAGCTCAGTATCGAGAAATACATCGCCACATACGCTCGTCTCAACATTCAATACGACATCTACTCTGGCGAGTCACAGGTCTCGAAAGAGACCATGCAAAAGGTCTCTCAGATGCTTAAGGAGAAGAACATCTCCGAGGAGTCTGAAGGAGCTGTCATCGTGGATCTCACAAAACACAGCAAGAAGCTTGGAAAGGCCATTGTCCAGAAAAAGGATGGCACTACTCTTTATCTTACTAGGGATATCGGTGCGGCAATGGAACGTTATGAAAAGTACAAGTTTGATAAGATGATATACGTCGTTGCTTCACAGCAGGACTTGCACCTGCAGCAGCTATTCAAAATCCTGAGCCTGTTAGAGTTTGACTGGGCAGATAGGGTTCAGCACATTAACTTTGGTATGGTTCTGGGAATGAGCACCAGAAAGGGAACCGTCGTGTTTTTGGATGATATCCTTGCTGAGGCGAAGGACAGAATGCACGAGGTGATGAAGAAGAACGAGGAGAAGTACAAGCAGGTCGAGGACCCGGATACGATCGCCGACACCGTTGGTAGAACCGGTGTCATGATCCAGGACATGTCCGGAAAGAGGTTTGTATATCCAAGTCAATATACTGCAAAGCAACGATCACCACTGACACTACTAGGATCAACAACTACAACTTCGATCTTGACCGTATGACTTCCTTTGAGGGCGACACTGGTCCATATCTACAATACGCCCACTCCCGTCTCTGCTCAATATCCCGCAAGGCCGCAATCCCCGAAGAAGACATTCTTAACGCAGACTTGAGTCTCTTGGCCGAGACCCACGCCATAAACCTTCTCCGCTGTCTCGCACAATACCCCGATGTCCTGCAGAACACCCTTAAGACCTTGGAACCCACCACGATTGTTACCTGGTTATTCAAGATGACCCATCTTTTGAGCTCCAGCTACGATGTTCTGAGGGTTGTTGGGGAGGACCCGAAGAAGGCTGCGGCCCGACTTGCACTCTATGAGAGTGCAAGGCAGGTGCTGAATAATGGAATGAAGCTGTTGGGATTGTCGCCGGTCGAGAGAATGTAAATCGTGTATCGGTCATCTTTCGCACATGGTGTTGAATAGAGTTTTCTTTTTTTCTTTTTTTCGTTCAGAGCTATAGTTCGCTGGCTTAAACTGTATATATGAATACCATACTGTGTCTATCATAGTCATGACGCGCATCTTGCTCAGAATGTACGAGGTTGTGGCCGAAAGAATCCGGTAATGCACTAGCTAGCAACGGGAAAACCCCCCCAATGTCGACCTCGATATCTCAACAACACGATGAGATATTTACCTCCTATCCAAGATATATAAAGCTCGTGAACAGCTAAATATAGTGATCGTTTAATATTGACTTATCAGTCCCATTGCGCGAGGGAGTGGAACTCATTGTCGGTATCTGTTACTGTTGCAACGTGCGCTCTACCGAATCTTTTTGGCCACAACCTTGTACCTGTGCTGCGGACTCTAAAATCAAGCAGAAATAAGTTACAAGTTAATTACCCTGCAGAGAAGGGGTTGGCATCCCTCCATTGTTTTCACGGTCAACTAGAGTGCTCAACACAAAGTCTCGGCAGCCCGGAAAGTCCTCTGAGTGGGTATCAAATACTTCGCGAGTAGTAGACTGCAGGCTAAGTCTCAATGCTAAGCTACTTGATATTAGGGTATACCTCAAAAGGAGGTAAACAACGTAGCTGTGACAACTTGTCCATATGGACCCACTGACGGTATAAGGGATAACTCATGGAGAGGACGTAATCCCCCTCACCGTCAATCAAGACTCATATTATAGACTACGCGACTTACATACACACTCGATCAATTTAGGGCCCGTTTGGCAGCGAAGGATCAAGGCCTAACAATAGGATCGTTGAAACGCAGTTTAAAGGTTGAAAACTCTGTTTGTGAAATTTCAGGCAACTTGAGATAGGGCAGCTAGCAATTAGCCTACCAATCATGATGCTTGCTAATATATCCATGTAATGACAGCGACGGTCAATATTATTTAGCGCCCTAACCTCATGCAAGCACTATTAGCGCGGTGTTGCCAAGACCGAGTGATATTCCGTGCAAGTACGCACTACTGGGCTTACAATTAAAGAACAACTTTTATACCTATAGAGACTACTTTTGGTTGGGGGTATACTTCTGTTCTTATTAAGCGGGCTCTTTGTCTCGACAAGTGGGTTTGAAGTATTTTCTGCCTTGAAAAATGCCGTGATAATCCATCAACAAGCCAGGAAATATTATCTCGAACCAGACGTTGGGTTGGGTGGGGCTTGATTATTAGACTTGATCGTTTTTTTTATTACAAGACACTAAACTCAATTGGGCCTGGTTCGAGACAACCAGGAAATAGTTGCATAGGTGTTGGCGGGGTTATCATAAACAGCAAGCCCCATATGAGCTTTGAGTTATCAAATCTACTCGAGAGCAGTAAATATATATGGTTAGGGAATCAGGAAACCTCCATATATGTTGTTGAGGTTTAGATCATGAGGTATCACTCGGTATGTGTGGTTTTCAAGTTTTGGTTTTTATCCTCCGTTTTTATTCATTATGTGCATCCCAGTTATAACACCTTTCGACATATATTACTGTGGACCAAATACGTATAAGATGACTGAAAGTAGAACCTTCTTTCGAATGGATAGGGGTTGTATAGAAGTCCCTTTGTAACTAACGAGAGAGTTTGCTTGTGAAATCACATCATAAGCAGTTTAGCCCGGGGGAGAAATTACCACTAGCTGAGTCATGGAATGATAGAGCAGCTTGACCTTGGACCCAAAGTATTATAATACATTCCACAGAGAAACCCATCTACGACCACAGGGGAAATATTCCTCAAAATCCTTTACTATATCCCCCCCAACAACTTTCCTTCTACACACCCACTCGAACTCACACACAGACGTTCTACGCAAACACATCCGCCACCCTCTCTTAATCACATCACCATCCAGCACCCATTGGAGTGCGCAATCCTGTGCCGCGAGTGCCACTGCTACCAAAAAAATCCATCACAGGGCGCGGGGCCTACCTCTCCGTCCCCTCGTCTTGTGTTGGATTCTTGCATAGTAGTAGTGGAGGCTACTAGTCCGACACATGACGTTATAGAGGTGCAGGGCTCCGCGCTACGGCGGCTGCGCTAGGATGAAGGTTTGGATCGGGAAATTGGATTGGAGTTTAATCCTTGGGAAGGGAAGAAGGAAGAGGAAGAGGGAGAAGGAACGAAAGATTATGCATGAGGCAGGTGGGTTGGGGGGCGGAGTAGAATTGAATAACCAACGGGGGAACTGTGGGTGAGTGCAACTTTTAAGGCGGCAGTCGGAGGTGATTGGATGCTGTTCGGGAGAAGGTCGAAAACGCATATGTCCTCCGGGCCGGGTGGGATTACACGTAAATATAAGCCAAGCTTAAGGCTACTATGTATAATCAACTCGGGGGTTGATACTCTCAGAATCCTGGGCTTTCTAGTCAATCCGCTCTGTTTGGCGTAAAAGATTATAAGGTATGTGTATGCTATTATGGGTTTTATAAGTGATTAAACACATCAAGTAATTTCAATTCTCACAAATAAAATACTGCAAAGTTTGTGCCAGGTTCTAGTCTGGCTCATGTTTACATTATATGGGTTCTAATTATTATCGGTTCCTACAAGTCCAGCTTGCGTTGTCTTATAAAGGCACCACCACTGTCCCTTTCTCGCCTATCTTCCTTCAAATGAGATTAAAGATGGCGTTTCGGCGAAAGGAGGAGGGTTAGTATCACAGCTAACCTACGAGTTAAGAACGGTAGGTGGTTTCAACTGCCAGCCGTTTCATCTTAGCGCCATATTTCTCGAGCGGAACAGCAGCTATTCAATTGTAGTCCCCCTTTTGACCAAGCCACCCCGGGTGATGGAGCTTTGGAATCCGGGGTGAGTCTAGAGCAATCATGCAAAGAAGCCCAAACCAAGTAGGACGCCGGCTTTTTCTTTTCTTTTTCTTTTATTCATTATGTGCATGCAACCTCAAGCAGGAGGCCGGCTTCCCCTTTCGATGAGTTCAAAAAGGGGCGAGAAACTGATTTGGCATGATGTATTGTCTATGTGTGGGTTGTGATTAAATATAAGCTTAGGGATTGGTAAGGCAATTTCTTTTCTTTTCTTTTCTTTTCTTTTCTTTTTGCCGGAGAGGGGCTTCCAGGCTTGGTCCTCTGTGAATCAGGCTTGGTTAATAAAGTGATCGGGATGCAATGACCACCATCTTCCATAACCATCAACCATCACATATACCAATAATTAGGAATTGAGGATAACCTATATAGTGGAAATAGATGCGAAGGAGTCGGATGAGAATGTATAAAAAATAACCAAATCCTAGGGTTAGTCCCGTTGCATAAATTAACTCTTGGGTACATGGCTGTCGGCCTGCCGGCATTGATACGGTAATCCTCCTCTAATGCCGATTTAATTCGTTATTTATCACTAAATTCCGTAGTCCTATGGTATTGATTTCACCCCATTTTCTCATACTGAGTCTCGATCCCAGGCTCTTTGGGGCTAGTAAGTTGTGCTTACCTCAGCAAAATTTCTCTTCTTTCTAAGAGACTGGTGAGTCCCATCTTGCACGTATTTTTCGCTCACCTTAATTTTACTAGGTTTTAATGAAGATGAGAGTTGTGCTGATGTAGGCCTTGATCGAGGCTAACTGCATATAACTATATATATTCCGAGTGTTAAGGTCCAAATACTGGGATTTTGTGAGCGATCCAGGTGTCCAACCCTCCGACATTCTGTCAAGCCTAGGGAAGGCTGTAGTGGTGGACGATGGCCTGTTAATTGACTAGTCCTATAGGTACCGTCGGAATGGTTGGCAATGGCAACCTTAACTAACCCAGGTTACACATGCCAAATGATGGCATAGATGTACGGGTAGTACTCCGAGAAGGCAAATATTGTTCTCTCTCAACTTGGAAAGGCAAAGGGCGGAGAAAGCGCAGTGTCTTTCCCACGATGTAAGGACTACGGTATCCTGGTATCAGCACAACCTTGTGACCCTCCAACTCTTTCTGAACTTCATTGCATCTCTCAGTCGGCTAGGCCTATCCCTTAGTCTGTCAATGCTGACCCCCCTATAATAGAGGAATTAAATTTGTATGGGAGATCTATTACTTGATAAGGGAGACAATAGGATCTGTTAGTAAAGCCAGACAAAATTTGCTTCTTCTTGGGGGTCAGCATTTTACTGACAGACTAAGGGATAGGAGCGCAGTACTCAGCCTCAGAGCCAAAGGATTGACAATCGATGCATGCACGGGCCAGGTGTAACCAGAAATTTTCATATTCCTATCCCAAGAATTAAGATTTTATCCCAAGCTAGCGTTGACTCTGGAAGTAGAATCTGGGGACGTCGCTTTTTTAGATTGAGCGCCTGTCTTCTATATTAAATTAGCGCACATGTGTGTCGCGTTAGTTGGGTGGTCGGGTTATGCTGTAACAAAATGTTTATAATTTATAAATTGAACTAACATCTGAGTAGAGGCCTCCACCACTCACACACCAGGATACCCCTCAGCTGGATAGCTTACAGAAAACAGTGGATACTTCTATAGCCTTTTCTTCTTCTTTTTTTTTTTAGCCAATCATCTTCAATCGTCCATTAGAGAGGCTAGGGGCCTCAGGTGTTTGGATGAGTGGTGGAGGCGTCTATATTGTATGTATGTATATAGTTGCCAGAGTGCCGATAATCTCGACGGGAATTAGATATTTCACTACTCGGAGGCTTTTGTTGACCTGGTGGGATATGTGTTGGTTGTTTGGCCGCACAAAAGTGAGCGGCTTGACTCTCCGAGGTTCATCATACCCTATCACTCGCGTGTAGTACTTCGAAACCCTGACTCTAGATTTAGTAATTAGGCGGGCCTGCCGCACCATTGACCAGGGCACCACCCCTCACCAGACAGTTGGCATGATAACAAGAAGATTTACATTATAACTGACCTATACCATTTCCCAACCAATCAATGTTAACTATCCGGGTGAGGTGTCCTGGTGAGCGGCAGAGTCGTCTACGCATAGCGGGGGTAAATAGTCATGGAAATGCGGCTGAGACATCCAACCGCATGTGCTTCAATGGCTTTTTGACTGCCGCTGTATGTACCTACCTACTATGTAGCTATAGGGGTGGGCCACCCCCACGATCAACAATTATGGAATGCTTTCAATCAAGGGGCCTTCGGCGCCCTCCCCCAAACCATCCCCCTGCTCTCTCGAAATTAATTCCCCCCTAGGTATAGTTATTGGGTTTTTTGGTATACCCCGCCTCCTCCACGTCCGTGAATTAGAACTCGTTCAGTGTTTTGGTGTGCTGCTGACCGAACAACCCCTGCAGCTCTCAAGTCTCAACCAATCAAGATTCTAGGAAGTTAGAGGGCCCAATAACAGTACCTACATATACCCAGAAAAGTTTGCTGTGCATATATGAAACTACCATTAGCAGATCTGATCTACACCCACTTCAACCAATCGTTAAGGAGATAATTCCTGACCGAAGACATGGCTCGAGACTCGATAGAGGGTGGGGTGCGTGTATCCTGTGTCATAGAGCACATTCCCATTGGCTGGAGTGCGCGGAAGTTCCTCCTCATTAGCGCCATTTCCAGAGCAGACTTGATATATATATCACGTCTTGAACCATAGCCAGTATTAGAAGATCACAGGATCGGCATCATTTCTGGTCTTGAATCAATAATGAAGAATATATACCTACATATGTTAGCCACATAGGTATTTGAGAAACCTTTTTGTACCTGGCCAATCAGAGATCTTAGATACACATTGCATACCATACTAGTACCTAGAGTAGATATATTCAAAAAGCTTCTTTCACACCCCGGTACGTGACAGCGCACACGCGAAGAAGGTATATTAGGCAGTAGCACGTAAGTGATATTGCCGAAGAAAAAAGCAAGAGTGTGCCATGGTTCGGGGCACTCTAGCATCGCGGTTATTCATGAATCGGCCGATCGATAAATTTATTGGTCAATCGTGTATGGATATTCGCCTACAGGAGAAGGAGATAGAACCAGAAAATGCAAAAGTATGATTTTAATTTTGTATGGCAGGTCAACGCCACTCCATACAAATAATCCCTGCTCTGTCACTCGCATTCTCTGGTTCTATATCCTGTATGTGAGTACCATGCGGCCATCCTACTGAGTTTTTCGGTGTGTAATAAGTGCAGTTCCGCCCCGCTGTGTGGGATTCAATATAGACGATCTCCATAGCCACTCGGACACCCCTCTCACTCGGACAGTCAATCATGATTGGTTGAAAGGAGGTACTGAAGCCACTTACAACGATGATCCTTTCTTTTCTACGTTAACTGTCCGAGTGAGGGGTGTCCGAATGGCCCGGGAAGGTGTCTATGCCGGCTTCCTTGTGAGTTTTTCCCTTCGTCTGGTAAAAAATGCAGACCCCCCCCCCCTCAAAAAAAAAAAAAAAAGTAAGCGTTTATGTTTATGTGGCTTTACTTACCACTTGGATGTATGAGACATTGGAGAATCTCTCTCATCCATTAACGTGCCCTACCTATGAATTGATTGGCAGAAATACCGTCTTGTCCCACTGGAAGAGACCAGTCTCTTCTGATGGATGCAGAGAAAATTACGGCGTGAGCCACTCAAATGAGCGCTAGATTCTGTGGCTTACGCCGTGAAGCGAGTGGTCTAGCGGAATAAGACGGTAGAGCAGCAACTTACGAATTTTATAGCACCTCTAAGTATCCCAAGGGCTGATAAACACAGCGAACTGCTTACCCTCACCCAAAATCGAGATCACATGATATATATGCATGAGAGAGATTCTCCAATGTCTCATACGTCCAAGTGATAACAGACCCTGTTATCTCTCTTCTAAGGAATAATAGATCTACATACAAATTCAATTCCTCTATTATAGGGGGGTCAGCATTTCCAGACTAAGGGATACTCTCTACGGTACAACAAAATAGGGATTTTGCGCGAAAGACTCTAGAGTAATTTTCTGCTTGTATAATTGGCTGATGGGAAAGATCGGCGCCGATTAGGTTACCGGGGAGGGCTCTGGAGACTTTTGCGCAAAGTCTCTACTTGCTCTCACGGGTTTCTTGCTAACCCGTACAAGATTTGGCGAATCTTGACCAGACGGCATATGCATAGCGAGATGCAACTATACTCTGTACTCGCGATAGGCCTGAGGTACCCGAATATAGAGCTTCAAGTTTTTGGTGATTTTAATTTCTACTCCAATGGAAATTGCAGATTAGAGCGTGCATTTTCGGGTACCTTGTCACCTGCTGCGAGTATGTACATCATATATGGATCGACCTAGCATAGATACGACTACCGTACAATCTGAGAAAATTCATTGCCCTGCAGCAGGGATATCTTTCTCCAAAACTCGCATATTGACGTTCAAAGGCTCACTCAGATGGGCTTGAGCTCCTAATGTCTCACAAAGGATTTTCTCAGCTTTTACAGTAGGCAGAGTAGAGGTGAGTGAGCAGCCTCGAGTAATATACTTGCCAAATTTTAAGTTTAGTACGAGATATAACCGAAAGTTGGATGGCAACCGTCCCAAGCTTGAGCATGAGGGTTTGGCACGTAATGCACTGGGGTTACCTTTTTAAAACCAATGGAAGGTAAATCATTCAAAAGACAAGGCGAAACTTATATCTTCTTGGGGTCATGCCCCTTGATTTCTGGGCGTCATTCCTCCGTGTCGTACAGAAACCAGCTGTCTGTACTCCACCACTGCTTAGAGACCTTTATCTAAGACATCAAAGACCCCGGTCGCGCGCAGCGTACAGATAGTGTACTCAGGCGCATTACTCAAACTAAAGCTTTGATTATCAATGGTTATATATGCTCAGTCGATCAATGTGATGAATCATAGGAGAAAAAATTGGCCTTGAGGGCTAGAGCTAGTAAGTGGGGCACCTGTACGATTCTCGGATGGCTTATTAGATTACTTACTGTTTTTTTTACTCTGATGGCGATTATGGTGAGCCACAAGGATAAGGGGCACTCTGATCCTGTTTGACCGGATAAAGGACCGCATTAAGGGGGCAGAAGATGTTTGAAATTTGAGAGCCCAATTGTGTCGGGACATTCCTCACCAGTAGCTGATAGCCAACCAGTCCTAGGATGATCACTGCAGCTGATGGTGATAGAACTTGTCAAATTCGCGACCTACCCAATAGGTTAGGTCATATCCGTTTTTGGATAATATGGCTGACAACAGATGGTAAGATTATCAGCTCTCAACAATAGGATGGGCTCCCAGTTTAATTCTGTAGAAGCACAAGTCAGGTCGCGAATCTGACAATCGTATCTATCCAGCGGATAATTACGTGTTTCCTTATAGGTTTGAGAGGAATGACCAACAACCGACCATGAACTCTATGCTAGCTAGCTGTATATTCGACAATGAGGCGAACTTGTACGCTTAGAAACACCATTGATGCTTTGACGCGGATCTATTTTGACTTGGGGATAAAGTTTCCCGAACATGTTCTCCTAAGTCACCTCCAGTGTCCCTTTCACTTTGGGGCTCGATGATGAGAGGATACTATTTGATATGAATTAGCTTCCATGAGCCAATTACGTAAATTAGTTGTCGAGGCCGCCCTCCGCCGCTTCTTGAGCCATTGCTAGTAGTTATCTCCGCATACAAGCTGTCACATTGCACGTGAACTTGATATGTGGGCCTTCCTCGCCGGCCACTATTTGGTACATAGCCAAGCCTTTACAACCACCCTGGGTGTCATCAATAATACTTGGTGACAGTAATTGGTCTAGATAAGTTTTTGAATGACCTCTTTCAATTAAGGGTCTGTTCGGTTGACACAAAAATCCGTGGGTTGGTTGCGATCTATGGATTGGGCCTAATAAAATAATCACCTCCAGAGGTGTTTTTTTAATTCAATCCATGGATTGCAACCAATTCAACGGAGCCTAAACAGGGATTGTATTCAATTGATCTCAAAACCCCCTTAAGCTGCCGCCGGTGGTGCTGACCCTCTATGATATAAAGTCAACATTTCTATGATCAATATTAAATGTGTGGCTTTACTAACAAGCTCGAGTAAATATTTACTTTTGCTTGTGGGGTCAGTATTGACTGACAGCTTAAGGGATCCGTATATAGCGTACCTAGGTGGTAGCTAGGCATAAAGGCATGACCTGCATACAGATATCTGAATATCAACTCTCGATCTCTCAGTTTAGAGTCAAAATATGACGGCCATTTTGAAGCGAGACCCTCACTGAGCGGATATATTCCTTGATGTGCATGTGTAGAGGCACATAGATGGGGCAGTGAGAGCGCGAAACAACTACCTATGCTAGCATATGTACTACAGCGCATTACAGCGAGAGTTGAGATTATTAATTGTAGAATGATTGCAGAAGTCCTATTGGCTTAATCAGCCATAAAAACCCTGTTATTAGGCCTCTCACTCTATGCGACTGTATCTACTCATCCCAATGACTGGCTATGAACTAGGATGATAATTCATAGATATGGATATATATATTTGAACCCTGGCCTCTTCTGCGTGTTTTAGTCAAGTAGTTACATTATATCGATAGATTAATTTCATGTTCCAGAATGACAGTCCGCACCAATGTACAGATAGGAATGATCAATGGACAAACAAGGGTGTCAAAATTGTATGGAGAAACATCTGTGCACCATATAGCTGCTTTTTCCATAGATCATTCCTATCGCTGTACAAGGCTTTGGCATTAAGTGAGTGAACTAAATCGGGTGTTGACAGGTGAGGATCCGTCCACTCACTAAATCCCAAACCCTTGTACCGTAAAAACTCGAAAAATTGGCTATGCATATGAGATCAAAATTACTGTTAGTAGACATGATCTGCACCCTTCAACCAATCGTTCAGGAGTTCTTACTGGTACTCTATCACTATCTGCGCAGACACCGCGATTCAGGTCGACCATACATGCGCATGATATATGTGTGACCGCGCCGCCTAGATTTGAATCTTTCGTTAACTCAGCCTGGCTGGACTCGCCATCACTGGGTAAAGAAGCACAATAATTTCTATTGCTAATCTTCTTTGTGTTGAATTATGTGTAGGAGTATGCATGAAAGGTTTCGGCGATCAGGTTGAATTTGATTCCTGCATACTGGGGTACAGTGCAAACCATTTGAGGGGGTGAGGAAGTCGATCTGAAAAAGATTGCCAATAAGTGTTTAGAATTCAGCAGATCTGGCCCCAAGGTGGTGGTAGCACTCAAGTTATATTGGAGAAATATTTTCGATAAATATATCCCAATAAAAAGAAAGGTCCTGTGGACTTAACGCATCTGCTCTTTAAGGCGAGCTGCACAATGTGAGCGTGAGAAGCACATTACCAATGAGTAGATTGTTGGCCATGGGTATTCATGATTGGATATCTTGGTTTACAGAGATTTAAGCCTTCAGCTGCAGCTTGCAAGATTAGGCCTACAGCTGAGAGCAGTTGATAACATTCCCGGCTAGGTCAAACCTTTTCAAACTATCGGTGCGTATATAAACCGCCGCATTTCCCGGTATTTTCGTACCCTACAAAGAGGAGGCCCTCAGATTCTTTGAATATTATACCCCATACATTATTCAACACTCTTAGTCTATCAGAAAAGGATTAAACCTCTAAGGACCCCAGGCTGCGGATCGTGTCGGACAAACCTGTACGGAGATAGAACAGCTAGCTTCTTCGACCTCTTGGAGACGCAATGAACTGCACAGAACAAACATATGAGAGAGGGGCGCGATTCTGTCGGCCAGCAGATTGGAAAGATGTCATGAGGTTCTTCTTCCTTAATTTTGGACTCCATGCGATCACCGTCATTACGCAGCCAGGGAGCAGCGGGCTCATCACAGCTTATACAACCTTCGTTTCTCTCTTGATGCCTTCTGCGGGGGTTGATCATGCACTTGGTATCCTTTCCCGCTGCGCAATTCTATACCCCACAGATCTCGAAGTCGCTTTAAAATCGGGCGCACTTTGCATGTTGGTACCATCAGATCCTTATTATGAACCGCCGGCGGAGACTGGGGCAGATTCCGGCGCTGAATCCAAGGAACCAACCGAAACCATCACACCTGCCCAGAGCCCATCTGTAACAGGGGACACAAGAGAAGAGATTGTATCGATCACAGATACGAGCCTTAAGCTTGAAGCTGGAGGCTCCCCTAGGCAAACTCAACAAGAGATCAGTTCCCCAAATGGACAAGGCAATGACCGCCGCAGCAACAATAACAGTAAGAGTGATCCATGGGAATCATGCATCCGCAAGTCTTTTCGACCCGTCATACCGCTTTACACCAGTGTGCATGGCCAGTATCCTTCGAGAACAAAGATTCCCGGACACGTACGCGCACGCCGTACGACACGTAGTGAAAAGACGAGAGATCTAGAGAGATCCGGCACGGTGGGTATGGGGGGGCCTGTTTTGTGGTCTTGGTTATTACCCATTACGCCAGGTCTGGGGGGGTTCAGCACGGGAGGTCAAGAGAGCCAAGGCCACAACAGCGTAGCTGGTTCCGAAGAATCTAATTTGGTGGACCCACCATTATCTACCAATTATTCTCTGATATACGTCCCCAAAAACTTTGAGGTACGTCCCTGGGTACCTCATGCCTCACCAAAAACAAAAGGACAGCGAATTCGGAGTTTATTGGGAAAGGCCCAGAGACTTGTTAAGGGGCAGACGAAGAACGAAAGCAATAAAACAACCGATAAGGTAACATCTTCGAAGCTTTCCTCCAATCTTAGCTTGATCAAAACCTGTTCTGGAATTTTTCAGATTTTCTATGCAAGCTTTCAGCTTTACGAAGCCGGTAAAGGACAGATTGGTCAATACGGATACGCTGCATACTCTTTGACAGTGGCTCCATACATCATAATGTCGTTAACCAATCTCTTGGCTAGTCTAAGCGCTCCCCGCTATCCAGCCATGTTTATTGTAGAGTATGGTGGAGAGGTAGCTCCCAAGAACGGAGGGGGTGAAGACGTAGGCATGAGTGAGGTTGGGGAGAAATTTCCTCCTGGATGGTGGAATGAGGAGGCCAGGAAAGAGATTAGAGAGAAGGTCAGCGGCACAGTGGGCAAGGTTTATGGAAAATTCCCCCTTAAAGATGAAGGCAAATCACAAGAGGTGAAGGTTCCTACTCTACAGTCCAGATACAAGAGAATGGTGAGTTTCTTTTCTTTTTTTTTTTTTTCAGATCTGTTGTGACTGTATAAACGCTAGCTGACATGGGAATGTACTAGATTATTACAGTCCTGTGCTCTATATTACCATTCCTAGCGGCTGCCGCCCTTGCCAGTCCGTATGTAATCACACAACTCTTGACAGGTTATGAAAAACAGAGTAGCACCTACTCTCAGAGATCCTGGCTTACGTCTTGGATTGTCATCGGACAAGTTGGACCCCCGATTGCCGCGGCGATCAGGTTCTCTTTAAACAATCACGGCACTGTTATCGCTAGGCACCCTATACGGTCCCTGTTGGTAAACACAGTTCTAGTTGCCTGCTTATCGATATCAACCTGGGGCGGGTTTGTAATGATTGGGGGAATGATTGTGAACGACAGGGTTTGCAGTGCTATTTAGTGTTTTTTGTATCAGCTTGGCGAGACACTTTATCCCCAACCCATATATGTTTCCTATGTACCTTAGTATTTTCCCCTCCTAATAACACATCATTCCATAAGTTTGTGAAATATAATGAATAAACGATTAAAGACTCTCTTTATCACCACTTTAAGTACTATTGGGTACAAAAAAACAATATATAAACATTGTATCTGTGAGATGTACCTTCATTCAGATCAGACATCGACCATTTACCCTAATATAACGTGCCAAGTAAGCATCTTTCTGTATTAAAGTTCGTAGCCTCCGGATTCTCATATATAGAGTTGCCAAACCTCTTGAAGTAAGTAGTTATAGAGCTCATTACTACCGTATCAGTATCCGACAGCTGTACAAGAATCCACGTAGGTAAGGAGAACATGGTTTGCACCCCCAACATCTGAGCAGAAGACAGTCTGCTATTATATTTGGAATATAGTTCATCACATGGTGCCCTCAGATGTCATTACCACGTGGGGGGGACGCCTTGAAAGCTCAGACCCTATAAGGCTCTAGGCAAGAAGGTTGGCTCCAACTAGGATGGCCGAGAAGGGTCCACCAAGCCAGGGTCTGGTATAATTACGCACACAAGATTTCCGGAGAAAGGTACTTTCTGAACTTTGATACACACCTAAATCCTTTATTTTGTGTATCAGAACGTGGCTCCAGCACCCTGCTGCTGTACGATTGGGCGTAGAGTTACTTAATTTATTCCGGGAGCCGAATTGGATCCCTTAAATAATATAAGCCAAGGAAGTAGTACGGGCAATCTTAGAAAAGGAAGAAAAGAGTGACTAGTTTAAAAGAAAAACAGACTAGATCGCACTACACTTGTGTTGTGATCACGTGACGTCGAGTGATTTATTATGATTACAGTTAGCTCAATATTGCGAATAAGACCAAACCATACAGATATGAGTAGTTGCAATACGAATCGTAATCCTTGTGGAATCTTCCTCTTAAACTAGCGATAAGTAGCTCCTGCAGTAGAGTGAATCTCTTGATTAAACTTGGGTTACTCTAAATCTTAGCTGCATACTTGCGGTGAGAATATCTTTCCGCCAAATTTGTGCGGTTGCAACACAAAGGTGGTGGCAAAAGCTTATTCTCGCGTACTTTATATACAGCCGTATATAGGCTCCTTCTCTCCGAGGAAAGTGTGTCGAGAGTTTCGGCTTGCGAGCCAGCACGTGACGTGACTAATTATATTTCGTAGGCCTTGGCACCAATTCTCCATGCAGCCGCGGTAGGCGCCGGAACTATTCAAGAGGTAGCCCTAACCCTGAATACTGCTGGGAGGAAGTGGGGCCGAAGTTCCATAGGTTCAGGTAGACTAACTAAGTTGACACCCGCCCGTCTCCAATGACTGTCTCCTGTGTCCTGATCCCCCGTGATCTCCTTATTATATTTACAGCCTTTCTGTTGTAGAACCGCGTGACGTGACCCACAATACGCACCCTCGAGTTCCTAGTAGCACGAGCCGGCGGGAGTGGTGTCGGTTAGTAGTAAAAGAGGGGTTTTTTTTCTTTTTTTCTTTTATTCATTACGTACATAGTAAAAGAGGGGTTGGTTATGTCCTGAGTGTTCGAAACAGTGGGTGAAACCTCTCATGCATGAGCGCCTGAAATTTGGTGTAAATACATCCGGATGCGCAGCTGCAGCAGTCCCTAGAATACTTATAATTTTCGCAAGTTAATGCAATATGAGAGAGATTTCATCCACTGTTTCGAACACCCAGGACATAGTGATGGGAGCTGAATACATATTAGACATTATTTATACAGTAGCAACGGACCTTTATTCTGTTTGGTAGGCCAAAAGTGAGAGGTGTGAGCAGGGTTGACATCCTACCCCTAACAAGGCTTCTTGCACCATAGCAAACCCGATTGTAACCATCTTTGCGATTGCCCCTCCGTCTGGTGGGGTGTTGGGGGCCACACTGAGCAGGCTGGATGGTTTTTATCTCGGGGGCTGTGTGTGACCTGCCATTTAGGCCGAGAATTAGGTAGCATCCGCGCGTTTGACCAGTCAAATTAGCGATATCGCCTAATGCTTGTCGAGTCACGAGTTCGCCAAACAGACCAGGAGAAACTGTTTCTTCTGCTAGTAACAGAAATTATCGACGCAGGTATTTCGTATCATAATATTATAATATAATATTACACTCAGATCCCGAGGAGAGTAGGCTTCCAGCTATCCGAGTTCTGAGGATGGGCAAGAAGTTTCCCCAGCACTTGGCGGGGGGTGTGATTAAGCGAAGGTGGCCTCGGTGGGAATTCCACGCCTGAGGCTCACATCTCCATGTGAAACCCTGCACTGGTTATCTACTCGCAATTTCATAGCGTTTTTGAACACAGATAATATTGCATACACATAAAAGAAATCGCTCAAGTTTTGTATGGCATGTAATAGTGGCTGTGTTCAGTTGTGAGTAGAGAGAATGGTATGCCACCATAATTGTAAAGTTGCATGCAAGTTTCCAAGTATGTAGTTACCTGCGGCTTCAATGCTGTCGAAAAAATAGTTATTAGACTTCCCGTAAGAAATAGAGCACAATCTATTGCAAAAGAAATTGGTTTGTAGATAGGTCTAGTTCCCACAAGATTGGTTATATATCCTATTGCTAAGCTTGTTCTATCCTGTTTACTAGGGTGGGTCTTAGCACATGAAAGATATTAATAGATAAAGAAGATAGAAGCTTTTAGAAAGTATTCAGGGTTCTGTTTGAGGGGGTGGAAAATGTTCTATCCAGTAGAAATCCTCACAAGGATATTGCTCTATTGCAATGTTAGGATCTCAGTTTCTACCCGGTAGATTGGAAGACATCTCGTGGATATTCTGAAGGGTCCAAATTTGAAAAGTTGGCGATAGATTACAGATTGTGCATAGCAACGGCCCGTCTTGATATCTGTAGACCCTCCTGGGGGGTGCCTACAGACTATATCTGAACGTCTACAATTACAAAGCCTTGAAAATATCCACGGGATGTTCCATTAATACAATAAATAAGTTTATCGGGCGATATAATACATTCTTTTGCTTATGGGAAGTCGTCCATTCCCGTGGTTTGTGCTTGTCTAACACATTCAAATATCTTATCATTTAGGAGTGCGAGATAAGGGGTAGACACCCCTTATCTATATTAGGTCACATCATATATTTCACGGTGGTGACCCGTGTAGATGCCGACCACATGCGTGTGATATTAACCGAACCCTTGTGATGGCTCTGCAATTACATCTTTAAATCCATTTGCCTACGGCCCCTGCGCCAAATCTTTCACGATAACCGCTGCCTTGCGAATGACCACAGAATTTTTCACAAAAGTACCTGCCTTATCTAAACCCCACCGCGTTACTGGAGGGAAGAGTACAGCTTGAACCTTAAAAGAACATCCATGCCTTCCACTCTCTTCCATATCCACTGTGTCCGAATTGTCGTCCATTAATGAAGGCTGATACTTGGATCCTGGCGTAATAATAGGTAACTCGAAACTTGCCACCTGCCGAGTTGTTTCGATCTTAAGAAGAGCGGCCTTCTTTATAATTGAAATCAACGATTGTTGACATATTTCTTGTTGTTCTTCCTTGATTAAGCTAGAATAGAGATGATGAATTTCAGTTGCCCGTTTGGCAACAACAGCTGAGAGTCTCGTGTCGAATCTGGGATTCCTTATGACTAGATTGGTCATTTTCGCCTTCAATTCTCGCTGTTCTCGATCTGAAGCGCCATAACCACATTTAGGGCACTCACTCTTCAGTATAGGGGGAGGAGATCCGCATACCTGATCCCCCGAGAGTCTTCAAGACTTGGGGTTGCCTTCCGTCACCAACTATGCTAAACACAAATGCCGGGGCAAAGGCCCAATCTATTATCAATTCGGTCACTGATGCTTCGATGTCTCTTTGTGAAACCTTCCTATCTGGTATCGGATGGTAATCTAAGATGGTAGCACCCATAGCCTGATGCAGTTCTGCCGGAAGTACTCTATGGCTAATTTCCGGCCCACCACGAAAGTATCTAAAGGCCCATTGACGAACATCACCAGCTAAACTAGCAAACTCTCCGTCAAAATAGGCATCATCTCTAGTGACTGTATTGATGCTGTATGCTGTCTGCGATATGATTTGAGTGAGCTCAGATATGTCTTTTTCCTGGTCATTCGTACGACTCTCAAGCTCTTTAATGTGGAGAAATTCTTTTTCGCGTTTCCACCGGGCGAGTTCAATCGCTTGGTTCTGCTTTTCGATCTGCTTCCTGAGGTTTTCGACCTCTGTTGTAATGCTCACATTTTGTTGCTTGAGTTCCGCAATCTCGGCTTCTCTCTTCCTCATGATAGCTTTCGCGGCAGAATATTCCTTTTCAAGCTGCTCGCACTTCACGTATTGCTCAAGGTGCTTTTTATCAATCGCATTCCCATCCTCGCGTAGTTCTGATGTCTATTCTTGCTGTAAGTGAATGAGATCCATTCAAGATAACTTCAAGAGGCCATACCTGGCTTATTACCTCCGGGATTTCTGTCTGTATATGTGATTCTTTCCACGAATGCTTGGTTTTGTCCAGGGGATCCTCGTATTCTGAGTCGACTTCCATAGAATCGTCAACCGCTATGACATCAGAATTATCTTGACTAACATCGTTCTTCTTGCCACCGGTGCCGCTAGAGAAATGAGGAGCGTGAATAATGCTAGACTTCATTGTGGTTGCTGTTGATGTGAGGTGTAGGCTGACTAGAAGGAGAGTTTTGTTTGTGTATGCATGCAGGCGACTTCAGGCACCCAATTAATTGTGTTTTCGAACATAACCGATTGTGCACGCGTACACACCATATTAGGATAGTTGTCTTGGCAGACACTTGATCCAAGAAAGAGACTTTTCAAAAAAGACTCCAGAGACTTTTCCCGTAACATAACGTGATTGATGCTGATCCTCCCACCTGTCAATTGTACCCGAGAAAGGCTGAAAGGCACACGGGAACATAACACTTGACATAACACAACGCTTGAGCAGAATGGATATTTTAGCCATATGCATGATACATATGTCTCTAGGATAGGGTCTGCATTTTTTCAGGTGATTGATTTAGGATTTTAGCCTACAAAAGGACAGCTTGTAGTAGGAGACAGTAATAAAGGGAGAAACAATAACTATTCACATTACCTCTTACCATAGATATGCTCTCTGTTTTCTCAATTGCCATAGATTCGCTCCACATTGTGCTAGAGGGTTTGGTGTTAATGAGTACATGTATGGAAATTGTAATTGGCCGTTGCATTAATTCCCGGCACCCCTGGGGTACTTTATATATACAGGGCCGATAATAATACAGAAGAAAAAAGATCCTGGATAGATTCTTTGCAAGATTAAATCCCCAATGCCGCTGGATGGTTGCCAGATATTACATTAGCTTTGTCTTATAAGCCGGAAATCACCTATTGTATTAGTAATGTAGGTAGTATCGTTGTTGAGATATGGCCAAGTTACTGAAAATCACTAGTGGACCCTTATAGTTCCGCTTAGCTACAGCAGTTAAGGTGTAAAGTCACCCCCAAAGTACTCAAGCGGCCAGAATCCTTTCAGGTCACATGACATCTGGCCTGTGCTCCGTGAGGACATTGGGGCCCCACGTGACTTGAAAAGATTCCGGCTACTCGAGTATACTCTACAGTCTTTTACTGTCTCTTGACGAATACTGCCACTTGAACAAGGGTTCCAATTATGGCAAGAAGAAGGCAAGCAACAGCCAAGCTGCGGGATCTACAGGTATTTTAATTTCTATTGGCCCAAAGTCCCTTATTCGTCAACTGGTAGTACCTATTCGTCAAGCGACTGTAAAAGACTGTACTAGGGTGTCGCGAAAAGTGATCAGAATCTAAGACATATAATGGTACAGCCACGCCCCCCCCCACCACTCCCAAATCACAGGGCGCCGCTTCCCCACCTTGCATGTTCACGGCTATTGCATTCGATTCAGGCATCCAATGTAACCTTTCAGCTGAGACCACATCTTAAGAAAGTATCCATGATCAATAGATACATAGGCATTTTCTTTGACTCCTTCTCTATCTACTCTTTTGTGTTAATCAACAGCTTTATCCTTCGCGTATATATGTGCTGCCGAAGAAAGACAGGAAAACCGCTCTGCGAATTCCAACCGTTTTCGACCCAGAAGAAGTCGCTTATAAACCTCTACTGTATCAGAAATTGCACGAGATTCAAATAAATCAATGGCAGATCATAGATTGAAAGTGGGCGTTGACTTTGGAACAACATTCTCTGGTGTCGCATACGTAGGCTAACAACCGAGACCGATCCCTCATTTTGCTCTAAAGATTTATGCTCATTCATTAATAGATTGATACGGCAAAGCCAAACGAGGTCAATTCCATTATGACATGGCCTGGTGTAAGTGCTAAACAGATCTCCTTCTGAACTTATGACTTCTACTCGCTCGTCTTTGCTAGGAATCTTCACGTAGTTTGCTTTCAAAGGCTTACGCCCACGGAATCCCCCAAAAATATCACCAATAGGAAACACCCAACAAAGACGTGCGAGTACACCAATTTCTAATTTCATGTACTGACTAGGGGCTTGTACAATTGCCGAATAGGAGTCGAGAAACTTCGAGAAAGTACCCACAGAGATTTCATATACAGCTGCTGGAGAGATACACAAATGGGGCTATGAGATCAAAGACAAAGATGAGAGACTTGCATGGTTCAAACTTCTCCTTGATCCGACACAGTATATTGGAGCCAATACTTCAACTCTTTCTAGAACAATGGAAATGCTTCCAAAAGGCTTAGTATCAAAGCAACCTGTTGATGTTGTATCGGATTATCTCTCTTGCCTACGGAAACACACATTGGAAATGCTTGCCAAGATATATCCCGCGGCTATCTTGCGCGTCGTACCAATAAGTTACACAATAACGGTTCCTGCGGTATGTAGTACCTATCAATACCCACAGATGTAGTTTACTTATTATACTACCGATAACTGATTTTCCTCTGATAGATGTGGTCCGATACTGCAAAATCCTTGACGTTAGATGCAGCTGTAGCCGCGGGTTATGGGAGCAAGAAGGATATTCAATTGATGTCCGAACCTGATGCTGCGGCTGCGTGGAGCATTTTGAGGGATATCGACCCTAAGTATTTTAAGGTTGGACATCGTGATTCTTACTATTTCCAGTATTAACATACCGAGCAGCCTGGCGACGCTTTCGTCGTTGTCGATTGCGGTGGTGGAACCATTGTGAGTTACCTTATACTTATCTATAATAGCTGTTATACTCTATGATACGCGTAGACCAAACTGATGTAGGCGCGTTCAGGATCTTATATCATACGAGATTACGAGACTTAAGCCAACTATCGCGTTGAAGGAGTCTGCCGCTGGAAAGGGGGACCTCTGCGGCTCTACATTTCTCAATCAAGCATTTGAAGAGTTGGTTATATCACGTGCGGGGAAGGAGTATAATATCCTAGAACTCTCCATCTACTAAATGTTAATTCTAATATTCTCAGAAATTTTGATCGAATGAAGTCTACATCACGACATCGAATGCTGGGGGAGTTCGAACAATCCTTGAAACGTGGTTTTTCGAATTCTGAAGAAGATACTGAATTCATCTGTACAGCGGGCGGATTACCAGACTGTCCTGGAAAGGGGATCGAATCTGGGGAATTCATCTTTTCAAGAGAGGATATGCTCAATATATTCGATCCAGTGATTAGCCGTATAATTCCTCTCGTCCAACAGCAAATTGATACGGTTGAAAAGAATAGAAAAGGAAATTCATCTGTTTCGGTTGGTTATATCACTGCCAACCCAAATCACCTTCTGCTCTAACAAAAGACAATAGGCTGTTCTCCTGGTTGGCGGCTTTGGAGCTTCCCCATACCTTTACAACCGCCTAAAGACAGCGTTGAAGAGGGGAAAGGGAAAGAGTAGATCAGCGCCTGAGATTCTCTGTCCTCTAAATGCGTAATAATGACCATCCATGGAATAATATTTTACAAATGTCTAAGCTAACGCCAAGAAGCTGGAGCGCTGTTGCACGTGGTGCTGCGTTGGGAATACAGATAACCAGTCGTAGGGCTCGACGTCACTATGGCCTGCCTTGCAATACCCCTTTCATATTTGGAAAGCACCCAATTGGAAATCTATGGCTACACCCGTTCACTGGGGAGCAAAGATGCACAAATTACATGAAGTGGTCTATCAAATATGTAGGGATACCTCGAACCATATTCCGGTGTATTGGCTAACGCTTTGGAATACAGGATGACGAAGTCTCAGAGGGAAAGCCAATAAGTATGGCCTATTACACGGAGGTCAAAACCGATCACCCTTTTATACTCGAGAGCAATCTATACGAGTATGCGGGGAAGGTAGCACCAGAATATGCAAATCAAGTCCGCGATGGACGTAAGCATATTTGTTCCGATCCCTATAATAGCGGTATCCATCTAACTATTTCAGAACTTCGAAAGTTGTGCACAGTCACTTCTGATCTGAGGGATGTTTCAAAATCTGTTTTCCCGATGAAGACCGGCATTCACGGGGAGCCCTATTACGAAATTCATTACAACCTGGTTGTAACTGTAATGTCCGCTATGCTCGACTTTCATTTTGAATTTAAGGGGAAGAAATATGGAGCTACGACGGCAAAATATTTGCATGACCTTAATGTTATGAACTCGTAGATGTATAGAGGAGCGAGCGGGAAGCACTGCTGCTTAGCAATGGAATTTCTGCTCCCCAGGATGTTTATCATAGGTCTCCGCTTTTCATGACAAGAAGCCGGTGCGTGTTCAGGTAATCAAGGAATATATGTCTTTTCGGCGCGAAGGCAGAAGGCAGGCAGGTAGTTGTTATATGTATGGAAGTTCTCATGCCCTTTTCTTTCTTTGGCATTGGATCTCTACCTCTGTGCCGTTTTTAGTCAATCAATAAGAGCCGATATTACGGCAAATTTGGTAGAATAATCAACCACCCCGCTGGATTATTGCTCAATGTGTACATGTTCTTCGGAGCATTGATTATATAGCGTCCCTTTCGTGGCTTCGCGATCATAGCTCTAGCGATTGTGAGTCAAAACCAAATTCTCAAGCTACCGCAATCGAACCGAGACAAATGGGAGGAAATAGGAGCACAACAAATCTCAAAACAAGCTCTCTTGTCCTTTACTGTAGTGGTTGTGTTGGGAGGCCATATTGAAGTCGTTTCCCATAGAGATTTAGTTGCAGTCCGGTTGGTTTTAGTAGTCCGTAATATTGTGATTCGCGATACACTCTACGTACAACCACTATTCCCCCCTTAGAATCCACGGTTTGCCCTTTATCCACTTACGCCCCTCAGCTTTTATTTTTGCATACCGTAATTAGTACAGGATATCAAGTTGGGGGTTACGATCTCCAAGTCGGCGTTTGGGTGATTTGTGGGGTTCCGGCGAACTTTTGCCTTGTGTCAGGGTCAGCGTATGTAGAAGGAGGTAAAGTGATGGAGGGATGGCAAGTCTTTACTCGCAAGTGGGGGGGCTTCAGATAATAGGTCATAAATCTACACATTGAACACGCCTAGCCTTATTATTGTGACCATCTCTGGAGTTATTTAATATATAACGTTCACTTTGGCAGAACCCGCCTTATTCCTCTTGAATCATCGATTATTTATTTGGATCATGAGCCATCACTCCGTCTTCACGAACTATCACTCAACTAGGGTCAGTCACCCCCCGTCACTCGGTATTTCCCGTATTATTCCTAATTTGGTTAGTTAGCATCCCTTCCCTCCCTGCTCGTGTGGGGCCAATGGATATTATCGTTCACTACTTCTAGGCTGTTTATCTGTATGCTAGATATAGTTGCTCGGTAAGCGGCCGCGCATAGGGCAAAGAGTTATTCGCATCCCGTCGTCGTGTTATAATCGCATTCGCACGAAGGTGCAGTTTCAACCCGTGAATTTAGAAAGAAAATAAGCGTACAAACAAGTTCTATTTCCAAGAGATCCGATACGCAAAGCCTCCGTCGACAGTAAGCACGGTATGGAGCCAGCCCTCTGGTATATAAAGCGCGTCAACGGCCCCCTCAGTGATACAGATGACACCGCCCTCCAACAACGGCGCGATGCCAAACTTCTCTGCTCCAGGCTGTATATTGCTGAAGGTTTCCACGTTCGTCTGGGTAGGGGGCCAGAGAGGCCAGATGCGGCGGCACGTATCCATGCCGGCCACGATCGTATTCTCGCCTGGATGAGCTTAAGGTTAATTTCATATTTCCAGGTATTTTCGGTTAGATTTGGGAGAAGAGCTTATACCACGCTTTATATCAAGGAATGAATGCTTTGGCACCGCGTCCCACAGCGTCGCCCAGTCATGACCTGCAGCGGCGGTGAGCAAGAACGTGTCCGGAACCGAGATTGGGTACTTCATTCCAATCGCCTCTGGGAATATACTCAAGGCGTGCACCACATCCGCCGGCTCATGCTTTTCGTACACCAGCTGCGCCACCAGCTTTCCAATAGAAAGCTCGACACTTCCATCAGTTAGTGCCTATCTCTCGTTCATTAGCAATAGCTTAGCCATAGGACCATCCAATTCAAACACTTTGACAAGCCTCCACACAGCTCTCCATCACTTCTTGATGGCTGGGGGGCCCCTTTGTCCACAATGGAGCAGGATAAAAGAGGAACGGCGTATTCCCAAAGATCAGGTCGTACTCTTGAAACGACTGTACGGACTGGTAGGACCAGGCCTTGGTTCTGAGAGTGCCCCAGATGTCGGGTTTGGCGGAGGAGTAGGTGAGCTGGTAGTTGATCAAGATTCTCCAGATCTCATCTGTCAGCCTGTCGAGTTTGTATGGGCGCATATGCGTGTGTGGGACGTTGTCTGCGGGGGCTACGGACGTCTCTGTGTTGCCATAGGGCTGACAGTGGCTGCCTCTATAATATGTCACCATCGTGTAAGCTGTGGAGGTGTCTTGTAGTAACCAGGAGTGGGGTGGGGAGGGACGTACTCAGCGTTGTCGATGTCTTGCTTTTCTGCGAGGTGTTGTCGGAGACGCTCGACGCGGGCGGCGATACGGCGCTCTTTGCGCTCTCTGCGAGTCCAGCGCGTGGGATTCTTGGGTTCGTGGTCGGCCATGAGGATGTGGTTGTGGGGGTTAATGGGGTGATGGTGGATATGGTGGAATTGTGTAGGGGAATGAATATAATGTGGTGGAGTTGTAATCGAGGGATATAAACTGTGGTACGTCTTGCCAAGGATTTGTATGGATTTGGAAATAGTATAGTTAAGGGTTTACTCGTTAGCTGCCCCACCTTCTGCACCCGCAGTTCATACAGGGAGAAATTAAATTTTTGACTTGGGACGAAATTGGGTTTCACTAATTCTTATCAGGAGGCTAAGGCTGTGAGTTATTGGGCGTATAATATCGGGGATATATGTACTTTATATGTATCTACTCAAATACAACTCTGGGGGCCATCTATCTCCCTGTCTTATCCCTTTGACTGGCAAAAAATGCTGACCCCCCCCCAAAAAAAAAAAAAAAAAAAAAAAAAAGAAAAGAAAAAAGAAAAAGAAAAAGAAAAAGAAAAAGAAAAAGAAAAAGAAAAAGAAAAAAAAAGCAACCGTTAATGTGAGTCTACTAGCAGATCCTGACATCTCTCTTAATGAAATAATAGATCTCCATATAAACTCAATCTCTTCTATTATAGGGGGGGGGGGTCAGCATTGCCAGACTAAGGGATAACCATTTTTGATAGCCAACCCCAACTTGGACGATTTTGGAGCTTAAAAACCATGTCTGAGTTCATTACAATCTATCTGGTAAACTCCAAGCTCCATGTTGGTTGGTAGACTCAACACGTACTCTCGAGATGTTTCTCGCAAGGTAGCTCAATTAAGCTACAAGATAGTACACACACCGATAACTCAAAAGACAATTCGACCCATAGCTCCCATCCAACCAACCAACACCTCTGCCAATGATCGATAACCAGCCTACACACCGCCAATCTCTTACCCTTTCAAATGTTCAGGCTCCAACGTTACACAACATACGGCTTGGCCCCCACCCCACTCACTATCCAATGTAGCTCCAATCTCCAATCTCCAATCTCCAACCTCAAGCTATTCCCCCATCTCTTCACCAATCTACAATACAATCCTCCCCCACACCTCCATTGCAAATGAAGACCCCTATTCTCACCGGCTCCTATGTAATTCGCAACCACCTCCTGTCCTCCGTCCTCCACGTAGACAACCCCAACACGCCCAACGCCGCCCTAAACAAAAAATGGTCCGTCGTAGCCTCCGAGCAGAATGAGTCTCGCTACCCGGAGCAGCAAGTCTGGTGGATCGAACCTACTCCGTTTTGCGGCGAGGAAGGGGATGCGAGGAGTGTGACGTATACGATCACGAATACGGCCACTGGGAGGTGCTTGGACGCGAATCTGGGGGGTGCGAATGCAGATAAGATGGTTAGGCAAGGTATGTTGTAGCTTCTTTTGGGGGCAAGAGAGCTGTTTAGAGCTTTAGGAGGGGCAGAGAGAGAGAGCTGTTTAGAGCTTTAGGAGCTTGGCATAGCTAAATTTATTGAGTGCTAATCTTTGATTACGGTGTGTTTTAGACGTTACAAACGGTGAATGGCGTCTCGTGGCCTACAAGTATAGCGGTGCTCCATGGCAGAAATGGCATATCGAGAATGTCTCTGATGACAAAGACGAGCAAGTCCCTCCCACCCCTCCCCCAAATCAAACCTTATCGTCAATAATCGATGAGTACTTTTCTTTCCCCCAAAAGACAATTACTCTAATCCTATACTCAAGACCCCACTACAAGATTTCCAACGTCTGGAACAACGAGGTCCTCTCCATCGCCCGCTCCGGCGCTGAACCTACAGAATCCGGCCTACGTTGCAACATTGGCAAGTTCGAGGCGACCCCCGTCAAATGTTGGGATCTCATCATCCCCATTGTCGCCTTCCCACCAGGCTACTGCCTCATTCAGAACTCTGCGACCCTCGACCTTCTCACGCACCACTACCTCTCTGTTCCTCCCGTCTTGGCCGCCCCCGCCAACCCTGCGGTGCAACCGGAGCTCCGAGAGTCGTGGGCGAGCCAGTGGGCGCTCTGCCATACTGCGTATATCTTTCCAGCGTTCAAGATCACCACGGGACCGAACACGTGGTGTATCAGGAACAGACTCACGGGTGGGTATCTGGGTAACATTTATGGTGATCGGTACCCTTTTATCGGTGGCCGCACTGTGAGCGCCAATGATTGGGACCTCACGGAGGAGGATATTGCGGCACACACCTGGAAGCTCGAGATTGATCCATCCTCCACGCTCAACTGGAAGCTGGTGCACCATCAGACAGGCTTCCTGCTCGAGCGGACACCCTTTCCAGCGCCGGGAGGTGTCCAGGCTGCGTGTGTGGGAAAGAAGTTTGCCCGTGGGGATAGGGACAAGACGTGGTTGCTCATGTGAGTGTCGGTCCAGTTGTGATTTGCCTTTATTTTGTTTTCGCTTTTGATGCTGAATCTTTAGGTCGCCGGTCGTCGAGAGCGCCGAGCAGGCAGAGGTAAGTAGTGTTGTGAAGCCGAACCGGTGGAGTGCTAACTTGAGCACGTACGTACAGGCACCGCCGAGATATGAAACTGACGGTATGAAGCCTAATAATAAACGCATGAGCAGCGGGTAGCCATATTGGACATTGTGTTGGTAGGGGTAAGGTAAAAAGTTTTTGTTTTTGTTTTTCTCTTTCATGGTATTGATATTGATGTTTTCGGGCTTTGATAGTTTGGCGTAGTTGTTATTCTTATTCTTTCTTTACAAAGCAAAATTCTAGTCCAGTTTTTCCACAACTCCTGATTGATCCAAACTCCATGCATGACAAATGAGATAAAGTATTCACAAGTGTTTTCCTCCACCGCCCATAAAAACCATAAACGAACGCAATCGCAAGAAGCATCAAGATAACATAAAAATAAAAATAAAAGAACGCCACCGACACCCGCTCTCGAGCACTTCGTTGAGCGTTGTCTGAAATGCATATCCCATAAAGTTGAAAGGAAAAAGAAAGAAAGAAAAAAAAAAAAAGAACGATACAATCTACCTGCAAGCCACCGCCGTCTTCTCCTTGATGAGCTTCATATAATAATCACCAGCCATCTCGAGCATACCCCTTCCCTCAGTGTCCTTGCTCATGATCCTCGCTCCCTTTCCTAGCAGTAAACCGGCAACACCTCTGGCCCCCGATCCAGCAGCCAGATGCAAAGGGGTCTTGCCGTAGCGGTCCTTTGCCTCCACATCCGCACCAGCCTCGAGCAGAATCTTGACCACGCCAATCCTGTCCCTTCGAGCGGCATAATGTAACGGAGTACTCTTGCTACAGTCCCTGACCTTGACATCCGCACCGGAATCCACCAGCATCTTCAATACCTCGACGTCCCCTTCCCTGCTGGCGTAATGCACGGCACTCCTCCCCGCCCCATCGCGAGAGTCGACCTCAACGTCCTCCTCACGAAGCAGACCACGAATGCACCCGGAATCACCATAGATGGCAGCCAGATGCAGCACATTGCGCCCATACTGGTCCATAAAGGCCCTCGGATCCTCGGCGGCGAGCAAGAGCCTGGCAATATTCTTGGCGCCGTGGCGCTCCGCCTCGAGCATTGGGGTGAAGCCGTATGCGTCCACGATAGTCCTGTCTGCACCGTGAGAGAGCAAGAGGCGCGCACCGGCAACGTGATCCTTTGTTGCGGCGATATGGAGCGGGGTGAGACTCCTGTGGGAGCGTACGTTAGGGTCAGCACCCAACTTCAATAGTGCGCGGAGGGCGTCACCGTCGCGACGGCGGGCGGCTTCGTGGAGTGCTGTGGGTCCGGATGGGATGTAGTTGCTGTAGACTGCAGACACGTCCGCCCCCGCTGTTAGAAGGGTACGGAGCAGTGGGCGGTGAGAGTTGTGAATTGCGTGGTGGAGAGCGGGGATCGCGTGGTTTGAACCATCATTCTTTCGGAGTATCAGGTTTGGACCCGCGGCCATGACATGATCGAGGAGTGCCTCTGGATCTGTCGGGATGGCGGTGGACGCTTCGGGTGTGGCGCCCAGGACTGCAAGGCCGGGGGCATGAGATAGAAGATACCGCACCATGGGGGTGTTTGAATGGGCAGCGGCGGTGAACAGAGCAGTGGTTGAGTGGGTGGGGTGGAGGGCAAAACGACGGATGAGTGGGGAGAGTGCGAGGTAGAGGGGAGTACAGGTGCGGGCGAGAGAAACGATGGATGGGAGGGGAAGAGAATCGGATATCATGTAGAGGAGCTCGGTGGGGAGAGTTGAGAGGGACATTGTAGATTGTGGTAGTTGGGGGATATCTATGGGGGGGAAAGTCAGTTGTGAAGATAGGCAGAGAGAGTGTGAAGGGGTGAATACCTTTCTTTATATATATCAATTCAATATCAATATCTGCCTTGAAGAGTTATATGGGGGTATATATATTTATATCTTGATGTATATTCGTATATCCGCAATTGCACACTGAATAGAATACTGCAACAGAAAATAACAAGACTACCCGGGGATGGGCCAGGACTTTAAGTATGCATCCCCACCCCACTCCCTCCCATTCCAGACCTCGTGCATTCTCTCTTGGCCCTGTAGATTTCGCCCTCTCTGCTCACTGAACGTCACCGCCCAATTCGGCAAGTGCAGAGAATATTCCGCGACGGTACCGGACACTTGGGCACCACCTTACCGGCAGTGCGGTACGGCTGCATTGGGGGGGGGGGGGAGGGGTGATTTTGATTTGATACTTGTGTTTGTGGAATTGGTTAATTGTTTAGGTGAGGTGGAATGGGGGGCGAGAGGCATGGGTATGGGTATGGGGGGGTATGGGGGGTATGGGTATGGGGGTATGGGGGGGAGGTATGCAGGCTGTGTGCAAACCTTCAATTTCATGAGTAAAGGGGGGGAAGGGTAGTGTAGAATATCCTTGTTTGAGTGAGGAAGGAGGTGCTATCCCCCCCTGTGTTTGATCACATATGTAACATACATAGAGAACTCGAGGTAAATGATTTAATTCTCTCCCCACCAAGAGATGAACAATCAATCAATCAAGTCAAGACCGCAGGGGGGGCGCGCACAAGCATGGGCTGTGAATGAGCAAGTTGACGCTAAAAAGATCGGCTCAGGGTTGAACAAATCTCCATCTGCAGCAGATATAGATATTAATATCTCTGCTACTCTTTACTCTACCGTGATGGCTACTATTCTTACCGTTTAGCATTTGTGGGGGGAAGGGGGGGGGGGGGGGGGGGGAAGGTGATCGAAGGTGATGTGTTGAGGTTTGCATAGAGAGTCCTCACTCAGAGTTATTTGTGGTTGTGCTTGGAACTTCTTTGGTAGTAAAAAAAGAGGGGAGCCTCGTTGCTACGAGTATTATTATTATTATTATTATTGTTGTTGTTGTTGTTGTTGTTATTATTGCAGCTACGTGGTGCCAAAAATCACTCGCGAAAAGGAAAAAAAAAAAAAAAAAAAAAAAAAAAAACTCCCAAAATACTCTTCTTCTAACGCATACATACACACAAGGATAAAGGGGGAGGGGGGGGGGGGGGTAAAGGATACTCTACTCGGAATTAGCAATCAAAAATCAAATCTTTTCATCCGGCATGGTTGATCAGGCAAAACAACGTTCATCTCCTCTAATCTCTCATATTTCTATTCTATTCTATTCTAATAGAAGACAACCGCTTCTAAGAATACGCCCCCATCTACTCCTCCTCCCTCTCCTTAGGAATGAGTGGGGTCCATCATCTCTCTCTTTTTGTTACTATTCCCATCCCTCCTCCCCTAGCCACCTACCAACCCTCCCTCGACGTGCGTCCATCCGGTCGCGTTGTCTTCTCTGGCCGAGTTACCCCACCACAAGACAAGCGCCGAACCAAAAATAGCACATACCCAACAACTAAGCGAACCCTAACCCAAGCAACAATCTTCACCACGCGAGACCATGACCCCCGCAATTTAGAAAAGGCGGTTTGATGAGGGATGGCGACATGAGGCATTGACCTCTCGATAGACGCTCTTTGAAATGATTTTTTTACTTTTTTTACTTTTGAACTTTTTTTTCACTTTGAAGGTTTCTGTTGATGAGAATCACGCGGATCGTGTAAGGCTGAACAGGGCGGGCTTGGCACTTGCGCCATTCGTCCTTCCCGGTAGGGGGGGTAAAAATAGAAGTTTATAGGCAGACACACCTTACCACACTTTCCCCCCCCCCCCCCCCTCTCGGTCTCATCCACCCACATGGGCGATGCGTGCTGGACCGTGAGGCGTATATAACCTTTTGGGTCCCGGGTTTGAGGTTGGGCTCGCTTGGTGCTTGCGTGATCACTAGAGAGAGACTGGTGGGATGATGATGATGGGATGGTAAGGAAGGTAGCGAGAGTAGAGTGTTGGGGAGGGACTATATTTAGGAATGGAGGACGTACTAGGTAGATGGGGAGGTTGTCACTGGGAGCGGCGTATATAGCTGGTACACGATGCCCTCGAGGGGACTCGAGACTTGGGGCTTTGATTCGATACTTTGGAACCAAGAGTGATGAAGATGATGTAGGAACCATGGTGCATAGTGAGTCCTGGTCTGAGGTTTGTAGATTGGTAGATTTGGCTATATTTAGGATTATCGTGGGCTAGTAGGTTGCCATATCCCTCCCACCCCTTTCTTTACTGCTTACCTGCGATAGATGATATCGCCAATTGACAAGCTGAAGCGCAGTCACAAATACAGACAGCTAGAAGCAATCAACACGAGATATATCCTACTAATACTACTATAATGCAGTGAGGAAGAGCCACGGACTTGAAATCTCTATTATTATTGAATTTGAGAGATATCGTCGTGCGCTTCAAACCAGGTGTAGTCTCTATTCTTGCTTTCGCGACTCTATATATGGCCTTGACTTTGATATGCATAAAACGATATCCCCGGCTAGGTCGGCGTCCTTTTCTTTTCTTTGCTTGCTTGAAAGCACGATACCATATATAGAGCTAGTAGAACCGCAGTACTCATGATCGTGCCCCCGCGTCTAGCTATCGTGTCCTACTCCCTCCCTGAATCTCAAAATAGGCGCACTCGACGTTCATGATCACGCCTGCGTCCTCTGCTGCCCACTGTCTATCCCGCTCGTGCAGCTCTTTAAGTTACAACTGAACTACCATATATAGACGTACGGGATAGGGGTCAAGGTGGGAGAGGATTGAACCTCCCCGCACTGCTAGGGCTGCAGAGAGCGCTTGGGATTAGATCTGGATCTTGGGGTAGGAATATTGGATGGTTGTTTGTTATATTTAGCCTGCGCATCGATTATGATTCTTCAGCTCTAAAGCTGCGTTGTGCGTTCTTGTTGGGCTGAGATGGATGAGCGAAGAGGACCGCGCATTCAACACCGGGATGGACGGTGAACGATATACTCCCGTCGATCAATAATGGTGCAGTAATACCAATATGCATTTCCGGCCTTGGAAGTCTATCTAGCATATCACCGCCTGCCGACCGACACCCCACCGGCATGGGCATCAGGGTTAGGGATACATCAGCCCAAAAGTGAAAAGTATCCTTGCGTTCCGATGGTGTACCGGTAAGACATGTCGGCGTGGGACAAAAAGGGCTTGGCACTAGTTAGGTAGCCGGCATCAACCGCTGCAGCCTTACAAGCCGGCAGTGACCGACCGATGTACCCGGTATGTAAGTGGTGGTGGTGTAAAACAGGGATGGTAACAGCATAAGCCACACCTCCATGTCCTACTCACTTACCATTAATACCGAGTACATATGCGGTTCGTTTGTGGTGCATCAAGAGGGAACGGTAGAGGGTGGGGCTTGAATTTCGGGACATCGCTGGTCACGTGTAGTCTTCGGAGGATAATCTGTATCGCAAAAATGGCAAAATGACGCATCTTACACCTGCTGTATAACCCACAACTTCAAGATATAATTCTCAAGGTCTGGTAATATACAATTTATCTACTACCAAATTCATCCAGAAGTCTTAAGCTTGCAACCCAAAAATAATCATTTGGACAGAGATGGTAAAGCATTTTACTAGAGTGTTCTTGAAAAATCTGCCAAGAACTTGAATTTGTGTGCATGGGGACTTGGCAAAATTCACCAGATCTCAAAACATCAGGTTTCAAAGTGGTACAGCTCCTGAAATATTTAAGAAGGTATAGCTTGAAATATTAAAAGCGCATTTATAGTACATATCTCAGGCTTAACAATTGTATGGCTTGGTTAATGACATTGGGAGCTGGGAGAGCTCTCATTTTTGGCAATTTTGGCGTGCTTTGGTGGTTTATGTATGGTGCGCCCTGCCTTAAAGGTGACATGTCGCTATTGCAGTTAGAGCAGGTTGAGTCAAGATGTTTTTGAACCAATGAGATAAGTTGAAATAAAAATCAAGCTGGTAAATTTCAGCCGTAAAGTGGCTGGAAACTGCTTTTTCGTTCAGGCGAGTGTATAAATGGGTATAAAACTGTTCCACTTCACCAAGTCTTGGCGCTTTTTACATACAAAAATACTAAATTTCAAATCCCTAAGGCTTTACAGCTAGAACAGATATTAAAAAAAAAACCTGGGCAGACAAGTTAAAGTCCATCACTAGTTCTACAATCTGTCTGGCAGATTTCCTTTTAGCTTTTTTGGCTGAAAAGCCTTAGGGAATCGACTTTGCTTCATTTTTCGGTTACATTTAAGAGCGGGCGCACCACATGTGCTAGGTAACCAGGCTGAATAGCGGCGACGCTGATTGGGTTGCTGGTTGGTATTATGTTATGTTGATAATTTTGTTATTTTTCATCAAAAATGGGTATCAAATTAGTGCTAGAAAAGTATTATAACTGAGTATTTGGGGTAGGTGTAAGGATTATACGAGTTTACCCATACAAATTATCTATATCGGACGAAGGACTCTTTTCTGACCTGGATGGAGACTAGAGCTGTTACCCGGACGTCCTTACAGCAAGCTCTAGGCACTTGTAGAGATTTCGTCACCCCGTCTCATCCACGCATGACGTGGTCCGGGGTCGGCCATTATTGGCCCAGGGTTCATACCCCTTCAAGCTCATGGGTCATACTCCTTCGAGGTCATGGGTCGTACATACCCCTTCGAGGTCTTGGGTCCACATTCCTACGAGACTGTTCCGCAGTGGGTATGTGAGTTGAAATTCTCATGCTTGACAGTTTTATTCTTATATGACTCGTAGCGGGGGAAATTAGTTGCACAACAGAAGTTTTCGTTCAAGTCCGGCCGCCAAGACTACCTGACCAATTGGAGGTCTTGGCTGGGATCAACCATCAAATCCCCTAAATTTAAAAGAGGATTAAACCAAGATCCTCAGCTTCTATCTGGGTACGTTTGACGTGGGTGGACGTTTCTACTCTATTGCATCTTCCTATCACCCCGCCCCGCGGCTGAGCCCAATACTCTCTTCGGGCATGTTTTCAATAATTTACCAAGAAAGCAGCGCATGATCCTAGTAGTGTACATATTGACGAGGTACAGGCATGGATATTTATCCCTGACCTCTTATCTATCCGGCTTAGCCGCCGCTTACTCTGTCTGTCGCGGCAACTGCAGCTGGTGGTATTGCGCCAGGGCAGGCGCTGCGGGCGGGTCAGCTAGCTACGGGAATACTTGTGCGTGGTATATATCGCCTAGAGTATTGGAGAGTATACTTTCTATAAATAGGTTTATATAGCGGCTGCTTATATTTGTACGACCTGGACAAATTCATAGGATCTAGAATATAATCACAGACTATCACTCGCAGTCACGTGAGTGCCAGCTGTGGTAACATGGGCTTCCGAGCCTGGGAGTTTACTTCTCTATGGTGGCATTTCCCCCTCGTTGCTTCAAAAAGCGCCTGCTCTTACCTGCTCTACTGTTCTCCCCTGGATCTCCGCTTTTCTCTTTTGCTCGACTAGCTTGCCACATTCTACGATGAGCCAGCCTTTCTCATCTCAACGTCTAGGGGATCGTCTATGTTACAAATGAGGTCAATCTTGGTATCATCCCCGCTCAAGTCACTTCACCTCCCCAAATCTACATCACCCCTTCGCTAGCCGCCTGCTTGCTACATTTCCTGTACCATGCTTTTGTTCCGAACGGTGACCTCGCAACTCTCTAATCAAGAGCTGAATCAGAGCCTAACTAGCACCCAAAGAGGCCCCAAATCGTTGACTATGAAAGAGTCATTGATATCCAGACCAGCACCTGATCCTGCGACTAGTCATCACCTAACGCAACGCCAAATTAGCGTGTAATTCAATCCTTAATCAAAGCCTGAATCAAAACCTTTTTGCTATGCAAATCAGCGCATTATTAGACATCTATTTTGGTGTTGGTACCGCGTCTGATCTGACGATTCCTAGCGGCAGGTAGACAAGCATGTGGATAGAAAATCAGTCCAGTAGATATGGAAACGCACAGGTAGGTCGCGGGGACTGGTGGGGACCAGTATGCAAAGGAGATTCTATAGCGGGCAATTTTTTCTTTGCTCAGGGGTAAAGCACCTGTTACTTGCTCGCTTGGCGGACGCGGAGTATGGATGATGCTTAACCAAGGATTATCTTATAAAGTAGAAAAGTCAGAACTAAAGCGTATGAGAATTGAAGTCGGAGGTGTGGGCGTCAGAGAGTACATCTAAACAGCGATGAAGGTAGAAACGAAGATATCAACTGTGAAGGAGTGTGCGAGTATACACATGGATCCCGGTAATATTCCAATGTCCTGTTATCAGGAACATGCAGGACAGGGCTGGGACTTGGCAGTGTGGTTGAAGAAGAGATAGGCCTATATATATCCATATAAATCGCCGATAAACAATGGTAGCATGCTCAGGGGATGGGGAAAACATTGCGATGGGCAGGTGACAGAGAGTCGAGTGATTGCCCATGTCCGAGTGATCGCTTGTGCCCGAGTGCCGGCTCGCGGCGGGCTCAACTAGCGTACATCTTTAAATTCCCAATTTGAGTTTTTCATGGATGAACGGTGCGGGTACCCCCCGCCCTTGCCAGGCTCCGGTTTGGTGGAGTCTTACGATGACACCATTACCGGATACCTGTTACCTGCCTCTGGCACCTACATGCCAAGTGAGGCAGGGGCCCTCAAGAATTTAATTCTCGAGATGGGATGCCGTAGTAATCGGACTGCCGCGAGGCAAGAGATTTGTAGCACGTTTCTTTTATGCTGCATGCACATAATGAATAATAAAAAAATCGAATAATGGTGTCCCCATCCGCGCTACTAGTGGTGCATAGAGGCTAGAGACTTTGTGTCAAGGCTGAGGAGTTAGTATATTCCGATTCTTTTGAGGAGAGGATGTGATGCCCCATTGCCGGGAAAATCTCAGCGGGATTAACATCACGGTATGGATAGTTTTAAAGTGCGGGAGATGATAAACGCGGAGAAGGTGAGCGTATGCCCGAGAGGGGAGCAAGGGTGGCCGGTGCACCGCCTCCGTGAACGAGCTGAGAGGATTACAGAGTTTGGGGGCGGCGGATCAAGACACCTTGCCGTAGTGACTATCATGTAGTTTGACATTGGAAGTAGGTTGATCATGGGTGGAGGACAGGCCGGCCTGACCTGAGCGAAACAAATAGACCCTGCAGTTCCAGCCGGTGGGCAGATTGTTGCCTTAGAGGTGTGGGCATATGCATAGTACAGGGCGGTTAGATGCACCAACGATAACAGTATCAACACCTCAATCTCTACACCTTCATCTCGACACCTTCATCTTTTTTTTTTTTTTTTTTTTTTTTTTTTTTGAATCATATCTATTCTTGTTTCTAGGTACAGAAAGTTCGCATGCAGTATAAACTATGGCGTAAAGAGACCTATCCCCAGCAAAAGTATAACGCGCGTCCCCTGAAAATCAAACAAATGAAACACTAAGAAAATTTACAAGAACTTTAAGCGAAACAAAGGAAAGTAGCTAACATGAGGGCCGAAGGCCCGAGTGCCGTCTGTGGGGCTTTTCGTCGAGTGTGGAGTGAGGGTGGGGCCGTTTTATGGGGCTCCAGTCGAGATGGTGGAGACGGAGCTCAGGGAAGATGATTCTGCTGAGCCTGTTTGGAGGAGGGATGTGACTTCTTTTCTGGGGAAGTTGATTTTGACGGAGGTGATGGTGATGCTGAGGGCCCAGGTGAGGGTGTTGTCATGCCATACTTCTTCCAGGGACGAGACCTGGTTTAGTAGTGGGTGACGGTATTTGGCGGTGGCAGCGCAGTTGAGTATTGCGTGTTGTGGTGTTTCATCTTCCTTACCGCATTTTTGGCAGAGGGGGGTGAGGTGTTCGTTGATCCCTGATTTTTGGGCGCGGAGGTAGCTTTTGTTGGCTCTCATCTGGTGGATTCGGGTTGCAACAAATTTGTGGAGGTTTGTGAAGAGGAGGCGTTTGAGTGTGAGGGGGTGTTTGTAGTAGTCAGGGGGGGGGGGTATGACGCTTGCCAGCTTGTGAGCAGTTGTTGTTTGGCTACCATTGCCATCTTTTGTGGGGGGACCCCTTCCTCAATGAGGGGGCGGATGAGTGAACAGAGGAGTTCGATGGGGAGGTGTGGGACTCCTTTGGACGCGTTGGAGTTCCACTTTTTGGGTGGGTTGGGCCTGCCTTTTAGGAGGGCGGCGTGGGAGTAGACTCTTTCGGTGGTGATGGTCGGGAATGAGGGGCTGGTTCTTCCCGTTATTGGGTTGTTGAGGGGGAAGGCTTGGAGAATGCGTATTCCTTGTTTACGTTTCAGGAAGTGGCAGTAGAGGTCGAGGGGGGGGCGTTAGCTTCCACCCAGAGGACTCGCTTATTTGTGGCTCTGAAACACCCGGTGACCCAGCGGAGGACTGAGTTCCAGAAGGTGTTCATGCTCTTGAGGGAAGTTTTGGAGGTGAGGGTGGATGCCCCGTATGTGAGCATTGGCCGTATAGCTAGGAGAGCGATTCTCATGCAGTTGGCTGAGGACAGGCCTTTGCCGGCTGATGAGAAGCGGGTGATAATGCCAAAGGAGGATCTCGCTGCTGCGAGTCTTCTTTGGAAATGTTTGTCGGGGTTGAGGTTGGGGGAGAGCCAGAAGCCTATCCACCGAACTAGGGTGCTCGGGTTGAAGGATTGGCCGTCGAGATTGATGGGTATGGTGCAGGGGGGGCTGGTGTTCCTAGGGGGGCACCAGTGCATGAGTTCAGTTTTGTCGACTGAGAAGTGTATGTTGAGGGGAGCGGCTAGGGCAGTTATTTTCCCGTAGTGTCTTTTCAGGGTTGTGATGTTTTGGGCGTAGGAGGGTGACGCGACGGTGATTGCGAAATCGTCGACGGGGCGATTTGTGTAGGAAGTTTACGTAAATGATGAAGAGGAGGGGGGAGATGGGGGATCCTTGGGGGACGCCTACTTGGACTGCTGTTGGGGTTTTAGGGGACCCTTTGAACAGGAGGGTGATGAACCTATCAGATAGGAATGAGTAGACCCAGTTTGTTAGGTATTTTGGGACGTGCTTCTGTGCGAGAATTGGTGTCAGGGATTGTTTGAGGACATGGTCGAAGCCGCCTTTAACATCCAGGAACATGGTGGAGCATTTGAGTTTTGCGAGCTGCATTGCCCGTATTTCGTGGTGGAGGGTGGTGGCCGCGTCGGCAGTGGATAGGCCTGCGACGGAGCCGCATTGGAGGGGGTCGATGAGGCCGTTGGCTTTGGCGACTTTCGCTAGTCGGAGGGTGATGATTTTTTCCAGGATTTTGGAGAAGGTCTGGAGGAGGACAATGATTCTGTACGCTGATGGGGAGGAGTAGTCGGGCTTGTTGGGTTTGGCGAGTATTACTCCATTGGCTTTCTTAAGGGAAAGGGGGTGATAGCCAAGGGAGATCAGCGGGTTGAGGAGAGATGGGATGATGGATGGGTTACATCTGTGGACCCCTTTCTAAGTTGCGTAGGGGATGGTGTCGGGCCCGGAGCAGGAGAGGTTGGATGTGGGGGAGAGGACCTGTTGGACTTCTTCTGGGGTGATGGGGGGGACGTCTTTGAATTGGATAGGAGGGGGGGAGGGTTCTTCTGGTCTGGGGGGGAAGAAGGCTTTTATGAGGTTGTCATTGAGGAGGGACGGGGTGGGGGAGTTGGGTAGGGTGGGGATCCTGTCTTCTGTTTTTGAGGCCATTTTCTTGATCCTTCAAACGTCGTTGGGTTTTGCGTTTGTTATGAAGGAGTTCCAGTGTTCCTGTTTTGCTTGTTTGATCGCGTTGAAGTAGGTATTCTTCGCGGCTCTGGCTTCGAATGGGGGGGCTCTGCCTTTCCTGAAATCTCTGTGGACTGAGTGGAAGGTGGAGCGGAGTTGGGACAGGTTGGGGTTCCACCAAGGTTTCGACCACTTGGTGATGGTTTTGGATGGAGTGTGTTTCTTGAGGAGGTTTACGAGGGTCTCTAATGATTTTTCAAACCAGTCGTCTATCATTGCTGGGAGGGGGCAGTCTGGGGTGGACCAGTTGTGGAGGTCTTTCTCAAGGGATAGCCAGTTTGTGAGCTTCCAGTTGGGGAGGGTGGTTGGGGATAGGTCTGAAGATGGGAGGTGAAGGGTCATGGCCAGGGCCCGGTGGTCGGAGCCGGTGGCGTTTGAGAGGGGGAGCCATTTCCGGACTAAGGGTGTGGCTCTGTGATTGGAGAAGGCCAGGTCGATGACGCTTGACTTCTTCTTTTGGTCGGGGGAGAGCCTGGTGTAGATTCCTGGGGTGTTAATTAGGGAGAAGCTGGTGTTCGTGGCGGCATCGAAGTATTGCTGTGAGAGGCGAAGTTCGCCGTTGGAGAAGGCTCTGGTGGGATCAGCTGACGGGGAGTGAATGTTGAAGTCTCCTAACACGATCGCCGGGTTTTCGGTTCGTTTGAAGACTAGGGGGGGGTTGAGGGAACGTGTTGTGTTGCTGGTTTGTCTATTATAGACAGATGATATGGAGACTGTGGTGTGGGTGTTTGGGCCTGAGTTGCAGAAGATGTTGGCGGTGATGATGTCCCCGCGGTGTGAGGGGATGGTGGTGAAGGTGTTCTTATCGAGGAGGTTTGTGGAGATGTACAGGCATGCGGATATTTTATCATCCGCGGCGGTGGGGGTGGGGGTGATGAGGGTGAAAGAGGGGACTTGAGGGGGTGTGCCTTTATGGAGGGGGGGTTCTTGTATGGCGATGATGTGTGTTTTTTGTACCATTGCTATTGAGAAGAGAGAGAGGAGGACAATGTTGCTGTTCGCGCAATTGTGTTGGATGATGCGGAGGAAATGGTTTTCAGTAGGTTGTGGCGACTCGACACCTTCATCTTACACCTTCATCTGCTATATATATACTGGTATATCACTCATATAAAAGCTAATCGGTGAATCAAGCAGTGAAACCAGCGAATCCACCGAATCCGCTGATTCAATACCGGCTCAAGTACCGAATCAAGTACTGAATTGAGCACCGAATTAAGCACCGAATCATGAACCTAGCCTAGTCAAGCGCCCGATCAAGCGAATAGGCAAATAGGCAGGCAAGGGCCTGCTGCAAAGGCCTTTCTCCATATATACAGCGGTACATATTTAATAAAGAAGTCAATAAGAATTTAATTCGTGAAATCTTTCTATGGAGAATGAATGTGAATATATACTGGTCTGCCTGCGTATCAGGATTTTGGATCGAAAATATATTCCTATAGAGGCGTCATCACCTGTAACAAGTCCTAAAACACAAAGCTTAGGCAAACAGGGCTTCATAATGACCCCCAATTATCACGAAAATGATCATAATTCAGGTTTATAGAGGCGTAGAAAGAGGCTTATCTGGATATGTAGAACCGGGCTGTAAAGTAGTTGAAAATGATTTAATTTATCTGTTTTTATAGTTTTTCATTAATTATATAAGTATTAATAAAAAGGGTTACTTTGGGCTAGTTAAGGCAAGTTGGGATGAACTAATCCTAACACCCTAGTAGGTACTTGAAATATTTTATTATTTACACGAGGAATTCCACCAAATTAAAATTCGTGGACTTGTACCTCATTTACTTCCTAGTCTAACGGGCCTGCTTTCCTTATCTAACTTTTCAACCAACGTAACACATCCTTGTAACTGGTCTGCCTTCTTTTCAGTATCCTGTAGTACGCGTGTAAGCCCAATTGCTTAACATCTCTCATCCGAACCCGTAGTTTTGTGTCTGGATTTCTTGAACCTCCTCGGTGCGTAATGAGGGAGGGATTGTTTTTTTAAGAGCTTTGAGGGAGAAGTAGAGTTTCAAGGCGCAAAGGTGAAGATAGTGTACAGGTTGCGCGCGGTGTCGAGAAACTTCTGCTATGATGATGTTGCGTTTGGACAGGCAACGGAACAATAGGTGCCAGTTCCGAGTGGGTAATGTCGTTTCGTATGTAGTGTGGCCTTGGAGATGCTTGTTGGGATTGCCGGTGAAAACATTCTGGAGGTTGAAATGGCGAGGGAATATGTCTCTCAAAAGCTGGATGTTATATCAGTTCACCGAGTCGGTAGTTTGGTTAAGGATATCTGTCGGCGGTGTCATTATGTTATAAGAGGGTACTGAGTAAAAAATCAAAAATCGTGGGATAATAATGTTCCCATAGTTCTCTGTACAAGCTGTCTGGGGAAGGGCTCGCAGCCTCTGGTTCAAGCCTGCTGATATTGGTGGGCCTAGTCTTGGAAAGTTAGAACTTCAATGTAATCTGCTAGATGAAGAAAGCATGGGGTGCGGGGTTCATGTCTAATGAGATAGCTATTTAAGCTTTCGGCAGGCTATCGGCAGGCTATCGACACAAAAAGATAGTGGAGTCAAAAGGGTTGGCAAAACGATTAATTGATCATACCTGCAAGTTGGATATAGTGAAACTTTTTAATATATTCGCCGGAAAGTTGAGTGATTGGGGGAGAAGACACTTGTGTTGAGGAACAGGTCTAGCATCAAATAGGGCCCTATGTGCCCTAACAAATGACTCCATGCACCTACTTTTAGGATGGTAACAATACTTTGACCAGCAACGGCACGGTTCTTCAACTTTCCACAAGACATGGAATAACCTTGGGAGAGAACGTTATTAGGCCTTGTCAACCAAGGGTTCGGAAGTGTTGTGTTTGGCCTCTACGGCACGGTCTTTAGGTCGGACCGTGCAAGGAAAGTCTCGATGACTCTGTCGACAATCTGAGACTAAATTAGCTGGCATAAGATATGGGCCACATTGTGGATAATTAAAACTTACCTGACATTGATTGAGACACTGGGCGAGATACTTGGCATCATTAACATCACGGGGCCTAGGTTGGTGATGTACTCCGTTTAGGCCTATTATAGTCGTTTTTAAAAGCTTGATAAGCTTATCGGGGCTGTCGATAGAATAGGCTTCATAATACTCATCTAAATAGCGCATTTGAGTGAAATGAGCTTGTCGAAAAAGTGAGACGAGGTTGGGTGCTGAAGCCCAGACAGCGCGGGTTGTCGTTTTTGACCCCGCTTCGGCTTCTTTGTAGCCTTTTGTATCCCTCCCTGGGGTTGTGAGGCCGCTACCTTGGTAGTGGTTGGGGCCTACGGGTTGCATTGCTTTTATGTGGCCGCCGGTGCTCTTGTCAAAGGCGGCCGGGGCGGACGGGGATGTTTTGGGCTGGGCGGAGAAGGGTAAGGGTGATGCTGCTTGGTCTTCCTTGTATTCGTTGACGCGCCGGCTTGGCCGCGGCTGTAGTTGTTGGAGTCGCAGTCTGGCTTACTTAGTATGCCCGCACATGACTTGCAGTACAAACATTGGCCAGTGAGAGCCGTTCTAATTTGGACCAAATGGGGTTTTGGGACTTGATGGAAGGCGTGAATACCAACAAACACGATGAATCGAAAAGGTGAAGAGGTGTCAAATCCTGGCCTATGAAATATTAGAAGGGGAAAATAGGATGATATTGAGAGATATCTCATAGGAGACTGTAATTCCTCTATCTACCTGTTCAGATATCATCAAGAAGGCTCAACATAATACTGGGGTCACGGGAAGTCCAAAATTGTGTCGTGGCTGAAAAAAGAAAAGCTTGCGCAAATGTCAAACCCATCACGGATGGATAAAATATGGGCCGAGCTTGCTTCCTGGCTCGACCAAACCCAACCTCACAAAGTTACGAGCTATTTTAGCAATCTCATTACGGCCCGACCCCCGGTCGAACTCGGCTTAGCAGCCAATGAGACTCTCTATGATATTATCCTCGCCACTACGGGAGGTTCAAGGGTGGGCGATATGCCTGAGCGGTTCAAGAGCACCTTGATAAAGCATATCCGTCAGCATTATTCGTGCAATCTCCCTGAGTTTGAGATGATGAAGGCAATGTCCCAAGTTGTGAGATCCAAGTATGAGTACTGTAGGTCCATGACAAGTACCACATATCAATAGAATCTGGATGCTTATGGACTGGGCATAGGGGAAAGACAGAAAGAGAAGCTGTATGAGTGTTGCTACAAAGTGGTGTCAGAGGTCTACGACTTTATGAGAAATGAACTGCAACTTGAGAGACTTGAATTCGACAACTTCCCCTATCAGGCTTGGCTTCAAAACAAGTTGCGGACGTATTTGGGTAAGGCTCAGCCCGGCTCGGCAGTAGTCTCTAACTGTTTTGGCCACGCCTTCCGGTCGAGCGGAAAAGGTAGTGTATGATGCAGGGAGTTGCGTTTCTTTCATACCACTTTCGCCAGTACTAGTATGTTTACATTTTATAGAGCGCAAGGAGGTGTCCGCCCAACTTTCCATTCACCAAGGCCTAAGCAAGAAGATGAACGATTTCAAATATTAGATGATAGCAATCGGAGGCGGGGTATTTACATAAGTGGACGCCTTCCCGGGCAATTAGGGCAACCCCCTCACTCGGATAGATGACGTAGAAAAGAAAAGATCAACGTTTTAAGTGGCTTCAGTACCTCTTCTCAACTAATCATGATTGACTGTCCGAGTGAGGGGGTGTCCGAGTGGCTATGGAGGTCGTCTAGGCGTGAAATGGGTTCCGAGCTGTGGCATATCCCGACTCACTGTTGTAGTTCCAGTTGGATGAAATTTATATTTTACCCCACATCAAGTATTGTACAAAGATCTGGCATGAAGTAAGTGAACTAAGTAGGGTGTTGACAGGTGAGGATCTGTTCACTCACTAAATCCCAGACCCTTGTGCTGGTACATAATTCTACTAGAAACTGTATTACGGGCGCCGGTGCAACAAGCAACAGTTCTGGAGACTTACCCTGGCACTCGTAGTACTTTACATTTGTAACTAACCCTAACATGATCGCCGTAATTTGGTTTTAATTTGTTCCGTGATATCGATGCCTACCTCACCTCATACGGGCGGTCGTGCTTGGGAAGATAGTTTTTAATAATAAAAGTATCAAATATATACTTGGCCCTAGGAAAAGCAGGAGGACAGTGGGTCATTATAGAGGTTTCGCAGCATCTTTTCAGATAGGAGGTGCGCCTACAGGCCGCAGGACCTATGCGCAAAAATAATAGACAGAAATAAAGGCACCAAGTATGCCCAGAGTGAGTTGACTACGCTACTCTGCAAATTGTTGTACACACAAATAATTGTATGAAATAGGAAAACCCATACAAATTGTTCCATAGTCCGACTCCGTGAGATAGTTGGTTGTCCTGAGATAGAGAAAGGTTGCCCTGCACCGGATAGCTTATATAAACGTAGAGGAAACAATGGAATAGTGGGGAATGCCAAGAATTTGGTGGCGGGTGTATTTCTGTTTGGAGTTGTTTGTTCTTGACTTCGACATGGTGCACAAATTATTGAAACCAATGAGAGGGCTTATTTCTATAAGTATAGCCAGCTTGCTGCATCCCTGGCGTAATTCACTTTTGAGAGGTATCCCTTTGTCTGTCAATTGCTGCCCCACTATAACGGAGGAATTATATTTGTATGGATGGATAACGAGATCTGTTAATAAAGCCACACTAGATTTGTTTCTTCTTGGAGGGGCAGCATTTTACTGACAGACGAAGGGATAATACTGTTTCACTCTGCTCAGTCATGGCGCTTTTTGCATACAAAAATTCCGAAATTCAAGCTCCAATAACTTTACAACTAGAATAGATATCAAAGATGTAGAAAGGCCAACTCAACTTCATCACCAGTCCTTGACTTTATCTTTCTCGATTTCTTTTAATCTTTTTCATGAAAGAGTTTATTAGCCATCGACTTTGCGCAATTTTCGGTTACCTTTAAGAGCGAGCGCACCCTAATATAGATGGAAATTTTAGGAGGATTGTGGGGGGGAAAGGTGGGCCTTGTGAAGCACATAGGGATATGTTCAAAACCTTTCAAAAGCTTATGCCCACAAGGATAGGCGACTCAATGCTGTAAAGTGCTCTCTCTTTATACGTCCGTACCTATGGACATGATAACGTTATATCCCCTAGATAGATCTCAGGGCTAGTGTTTCCGGTAAATTTCCCTATTATATCCCTGTCTAGATCCTCAAGCGGTGAGCAAATGGATTATGGATGGAGAAATTATGGTGGCGTGACTTGCTGGGTTTGATCAATGCTTTTTAGTTCTGGGGTTGGCGCCGTCATAAGTTCTAACGGGAGGATATTTCAAAAAGACAATATACTTAAAAACCGATGAGAAAAGGGCGGACACAGGACCGCCGCATAAAAATGTTCGTATAGTTAAGGCATTTCTATAGAATCTAAACAAAAAATAAAAAAATAGGAGAAAACGGGGACCCCACAACACGGCCCGTAATTATCTACCCTTTACAGTAAGGGCTAATTGATCGTAACACGGGGTATTGCCGGTATGAACACCACCAAACCCGAAAGGTTGGGACCGGTCTTCCAGAATACCCCAAGATACAAGCCTTACGCTCGGTTCTAAGCCGCTCTTTGTGGTATAGTGGTGAGCGTGTACTAATTCCTTTTCAGTGAACCCGCGGCCAGCATGCATGGTCCCTAGTTGCCGCAATATCGATAGCTGCTTGGGATGGTAGGACACGAGAGGAAACGTCTAGAGGCCTTATATCTTCGATAATATAAGAGAACCCAAGGATATCTACATTAGCGACGGCGCCCATGAGTCTTGCTAGACATCAACATATAACGGCAGCGGACCCACTACATATACCCTACATCCGTATGTCATGATCAATCTATGAAAGTGGAAACCCTAACCCTGACTAGTCTTTGCTCGTATGTTGGGGAAAGAACCAGAAAACGCAAACGCCAATTTTGTATGGCAGATCTGCGCCACTCCATACAAATAATCCTTGATTTCCTAGTTGCATTTCCTAGTTGCATTTCCTGGTTCTTTCCCCCCGAGAATTTGCACGCACAATACCAGCCATAGTACTCCGAGACTCTTCAAAATCATCTCTACCCGGGCACAAGACGAGGAGAGATAAGAGAATTCTCTCCTTGATCTTTTAAATTTTGTCATCCCATGGCTGGCTATGAACACTGCAGAGTACAACAGCGCAGAATCCATAGAGCGTAGCCCGAGTCAAAGGACGGATCTTTTAGAACTGATGCAAGTAGGCGGATTCAGCAACGCCCTAGCACGGACCATGTAGGTTATAAAATTCGATCTTGGCATCCAATTAGGTATAGCGGGCTTATCCCAATGAGAAAAATTTTAACCTAGGGGGTTATATACCCCCCTATCTAATGTCGTTTGCTGAAAAAATCATCATCATCGGAACTGAATCCAAAAAACCTATACTTGTTCTCAAATGGATTTCCAACCTCTTAAAATACCCGAACCAGCATCAAATTCCTTTAAAAGACCACGAGGTCGCCCTAGGAAGGGTAAGCCAAAAAACTTAGCTTCACCATCGCTATCTCAATCTAAAAATCCAATATCAGTGGAAGCAACCACACAACCCGAACCTGTACGACGAACTCGTTTAGACGAAAAAGACATTTTGGCCCTTATACGTCTATGTGTCCTTAACCAGATGGACTATATAGAGGGTAGAAAAGGTGAATTTTGGGTGAAAATTCGGGTGCTTTTGGAGCGTAAAACAGGCAAGGAGTTAAACGATCCAGCTTCTAAAATGAAAAATATGGTAGTTGCACGTAAAGTAATAAATAACTTTTCTATTTCTTTTGATTACTTTATTGAGATTAAAAATAGATTAATCGCGAAGCAGAAAAGCTAGAATCTGGTACAGTACAGTCTGACACGGAATTCATACAAACGCTTGATCAATGGATAGAACAGTTGGACTACATTGAGCTGGAGGGGGACAATACAACAAAATCGAAAGAAGAAATGGAACGGGAAGTCGAAGAAACTTCTGTCCGTAGAGATAATCTCCTCAAACCGATTAAGGGTAAGAGAAAATTGGTACAAGAGGAAGCTATTCTTTCAGATTCCGAAACTGAAGCGAAAGATTCTTCAAGTACAAGGGTTAAGCGAAGCAAAACAACAATTATGGAGGATTATATTGATCGAGAGATAAGAGCTGGACATGAAGATGCGGACAAGTTGGTATCAGCTGTTTTGGATATGGGAAATCAGTTAGCAGGAGCAATCCGTAGTTTGACAGCCCAAAGCAATAGTCTTGAGAGTTCTACAATTATTAACGGAACTCATAATATTCAGACCGCAGAGCAGTTGCAAAGATTGGAAGAGAAACGTCAACGGCATGAGGATATTTTAGCTCGAATTTTGGAACATGGAAGTACACTAGTCGAAAGGTCAAAGGAATAGTTCTATTATTATATAAAACCTAGATAGACGTCCAACGTAGGAGCTTGCATGCCAAATTGCTTACATATTTGACTTCCTCGAAGACAAGTATGGATATCGGTGAAGAGAACAGCTACTAAATTATATGATGCTACAGGTGAAAGTTCAATCTTTAAACCATTACTGAAAGCTATAAAGCTCTAAAGATTCACCACTTTCCCAAAACCATGCTCTACCGCTATTCTGTGTGAGGACATAGTTGCGTTGATAGTTCTCTCCCTTGGCGTCACCGCTCGAGTAACTGTTGCTTTATATGCACTCATAATCGCATAAGAAAGTGTGTATGCAGGGTCACCATACAGGTATAACCGCTCTCCTTCTTCACTAAATAATTCTCGCAAAACCGTCTCAAGTCCAGAACTTTGCCATACTGCCAAATCACCTATTCTACCCTCAAACGGCCCAATCAAAGATGAAATTATACCATCCGGAGTCATAATCCCTTGCCACTTGATTCCATGTGCCTTCTTATAGCCTGTATTGTATTGTCTTTGGTCAGCCTTTGGCCGGCATATTGTACGTATTGTACCATCAATGAAACCCCAAATACAATCAGGTCCAACTTGTTCTCTAATCACTGTCGCATACTCTTGTAGACGTTGTAGAGTAAGCCGTGCTGGATCCCATTTCATTTTATCTTTGTAGGGATCAGTCAAATAGCAAATAACTGTATTAAATACGTCACACTGCCATATACGGGAACGGCCAAAAAGATGGAACTGATCTTTGTAACGGGAAGGTGAAGAGAGTCGGCAGAGTACGATACATAGAGCTAGTTCAGATGTAGGTTGACAGCGATCTGGATATTTCCCATTCAACCTATCCAATTCAAAGTATTTCAACATTTCCCGGATCTCACACTTTTGAAACCTATTTCTCAGAATTAGTCAAAGTACATTACTGAACAGCACACACTAAAGGTAATTAAAGTATAATTCTGCCTTAAATACTCTTCCGCAGTTATATTTGTCCATGTATCAAGCTCAAACTCAAAATCGAGCTCCTATGCTCACTCATCCGCCCCCTCATTGACGAAGGGGTTCCCCCACAGAAAATGACAATGGCAGCAAAACAACACCTCCCCGCGAGCTGGCAAGCGTCATACCCACCTCCAGACTACTACAAACACCCCCTCACACTTAAGCGCCTTCACTTCACAAACCTCCACAAATTTGTTGCAACCCGAATCCACCAGATGAGGGCCAACAAAAGCTACCTCCGCGCACAAAAATCATGGATCAACGAACACCTCTCTTCCACCTGCCAAAAATGCGGAAAGGAAGACGAAACACCTCAACACGCAGTGCTCACCTGCACAGCCACCGCCAAACACCGCCACCCACTGCTAAACCAGGTCACGTCCCTGGAAGAAGTATGGCATGACTACACCCTCACATGGGCCCTCAGCATCACCATCACCTCTGCCAAGATCAACTTCCCAAGAAGAGAAGTCACTTCCCCCCTCCAAACAGGCTCAGCAGAATCATCCTCTCTGAGCTCCGTCTCCACCACCGCGACCGGAGCCCCATAAAGGCTCCCCACCTCCCTCCACATACGATGAAAAGCCCCACAGCCGGCAATCGGACCTTCGGCTCTCTTTCAGCTATTCCCTTTGTTCGTTTTAAATTTCTTGTAAAAATTTTCCTACTGTTTTATTTTTCTGATTTTAGGGGACGTGCGTTAGATATATGAGGGGGATAGGTCTCTTTACGCCATAGTTTATACTGCATGCGAACTTTCTGTACCTAGAAACATGAATAGAGATGAATTAAAAAAAAAAAAAGCTCAAACTCAAAGCAGACATACGGAATAGGAGGCCGATATCTTGGAACTTCTCTCATAATAGTTTCCTGCACCCATTTCATCCTTCTTTTGTTTTGTCTAGCCTGTAAAGCTTGATTCAAAACCAATGAAGGAATAGCTACTACACCCGCAACTGTACCTGCTACAGTCACGGTTGTATTGATTTTGTTCTTATCATGCATCTCTACCTGTTTTGAGACTGTTCTGTCTTGCTTCTGTATCTAGTTTCGTTTCGTTTCGCTGTTTGTTCTGTTTTGCTCCGTTCCGCTCCGAAGTTTCGTTCTGTTCTGTTTCGCTGTTTCCTTCCGTTTCGTTGTTCTGTTCTGTTTCGCTGTTTCGTTTCGTCTCGTCTCGCTGTTTCCTTCTGTCTCTATGTTTCGTTTCGGTGTTTCGTTTCGATGTCTCGTTTGAATGTTTCGTTTTGAGCAGAGAGTGTTTGATGTTTATGATACTATTAAAGTAGTTGGTATTTGCTGCTTCAAATAGATAGAATACTCACTTTGATGATATTGCTAAAGATATTTGATAAACTGATTATATAGGATGAGAAAGTTGATGGGCCCAATGTTGAAGGCTGTGGGTATGGGGATGATGGGGATTGAGGGTGTAGGGATGATAGGGATTGAGGCTTGGCCCAGTGTTACCCAGCTGAATCCGCAACTTGCAATTTTTTGTTAGGGCCGAACATTTTAATTTTTTTTTCCCTGCCAGCCTTATTCTTGGCGACTGCTGAATCCGCCTAGTGAAAATGGCATGCCAATACTTGGTCATAGCAGTCGTAGCATAGCTTGAGACAAGCGGAACGCAGATTATTATGCACCAGTAGTAGCCTTGGCCCCCAATCTATTCCGTCTCACATGCCAGGCCCACCATTTGGAAGCGAAAGGTGCGGAGAGTAACCGGCAGCAGAGGATGTAAGGATCTCAACCACTCGGCGTGATCAATACTAATTGATATTTGTATGGATTTCAGGTACAGAGTTGTTTGCTTTTTTCTAAATAAAGGATAAAAAAACCCTGATATACATACATAGGAGGTGGTAGAACCACACGTGCATGTAACCATGGCCCTGACCCTGACCCATCCCTAACCCTGACCAATGTGCCTAAGATACAGAATTCAAAGCGTCACGTTCACCCCATTACTCTCTTCCGTGACTAGCGTTGAGGTTCCAAGTGATTAATGTGACTTCTCCATTAATACTTGTAATGATCAAGCAGAGAGGTGTCTCGTTCTAGTTATCCATTCCCACACAACAGCGATTGACACGAACCCTATTGCGTATTGTCGTATGCATATTGTAGTTTGGCCTCCGTAGTTTGAATTTTGTATATTAGAGTACATTTATGGATCACTTGACTTTCAAAACTTTTTGAGCAGACGATTAGCTTTCTTTGAAGTAAGTTTTAAAGCTCAAAAGAAAGAAAAAGGGCATAGTTCCGGTGATCGTAAAATCTTGTTAATATTAATGCTGATATTTTATTTTTGGATTAGCACTTGTCGAGAGCGATTTACAGATTTGTGAGAAAAGGATGAGATGCATTTTCTCGGTATCAGATGAGCCAAGTCAGCTCCAATTAGAATAGGTTTAAAGCCGATTACAAATTAGTGCGGGATCATTTGCTGATGTGCATGTGACCGTTTTTATATACTCAGAAAACAAAATAAGTAAAACATCAAAAGAAATGTGTTAAGAGATCACACAACGGATTACATCTTCTAATTTGGATCGCCTTCCAGTTGTACTCTGTTTCCCTCTCCTCCGCCAACCTGGAAAATTCACCCTAGATTCTGACTCATTTTTCTTTGGCCTCACGCGTGATCTCAGCTGTTCCTCGCCATCAAGCGGTAATTGTCCTTCTTCGACTACTCCTCCTTCCTCCTCTTTTAGTGTAGGCCTCTCTATCTGTGAAGTGACTACCCTGGACCCGTCTCGTACCAACTCAACTTCTGGCGCTCTTTCCTCCGGAAGTGTTGGTCTTTCTATCTGTGGAGCGTGCATACTGGGTTCTTCCTGCGGATTCTCCTCTTCGGGAGGTTCTCCCTCTTCCTCTGCCAATGTAGGTCTTCCTGTCTCAGTGCTATGCTCTGTAAATTGTCCTCTTTCTGGGGCTTCGCGCCCCTGATATATCGCTTCTGTTGAGCCTAAGGCCTCCGCCGACTTTTTCGCGCTCCTGGAGCCGGTTTCGAACAAGAGAGAGTCATCTCCTTTATTCAGAGAATTATTGATAGGTAGATCTTGGGGTTTGGAGAGTCTGATATCACGTCGTGTGGTCCCCTCCTGCCAATCAATTAGAAGCTGCACTATTTCCAATGAACCATTGGCAGCTGCTAATTGCAAGGCTGTCCTTCCTTGATCTTGTGTTGCGGCGATATCTGCCCCTCTTTCTAACAGTAGGGAAACCACATCGCGATGTTCTTCTTCCACTGCCAGATGGAGCGACGTGTAGCCATGGGGCCCCGTTTCCGCTATATCGGCGCCACGATCGAGTAGCAGCTTCACCACCTTCTCATGCCCGTCAGTTGCCGCCAGCGTCAATGCTGTTGAATTACTGTCTGTTCTTGTTCCGATCTCTATGCCTCGATCGAGTAGTAATCTCACCACTTCCACTTTCCCTCTAGAGGCCCCTGAATGTAACGCCGTGAACCCACGCGGACCTCTATCGGTCATACTTGCACCCTTTTCCAATAGCAGCTCTACCACGTCCTTCCACCCACCACGAGCGGCCAAGTGCAGGGGCGTGGCCATTCCCGTGCCTGTACATGTCGCTATGTCCATTGCTTCATGTTCGAGCAGAAACCGTACCAGATCGGGGTATCCATTCAGGGCTGCAGAATGCAAAACGGTGTGTCCCTCACAATCGGTGGCAGTAATATCTGTCCCCTCCTCCAGGAGTAACTGAACCAGCTCTTTATACCCACAGGCCGCTGCCATGATGAGGGGCGTGGCTTCACCAAAGCCTTTTGCCATTTTATCCGCACCAGACTGTAGGAGGAGACGCACAACGTCGGTATGACCTCGCTGTACTGCCCGGTGGAGAGCGGTGTTTCCGTTATGGTCCCTGAAGGTGAGGTCCGCGCCTGCATCGAGCATACGTTGGACAATTGCCCCGTGTCCATGTGCAGCGGCTTCATTGAGAGCTACCCCAATCCCTGGAGACGGATCATGCGAATTAGCAATATGTGTGAAGGAAGCCTTGCAGGTAAGGAGATGCCTTTACTCTTCATATCTGGCTGCATATGCGGTCGGCGCGCTTCAGTACCCGATACTACCAGCCTATTGTCCACAAACGACCTGACCAGAATCTCTGCACCGTCAACATCCTGATCACGTTCCCACGTACTAGAGTTATCATCCATCTTGGTGTCTGTTTGGGGTCCCGTAGGACCTACTATCGCCTTTATCGGTTCTGATACATCTCCAATATTTATTTCTGTGTCCCAAGTATCGACATTTGCCCCTAGCCAGGCATTACCCAATGCCTGCTCTGCAGACAGCCTCTCGTTTGGTAAAGGTCTCATCAGTTTCATGATGAACTCTCTCAATTCGGGCTCTAGCAATCCCTCCCCCGGAAATTGGGACCCCTCTAGGAACGCCTCGAGACCCTTGGTTCCCGGAAACGGCGTCTTCTTTGTTGCCATTGCAAAGATCAGGCACCCCAGTGACCACATATCAACGGCATCGGTATATTCAGAAGTATCCGAGTCCGTAATGCCGAGAACCTCCGGAGCGAGATAGTCGGGTGTACCGATTACAGTCCTCAAAGCTGTCTCGTCTCCAGCTTCTTTTGTGGTGCCAAAGTCTGCAATCTTGACTACGAGGGGAAACCATTTGACGATAAGGACATTCTTCCATACGTAAGCCAAAAGCACCCCCCAGAACCTAACAGAGGCAATAAAACTGACCTGCGGTTTCAAGTCTCGGTGACAAAAGCTAAGGCTGTGCATAATCTTCAGACCCTCAAGTAGCTGTATGGTGACCGTTTTCATCTGAACCCCCGATAATCCTGCTTGGCTCTCGTCAATCAGTGCATGCAAATCACCACATGGAAAGTACTCCATGGCTAGATAGATGCTCGTGTCATCTTGAAACCAGCCGGAGAGCTGTACAAAATTATCCGTGTACTGCGAGTCAACAAGCTTTAGGATAGAACACACACCAGAGGCTAAAATGTATGCGAGGAAAGACTCACCGATGTCATCCTAGTTAACGCCAACAATTCCCTTATATTCATGTATGAGTTCAGGACTACCTTGACCGCCCGAATAGCCCCATTATCGCACTTTTCTTTATACACGCTTCCAAATGTCCCTTTCCCAATGCGCTCCACCCTCGTCCACGTCTCCACTCTTGTTTGCGCTCCGGGAATGGTGTGCACGAAGGATGTGCCATCCTCACTGAATTGAGTGTCGAGTTTATACGAGTCGAACGCGGTCAGCGTGATTGTCATTTTGAGTCGGATTCTACGGGGGGGGGGGGGAAGCTTGGTTGCGAGAGAGTAGGGCTGAACTTTGCCCACAGCCTTGCACTCAACGATTCAGGCTTGGCAGGATGCACAGCCACTGAGCAGAAAGTGTGAGGCTGTCGCGCGGGGGGACACTATTTCCCTTGATAAATAAAGGGGATAGGATCTGGAGCAGTAGCGCGCTAGGGAAACTCGGGGCATGATGGCAGCTAGGGATTGAAATAGAGAGTACGTACTCTTTGTAGTTTATCTTGCAATTATTCGGGATCGCGCGTTTGGGGTTATAAGCCTAAGGCATGATGTATCAGGGACTAGAGAAGGCAGGTCTCTTCCCCCAGAAGCCTAATATGTAGAGTATATAGGTAATATATCAATGAGGATGAACTGTAGTAAAGCCTCACCCTTCACAGGCATCTCCAACTCTGTGGCGGGCGTCGTCTCTTGGTCCGTTGGTTCCAGGATTGAATATCACTGGCGAGGTAATGGAAGACATCCCGTGGATATTCTGAAGGGTCCAAATTTAAAGGTTTGGTGATAAATTACAGATTGTGCATAGAAACGGCCTGTTTTGATATCTGTAGACCTCACTGGGGGGTGCCTACAAATCCTTGAAAACATCCACGGGATGCCTTCCAATATATGAAATATACATATATATATATATATCTTACCCTCATTCTCCTAAAGGAGAGCAGCCGGCATAAATATGTAGTCTACTACTGATTGCCATTGGATTTCCATTCACAATTAAATCACTGGGGCCATCAATTATGATACTTCAACAGACCAACTGCCAACGCCAATAAATAACAGACAACATCTACTGCTGGACCTGGTCCCCAAAGTTCAATAAAATCCAACGACACCTCGAGCTATTGTATGTACTACATCACTTTCCTTGACCAATCAGGAGCTTGGTACAATGAGGTTGACACCCAGATGAGTAATCTACGTACATTACTCTGTCTCCACGGTCACGTTCCCATCCATGCCATGACGGACCCCGCCCCGCCCCCCCGCCCCCCCGCCCCTTCCCCGCACATCCTACCGCAATGGCTACCTCCTTCCTCTCCCTCCTTGATGACCTCATCGCGCTCTCTCTCGCCATCTTCCTAGCCCGCAACATGTCCCGACCGCTAATGATCATCCTCGCGCGCACAGCATACGAGATTCCCATCCTTCTCCTACGTGCCCAGATGATTGAGCCCTCCACTGCGATACGGATAATCCTCCGCCGGGAGCCGGATACTACGGTTTGGTTCTTGTACTATAGTGTCAAGATGGTGTATATAGCGGCTGCACAGGACGTCATGGCAGGTATCGCGTCGCTAATACGCAGTGTGCGGCTCAGGGTGGGTGCAAGGATTATAACACCCAGGTTGTCGGCGGCGAAGGAGAAGAAGGTTCCGGTGCTAGTACAGAACCCACAGATGGTAATCGGGCCTTTACAAGAAGTGCAGGACGCAAGACCGCCCGTGTTGTTAGCGGGACCGCAGTCTCCAGCGTTGGAGAACCCGACTACCCCGCCGCCGTCACCACCGGCGGTGCCAGGACCGCCCCCGTCGCCGCCACCACAAAGAGTACCAGCGGTACCAGTACCACCAGCGGCGCCGCCACCACCACCATCACCACCAATAAGGCGACCATCTCCGCCTCCTCCTTTGGTAGCGCGATCGCTCTCCCAGGTGGTGGAGAACCCGGTTCCCCCACCGCCCGACACACCTCCGGATTCAGGTAATTATCACAGCCCACTCACCAGGGACCTACCGGACCCCTCTGCCGCGACATGGTACGTTGTTCTCCCCTCTCCTCCTGTAGCCGCAAACTCATTCCTATACCCACCCCGAAGCATGCTGCCCTCCCCAGCGGGCCCTCACCTCCACCTACAACCCGCTCATCTTCGACACTTGCGCAGCAACGACTGTGCCGTCCTCATCCTCCCGTGCAACCATATCGCCGTCATTGGGTATAATGTTGATCCGTGCGCCATGAGCGAGTGTCCTGTGTGTCACGGTGGCGTTGAGGAGGTGGTGAGGCAGGTGCAGGATTGATGCATGATATAGGTAGTTTGACGTTTGTATGCTGGCGTATCTGGGGGGTTAGTGACGGTAAAGGCCGGTTTCTAATCTTGTTAGCACTTGGGAGCGTGAATTTAGGAAGAAGGAGAGATGGAGTCTGGCTTGGATATGCTTGTTTCTCTAATATAATCTCTGATACTACCCAGGGACCCAATGACGCGGGCCCCCGATTGTGATGACCTGGGAAGAGAGGAAGCAAAAAGAAAGACTAGTGAGGAATCTAGAAAAGATATAGACTAGTATTCTATAGATCGGATTCAATTAGAAAGAAATAGCTTAATCAGGGTATATAAAGAGAAAAACCATATATCGGTTTTGAGTTCCAAGTTCAGAACTGTTGCGATATCGATGCCAGAGCAGTACTGAGCCCGTTGCATCACTTTGAGGATCCCCGGGGTACATACATACAGCTACACGCACCTTTGAAGGTTTCCTTTCTGACCAGTGCATATCCTTCCAAACCCTAAGTGAGTAGAATTGTAGGTATGTATGTACATGACGAGTAAAATGGACATAGCCATGAGCCATGGAACGCCGCAGACCAAGAATTTAAATATCAAATACACTACCTATGATTCAATTGCATCCACCACTCAAGGCTAAATCTCACCCAAAACAAATTGAAATAGAAACGAAATATGCGACATGGGCACTATTTGATGGACAAAAGGAAAACAATTCAAACGCCCACTCACCCAAGCCAGGGGGCCGTTAACCCCCCACTCACCATCAATCAGACCGATTACGAGATGTAAAGCAAAAAAGAAAGAAAAAAATCAAATAGTACAGTAAATCAGAAGGGCCATGAATTGAACAATTAAGTGGAAAGTCCCAACAGAAACCGATAGCTATGGAAAGCTAAAAGCAAGCATGATGACAATATAAAAGACTACCCTGCCTTATTCATCCGCGGCTCCAACATCGCTATGATATGATGATCGCCCCTCCCCTTTGCAACTGCGAAAGACGTTCGCCCCTGACCATCCCCAATATTCACATCAATTCCATCCTGTTTCAGCAACATATCTACCACTTCACCATGTCCATACTCCGCCGCAAGTATTGAGCCAGTTTGGCCAAACTTTCCTCTATGATTCACATTGTGCCCCCCTCTCTTTAGGGCTAGCTCCATGATTCTTGTCTTTCCTGATTCACACCCCAGAGTCAGAAGTGTATCGCCGCAGCCATCCATATCCTGTATTTCTTCCGCTTGATCGTACCGTTCTAGAATCATTTCGACTATCTCGACATATCCAGACTCGGCAGCAACCAATAGTGCGGTGCTATTGTGGGAGTCTGCGACCTTGACGTCAATATCATGGAATTCCAGCAACCGCTCTGGGACATCAATCAGTCCTTCATTTGCGGCATGAACGAGGGCTGTCCAATCCCGACAAAATCGCTGATTGATATTATATGTGCATCTCGATCTTTGTAGTGATCGGAGGAACTCGGGCTTACGCTTTGTCAATGCTCCTATGACAAATTGGGTGGAATCTCCATTAGGGGGTAACCCCATCATGTCATAACTCGCGAGGATGATATCAAATATGGTGTTGTTACATATCTGAGCGGCAACAGAGAGTGCGTTCTTCCCATCATTATCCGCAGTTGTGATCTCAATGTGAACCTGCTTCAGCAACATTTCAACAACCTCAACATGTTCCCCTCTGACAGCGTTGATTAAAGGTGTACTGCCATTCTCATCCCGGTGGTTGATATTGTATCAGATCTCTTTAATATTGTAGCAAGAATCTGTCGATTACCGTTCGCCCCTGTCAGAAGGAGTGTGTTCATATCAACCATTGATGACAGTATATCATGCCGGGCGAGTAGGATATCAAATATTCTCTTATTACTGTGCATGGTGGCAATATAGAGTGATGTTTTTCCATCGCTGCCTGCAATTGTGACGTCAATGCCAGGTTCCTTTAGTAGCATCTCAACAGCTTCAATACTTTGCTTACTGACAGCATGCATCAAAGCAGTCCAGCCTCGTGAATATCTGCGGTTGATATCAAATCCCTCACTACTTATGGCTGAGTGGGACATGTTTACATCTGCAAGAAGTATAGCGTCTATGAGCGACATGGATGAACCCGCCCCCAACCCTCTCAATTTGGCCGTTTCGTCGTACCTCGCACGTATCATTTCATATATGTCCACCCGCCCATTAGTGGAAGCAATTTGAAGCAGTGTTAAGCTATCGTATGTCGAAGTAGTGACATCAACGCCCTCAACCTTAAGTAAAAGTCCTGCAATCTCCAAAAAGGCGAGGTCTGCTGCATGTGCCAATGCTGTGTACCCTTCGCTGTCTCTTGCATTGATTTCGTGCTGAGTTCGAGTCCAGCTCAAAGCAATGTGATCAATATTTATGCGACCTGAGAGTGTAGCTACGTGCAGAGTGCTCTGTCCACTTCCATCAATGATCTTAGATTTGCATCTTCCTTCATACCAGTCATGTAGAATCTGGAATATCGTATCATTTCCCGCGTAGGCGGCAATAGCTATGGCCGAGTTGCCATCATTGTTGGTCCTACTAGGGTCAATTCGATTATCATCGAGTAGGACCTTCACTATTTCAGGCTCATATCCGTAGACTGCTCTTATTAGAGCCGTGTCTCCATCAGTGTCTGTATGTTCTATATCAAACACTGGGGCCTCGAGTATTTGCTTCGCCGTTTTTAATTTTCACCAAGATGCCACATGCAATAAAGCGTTATTCTGCGAAATGTCATAGGTAGCATTCACATCCAAACGTTTAGTCCCTAACAACAACTCGCCGATATCACCAGCCGGACTCGTCACAGCCCATGGAAAGATTGTCACGCCGTCGTAGGGACAGTTGGTATCGACCGTTTCATCTTCAATGAAGACTTTTTTTTTTCTTTTTCTTTTATTTATTACGTACATGCAACCACATGGTTATGGCACTAGGAACAACCATCCACCCCTCTGCTGCCCCTCGCCTCTCTCCCCTCCTCCGCAAGCAAGAATCTAGCCCTCACATAAGAAAAGATCAAGCACAATTTTACTCCTCCTCCTCCTCTCCTTCTCTATCCAGTTCCCCCCATCCTCTATCTACCTCTTTGCTCTCATATAATTCTGTCTCCCTTCTCTCTTCTGTCCTGCTTCTGCAGAATTCTTTCCATATCCTGACCGCTGTGCTTAGTCCCTACTTGTACCACAATAATTTCAGTATGGAGTCATGTTCTTCTCCTTTCTTCCTTTAGCTTATGGGGAATCGGCACTCCATCATGATGTGTTTCACACTTTGTTCTTCTGCCCCGCACTCACATTCTTTTGATGCGATCTTCTTAATCCTGTACAGGTATGTCTTTGTGTTGATGTGGCTTGGTCTGAATCTGCGAAGTATAATTATCGACTCTCTGTCTTTTGCCTCTTCGCTTTTTCCTTTGTGTCTTTCTGATGGTATGAGGAGCGCATTTTCCGGGTTTCTTCTTTCTAACCACTCCTCCTCCCAGTCTCTGTGATATGCGTTGTCTTGGCGTTGCTTGGGGAAGAGCGGAGTAGCTCTTCAGAGTTTGGAAACGATAGTGTAGATTACCTCGCGGACGAAGTAATGAATAACGAAATACCAATAGCGGACTTGTTCCACAGTCATACACTAATACCAAGAGACACAATACGACGAACGTACTCGAAAGAGTCGGACTATAACCAACGGGGGGATTTTGGAAGGATTGGGCTTGATACCGATAGAGGAGATTCAAGGACTCGGACACATTACCTGAAGCGAACGCTGTTTAGAAGATTTAATATAATATATTCGAATAGCCAAAGCAAAAGATTTAACCTGTAGACGAATAGAAACCCAAACGAAAAAAACCTCAATACAACAAGAAGATTGCGTGAGAAAGAAAGAAAATGAAAACAAAGGGAAGGTAGAGCCATGTATATACAAGTGATGCCGAGACATCGAGACACCGAGACATGATTAATAATCCGTACAATGGAAACTCGCTGAAGCACAGTAAAGAAAATTACAGGGAAGAGAAATGATTGTCGTACTAGAACCCGAAAGAAAACTCAAAGCAGTAGTGAATACCCAAAAACCGATGCGCCGAGAACACAAAATGATATTCTTCCTCTGCGATCCAAACCAAGACACGAAACACTGTTGGAGACGGGGGAAGGGGTGTCATTACAGAGTTGGAGACAACGTAGGGAGTTGAACGTGATGGAATTGCTTGCGAAGTCTAAGTTAGTATTGTAACGACAAAGCCAAGGAATTCCAAAGACCACGGGGTAATGTCCTAATTTAGTAAGGTAGTATCACGGACCGTCGCTGACAAATGCCTAGGCCCGATCCATTACTGAGCAGGCGGTTGCGAAGCAGGGTTGTGTGAGTAGTGTATCTTTGGAATTTCCTAGTTGGGTTTCGGTTACGTTAGGTATTACTGCGGCATGGTTCCTTCCTTGTATATTTTCTCTGTTCCTTGTAAATTCTCTTCGGTGTGGTGTGATTATAAATCAGTGGGGTTTCTATGGGTTTCTT